>QEPC01009674.1:2235847-2292573 GCA_003113815.1 Sphenodon punctatus
CCAGGGAACATAATAATAAACATACTATAAATAAGGGTGGAGGGAGATAAAAACCCTCTACCCCACCCACCCCCTTCCCCAAAGGCCTGGGCAAACAGCCAGGTTTTACAACTTCGCCAGAATGTCAAAAGGCTTGGGGCCAGGTGAGCTTCCTCCGGAAGGGAGTTCCAGAGGCGTGACCTGGCCACCGAGAATTCCCTCTCCATTGTGGCCCCCCACTTTACGCGGGGGACCTCCAGGAAGGCACCCATGGCAGACCGAAGGAAACACAAATGGTCAAAAAATATGCCTATATACAGGATACATGACACAGGCACTCGGACACCACAGAATCTGCTCTGACGAACAGACCTATGATGTTCACCTCACTCTGCTTAAAATGACTTTTACAAAACAAGGACACTCCACCAGAGAAGTAGACCAAATTATAGAATTAGCCACAAAAGCCTTCAGTAGAACCTGTTACAATACAGAAAGAATGAACCCTCTGACTGTACACCACTTGTCATCACCTATCACCCCACACTGGAACCTATACACGGCATCATCCAGGAGCTACAACCTATGCTTGATGGGGACAAAATCCTAAGAAAAATCTTCCCTGAACCACCTCTTCTGGCCTTCAAACAACCCCCGAACCTCTCACAACAGATTATCCAGAGCAAACTACCCACCACCAAGAACACCCCAACATCAACGATAACAAATCCCTGCCAGAACAATAGATGCAAAACCTGCGATCACATTTCTTCCATCACCATCAACATCCCCCATAGGAAACGATTCCACATACAAGGCAACTACACCTGAAAATCCCAAGTGTGGTGTATTTCATTCAGAGCACCAAATGTCACCATGGAAACTACATAGGTGAAACCCAGCAAACCTTATATCAATGCATGAACTCACATAGATATACAATTATGAACATAATCTCAGACTCTGCAGTGGGTAATCATTTCTCCCAGCACAATTTCTCCATATCAGTCCTCTCAGTCCTCATCCTCAGAGGAAACTTAAACATCACCTTCAGAAGACAGGCCTGGGAAACGAAATTCATACTTTTATTGGATACCAAAAACAATGGATTTAACAAAGATCTAAATTTCTCCAGCCACTACAAAAATCTGTAACCTTTGACACCAAAAATACTGAACATAACCTATATTTCTCCAGTCACTAAAAATATCTGTTATACCTTACAAGATACTGCATTTTTAATTGTTATTATCTTATTTACCAACTTCATAGAAATCATTTTAGTCACTTTGGGTGTTTTTACACACACATTTCTCCTGCATGTTTTCTGTTACATCCTGAACTTTCTGTTTGTCTAAATCACTCACCCAGTTCTTAAACATAACTTTTGTGTATAAAAAGTTCTGGTAAACTTCTTTGTTCCAGGCAGCTGTGGTCATTTGGTTTCCATGGCAGCCTTTCACAGCTACAGCTGTAGCTACTTTAAGAGGCCTAAAGGCAGTGTTTGCGGGAAGAATGCATCCGGAACTTACTTGTAAACCCAGAAGATTGAAAAATCTGGAACTTTAAGGTGTGTGTAAAAATCCCCAATGTCTCCTGGACTGTAACTGACCCTGTCAGCTGACTATTCAACCTTTGTGTTACTGTGAACCCAGTTCCTTTGACATGTGTATTCCCTTCACGTGATTAGCTTTCCCAACCGAGATGTTTATCCCCTGTGTGTGCTTTCCACCACCTACTGTTCCTTCATCTCTTACACTAATATATGTATAATCTTACAGCTGTTTTTAAATGTCTGGCATATCTCTCTCTTCACCCCCACCTCCCAACTTGTTCTATCCACTCCCCCTTATTCCATTCTCCTTCATATATACCTGCCCTACATTTGGTCAGTATATATATTTCTACTAGCTATGCCACATGTCTGAGGAAGGGCCCTGTGTGGCCTGAAAGCTTGCTTATTCCCACCACCAACAGTTGGTCTAGTAAAAGATATCATTCAAACCACTTTGCCTCTCTGTCACTTGGGACTAAACTCTCTGGTTTACAACAGTAGCAACTACAGAAGCAACTGTCTGAAAGCTGCTGCTGCTGATTAATGATTGATTTATGATGATTGATTATAGAGTGATAGCTATACTTTTCTTAAACTGTCTAATCTCCATTTTCCAAAGAGAAAATTCCTGGGTTCAGGGGCAATGTCTATGCTTTGTTGTGTGTAGAAGAGCACATAGATGATTCACAATGAGTAACTGCTAATAACAATAGAGATTTTACTTAGTGAAGGTATTACAAATATCGAATTTAAATGTCAACAGTGGGTATTTTCAGATGTTACGAGATCACAGTGAACCACGGTGAATACCCACCTGTGGTCAATGTGTCTCGAACATCTGTTTGACGGCCGCCAGATGTTCGCCATGCTCAATACCCGCATGGGGTCAATTTGAACCACGCTTCCCGGGCTAGCGGGGGGAATGTCCCGGGAAGTGTGGTCAAAGAGATCCCCAGCAGGGACCAAACAAAAGTAACGTCTGGCCGTGGCGAATCCGGCCCGACGCGGTGGCCACATTGGCCCCGCCGCCTGCCTGTCTCCCCAGAGCGCAGGCAGCGGGACCGTGCAGGGGGCGGGGCCATGCGGCTGCACATTGCGCCACGTGGCCCCACCACCCCCCAGATTCCCCACCGGGATCCCCCCGGCACGTCTGTTACGGCGTGACGGGATGACCCCGGCGGGGAATGAATGGGGTGATTTCGGTACGGGGCCAATGGGCCCCTTAATATCTGAAATCACCCAGTAACAGGCCTTTGTCTATAGGTATTTTTGTTGTGCGTACACAGTTGCTGATCTTACAAGATTCGTGGCCGAGGCAGTGAATAAAAGCCCTGGTTAACCCACAGCAACCACTTACTTCTCAATAGACATACCAGAAAAATGTATGTTACAGTAGCCTTATGGATTTGAATAAAACCTACAAAAGAGGGAAGCTTCTACTTAAGGCATAAATGCCTGGTAAGAGAGAATACTCAAGGGTATCTCCTGGCTTGCAAGTGATTGTAGTGCCAAAATATTCCACATCACAGCATGATTGTTCATCCTTTATTCTTCAAGTGCAATTAAGTTTCTGTATTTCTCTTGAAAGAAGTCTAGGCATTGATACAAAAAGAGGTGGGGAGAAAGGAGTTACCTCTTTGAAATGGGCATGCTAAAATAATCATCCTTCTTTTACACATAGCACGCAAGGTTCATGCATTCAAGGCTGTCCTCATGGGGGTGTGGGGAGATTGGTTAGGGTGGAGGTCGGTTTGTTCCTCTTTTTACTATTAGTGTTAATGAACGATGAGATTATTTTATGATGCTTTTTTAATCTGTTTTATAATATTTTATATGTGTACTTATTGGGTGTTGTTAGCCGCTCTGGACTATCTGTGGCAGGAGGGGCAGGGTATAAAATTCTTAAATAAATAAATAAATCCACTGATTAGACCCCATCTTTCTGACTACTTGTCAAGAAGCTTCCATTTTACTACATACAAAAGGTCCACATTAAGGTCCTGTTTCCAGGTGCTTTGGTAACCTGAACTTTCCCTTCCCTATGTTCCTACACCATTATGGAAAACAGTAGGTTGAAATACAGAGTTCTTTACTATTCTTCATTCACCCTTCATTTTTGATTGCAGCCAACCCTCCCAGGTTCTCTACTGCAGCCTGATCCTTTGTCAGGCTTTCTCATAGAGAGAGCAAATTCATCTCCTGCTGAACAGGAAGCTCAGCTCCCATATCCTTTTCCACAGCATCAGTGCCATACAGAGACAGGGGTTCTCCCTTAAAAGGTCCACAACTCTGTGCCATTGGTTCCCAACTTTATTAGATCAATGGACCATGAGGAAAGGAAGGGGAACTGAGAGGAGACACTTAGCATATGAGCTAGGACTAAAATGAGTAGCTAAATTGCTAATCTCTAGAAATTCTGAAATTTCAGGAAACAGAATTGAATTTCCAGTTTCCTGGTTACCAATATAGGTACTTAAATTCCCCAAATGCTGGCAAATACTGATGCAATTTACCAACATACTATTTATTGTTATCACTTACTGTTCTTGTTTACCATTACCATCTTTCCCAGTAACCATTATACCATATTACCAAGTTTCCATTTTACTTTGGGGGTTCTATCCATTAGTTATAGTAGTAACAGAGTTGATGATAGGCTGAACAGTAAAGCCTAGCTCTCAGAGAATGAAGACCATGCATAATGGAATGCAGAAAGTACAGACAGAAAGGCTGTATTTTTACATTTTGGGATTTGGGAATGGAAATTGATGGAAAAGCAGCAAATGGTAAACAGTAAGATGGAAAACTAGTAAACATTACTGGTAAATTAGGAAATGGCACTTTGATCATGAATTTTATGGGTACCAATATTTTGGATTTGATCAAGAAGGTATTCTGTACCATAATTTCAACAGGAATTCCTATTTATGCAGATACTCATTTCAGTCCTGATATGAGCTCTTTGTTATAGGCAGGGACAAGAGCTGAAATGGGTGCTTAATTTACTACCCACAGGTAATACCTACATTTTCAAGTACCACATTGGGCACTCGATGGCCTACCCAGAACCTCCAAAAATTGGTAACATTCAGTATGAATTTTTCAAGTTTCCAATTATTGATCTGTATATCAGGAAGTAAAACTGAAAAATTGGTATGGGAAAAAAAATAATCAGGACCAAGGATGAAAATTTGGGACCAGAGGTAGACTTTCTGGGACAAGCCCAACAAAAATAGGTGTTGAAAGTCAACAAATCACGACATTGGGAATCTGAATTGGGTCAGAATAGGGAACCGATTGGTTGTCAGGTTTGTGCTGTTGGGTCAGTTTTTCTTGTCAGGTTGAATCCGGTATCGGAAATCCAGCAGGTTTACCATTTTTGTGAATATTTGTTTCAGTTTGAGCAGAGGCTCATGTTGACTATGCTCTTTGCATTAGTAGCAATGGAGAAAATACAGTGAACATGGGTCTCTGGTATAGGAGAAAATAAGAAAGAAGTTAGAAATTAAGAAAAAAAAGAGCTAGTTGGATTTTTCATCCTAAAGCAACTCTCAAAGTTTTGACAGTTTTCCCATTAATCACCTCTTCAATCAAAATGAAATCCAAAACCTTTTATTTCCTTTCAGAATGGACTAAAACTAAAATTCTCACAGGGGCTTGACATGAAAGCTTTCCCTTTGGATTCACAATTTGATTTGTGTTGGCCAAAATATAAGTTGCCAATACACTGTTTAAAGCATCCAAAATGTGTTTGTTTTGGTCCATTTTTGGACCAACATGAAGGTTCTCAGATGACTCAAATTTAAAATTGTCACTCATTTTGTTTATGTTGATGTAGAAATCACATTGGGAAGTGGGGGGGAGGGACTTTTTTCTAATACAATTCCCTCCCATTGGAAAGGGATTTTTTTTTCCTGTCTGTAAAAAAAAGTCAGTCATTTCCCAACCAGCTTTAGAAAGAAAAAAAACTTTTTAGTCATATTATTCTGTATTTATAGTATAACTTCCCATATCCAGACAAATCAGGGGACATACAGTGTTAAGTGATGCAGTACCACTATAAGCCTAGAGGATAAGTTGCTACTTCTTGACCTTGACTTGGGAAACTAGGGTTCAAAACCAATCTTTAGACATTGTTAGGACACGGACCCACTCCACGAGTGAATACTGGGGCCTGGTACCCCAATATCCCAATGACCTCTTATATTTTGGTGGGTATTAACCTAATTTTATTCAAAGGATCGGCACGTGTCCACTGGGATCAGTCTTAGGATATGATGCACTGTCAGCTGGCTGGAATTTCCCTCCCACAACCCAACACAGAAAGGGAATACTCTGATACAAATGCGGGAGATTTATTGACAAAGGACTAAGTACAATACATAAACAGTTCACCCACAGGCCAATTAGGATGATACAAATAAGTTTCTATACTCTTCCACCAAACACAGTTGACATACACACACAGTAATTTACAAGCAAAACCCTCCGGTCTGGTTACTCTGGTGTAAGTGGACGTGGCGAGGCGGGGAGAAGGGGGGAAATGAGCAATATTACCTCTCCAATGCTGTTGAAAAGGGAAAGGTAACCCTGTAGATCCAGTGGCGTTCAGAGCAGGGCGGGGGAAGAAGCTTGGTGTGAGGGGGCGGGTGTGAGGGCCCCTGATCTTTGGCTGCTCCAGCCGACTGGGCAGGGCCACCCACTGCAGCGTCCCCGGCCCCACCAGCATCACTGTTTGCTGGGGCAACCAGCCCCCTAGACAGCGCTGCAGCGGGGCATGGGCCGTTGCGGCATTCCACACGGCTCCAGGCATGGCAGAGGGCGGAGACCCAGAGCTAAATAGCCGGCGCTGGGGCTTGCCCAGTGCCGGTAATCAGAGCAAGAAGCTGGCCTCCTTCTTCTTGAGATAAGTGAATTTTGCTTGTGTATTTCCCTGTGCTTGTTATTGACTGTGCCTTTAGAGATTGTGTGACGTCGTGTGGACCCTGAACCCNGTCAATTTGAACCACGCTTCCCGGGCTAGCGGGGGGAATGTCCCGGGAAGTGTGGTCAAAGAGATCCCCAGCGGGGACCAAACAAAAGTAACGTCTGGCCGTGGCGAATCCGGCCCGACGCGGTGGCCACATTGGCCCCGCCGCCTGCCTGTCTCCCCAGAGCGCAGGCAGCGGGACCGTGCAGGGGGCGGGGCCATGCGGCTGCACATTGCGCCACGTGGCCCCACCACCCCCCAGATTCCCCACCGGGATCCCCCCGGCACGTCTGTTACGGCGTGACGGGATGACCCCGGCGGGGAATGAATGGGGTGATTTCGGTACGGGGCCAATGGGCCCCTTAATATCTGAAATCACCCAGTAACAGGCCTTTGTCTATAGGTATTTTTGTTGTGCGTACACAGTTGCTGATCTTACAAGATTCGTGGCCGAGGCAGTGAATAAAAGCCCTGGTTAACCCACAGCAACCACTTACTTCTCAATAGACATACCAGAAAAATGTATGTTACAGTAGCCTTATGGATTTGAATAAAACCTACAAAAGAGGGAAGCTTCTACTTAAGGCATAAATGCCTGGTAAGAGAGAATACTCAAGGGTATCTCCTGGCTTGCAAGTGATTGTAGTGCCAAAATATTCCACATCACAGCATGATTGTTCATCCTTTATTCTTCAAGTGCAATTAAGTTTCTGTATTTCTCTTGAAAGAAGTCTAGGCATTGATACAAAAAGAGGTGGGGAGAAAGGAGTTACCTCTTTGAAATGGGCATGCTAAAATAATCATCCTTCTTTTACACATAGCACGCAAGGTTCATGCATTCAAGGCTGTCCTCATGGGGGTGTGGGGAGATTGGTTAGGGTGGAGGTCGGTTTGTTCCTCTTTTTACTATTAGTGTTAATGAACGATGAGATTATTTTATGATGCTTTTTTAATCTGTTTTATAATATTTTATATGTGTACTTATTGGGTGTTGTTAGCCGCTCTGGACTATCTGTGGCAGGAGGGGCAGGGTATAAAATTCTTAAATAAATAAATAAATCCACTGATTAGACCCCATCTTTCTGACTACTTGTCAAGAAGCTTCCATTTTACTACATACAAAAGGTCCACATTAAGGTCCTGTTTCCAGGTGCTTTGGTAACCTGAACTTTCCCTTCCCTATGTTCCTACACCATTATGGAAAACAGTAGGTTGAAATACAGAGTTCTTTACTATTCTTCATTCACCCTTCATTTTTGATTGCAGCCAACCCTCCCAGGTTCTCTACTGCAGCCTGATCCTTTGTCAGGCTTTCTCATAGAGAGAGCAAATTCATCTCCTGCTGAACAGGAAGCTCAGCTCCCATATCCTTTTCCACAGCATCAGTGCCATACAGAGACAGGGGTTCTCCCTTAAAAGGTCCACAACTCTGTGCCATTGGTTCCCAACTTTATTAGATCAATGGACCATGAGGAAAGGAAGGGGAACTGAGAGGAGACACTTAGCATATGAGCTAGGACTAAAATGAGTAGCTAAATTGCTAATCTCTAGAAATTCTGAAATTTCAGGAAACAGAATTGAATTTCCAGTTTCCTGGTTACCAATATAGGTACTTAAATTCCCCAAATGCTGGCAAATACTGATGCAATTTACCAACATACTATTTATTGTTATCACTTACTGTTCTTGTTTACCATTACCATCTTTCCCAGTAACCATTATACCATATTACCAAGTTTCCATTTTACTTTGGGGGTTCTATCCATTAGTTATAGTAGTAACAGAGTTGATGATAGGCTGAACAGTAAAGCCTAGCTCTCAGAGAATGAAGACCATGCATAATGGAATGCAGAAAGTACAGACAGAAAGGCTGTATTTTTACATTTTGGGATTTGGGAATGGAAATTGATGGAAAAGCAGCAAATGGTAAACAGTAAGATGGAAAACTAGTAAACATTACTGGTAAATTAGGAAATGGCACTTTGATCATGAATTTTATGGGTACCAATATTTTGGATTTGATCAAGAAGGTATTCTGTACCATAATTTCAACAGGAATTCCTATTTATGCAGATACTCATTTCAGTCCTGATATGAGCTCTTTGTTATAGGCAGGGACAAGAGCTGAAATGGGTGCTTAATTTACTACCCACAGGTAATACCTACATTTTCAAGTACCACATTGGGCACTCGATGGCCTACCCAGAACCTCCAAAAATTGGTAACATTCAGTATGAATTTTTCAAGTTTCCAATTATTGATCTGTATATCAGGAAGTAAAACTGAAAAATTGGTATGGGAAAAAAAATAATCAGGACCAAGGATGAAAATTTGGGACCAGAGGTAGACTTTCTGGGACAAGCCCAACAAAAATAGGTGTTGAAAGTCAACAAATCACGACATTGGGAATCTGAATTGGGTCAGAATAGGGAACCGATTGGTTGTCAGGTTTGTGCTGTTGGGTCAGTTTTTCTTGTCAGGTTGAATCCGGTATCGGAAATCCAGCAGGTTTACCATTTTTGTGAATATTTGTTTCAGTTTGAGCAGAGGCTCATGTTGACTATGCTCTTTGCATTAGTAGCAATGGAGAAAATACAGTGAACATGGGTCTCTGGTATAGGAGAAAATAAGAAAGAAGTTAGAAATTAAGAAAAAAAAGAGCTAGTTGGATTTTTCATCCTAAAGCAACTCTCAAAGTTTTGACAGTTTTCCCATTAATCACCTCTTCAATCAAAATGAAATCCAAAACCTTTTATTTCCTTTCAGAATGGACTAAAACTAAAATTCTCACAGGGGCTTGACATGAAAGCTTTCCCTTTGGATTCACAATTTGATTTGTGTTGGCCAAAATATAAGTTGCCAATACACTGTTTAAAGCATCCAAAATGTGTTTGTTTTGGTCCATTTTTGGACCAACATGAAGGTTCTCAGATGACTCAAATTTAAAATTGTCACTCATTTTGTTTATGTTGATGTAGAAATCACATTGGGAAGTGGGGGGGAGGGACTTTTTTCTAATACAATTCCCTCCCATTGGAAAGGGATTTTTTTTTCCTGTCTGTAAAAAAAAGTCAGTCATTTCCCAACCAGCTTTAGAAAGAAAAAAAACTTTTTAGTCATATTATTCTGTATTTATAGTATAACTTCCCATATCCAGACAAATCAGGGGACATACAGTGTTAAGTGATGCAGTACCACTATAAGCCTAGAGGATAAGTTGCTACTTCTTGACCTTGACTTGGGAAACTAGGGTTCAAAACCAATCTTTAGACATTGTTAGGACACGGACCCACTCCACGAGTGAATACTGGGGCCTGGTACCCCAATATCCCAATGACCTCTTATATTTTGGTGGGTATTAACCTAATTTTATTCAAAGGATCGGCACGTGTCCACTGGGATCAGTCTTAGGATATGATGCACTGTCAGCTGGCTGGAATTTCCCTCCCACAACCCAACACAGAAAGGGAATACTCTGATACAAATGCGGGAGATTTATTGACAAAGGACTAAGTACAATACATAAACAGTTCACCCACAGGCCAATTAGGATGATACAAATAAGTTTCTATACTCTTCCACCAAACACAGTTGACATACACACACAGTAATTTACAAGCAAAACCCTCCGGTCTGGTTACTCTGGTGTAAGTGGACGTGGCGAGGCGGGGAGAAGGGGGGAAATGAGCAATATTACCTCTCCAATGCTGTTGAAAAGGGAAAGGTAACCCTGTAGATCCAGTGGCGTTCAGAGCAGGGCGGGGGAAGAAGCTTGGTGTGAGGGGGCGGGTGTGAGGGCCCCTGATCTTTGGCTGCTCCAGCCGACTGGGCAGGGCCACCCACTGCAGCGTCCCCGGCCCCACCAGCATCACTGTTTGCTGGGGCAACCAGCCCCCTAGACAGCGCTGCAGCGGGGCATGGGCCGTTGCGGCATTCCACACGGCTCCAGGCATGGCAGAGGGCGGAGACCCAGAGCTAAATAGCCGGCGCTGGGGCTTGCCCAGTGCCGGTAATCAGAGCAAGAAGCTGGCCTCCTTCTTCTTGAGATAAGTGAATTTTGCTTGTGTATTTCCCTGTGCTTGTTATTGACTGTGCCTTTAGAGATTGTGTGACGTCGTGTGGACCCTGAACCCTGTTCCTTCCCCTGAGAACACAAGTAGGTGTGGGAATTGGGTGGTGGGTGAGTGTGTGGGTGTTCCTTTCCCCCCTCCCTGCGGGAGCCTTTCCCCTTCTGTGTGAGTTCCCCGGCCTGCTCCCCACCCGTTTCCCATGGCCCTTGCCCTGCTTTCCACACCAATCGCACAATCCTTCCTTTCCCTTCCTCCTAGTGCAAGTGTGGGTGTGTGGGAACTATTAGGGAATTTTGTAGGCTTCAGCCTTCCTCCTTGCTCTGCACCCTATGATGATAGGGGCCTAGTCTCTGTGAGACTATACAGGCCCAAACACTATCCTGATGGATATTTACTCCAGTGCTGCACTGGTCAGAGCATGGAGAGCTTCGATCTGAGTGGGTGCGTGTGGTTGAGTGAATGAACCCCTCCCCCCCCACTAACAGTAATACCGGCATTCTTACCCCCTGGGATTCCCTCCAAAACTGTGGATATTGCTCAGGAGATAGGTGATTTAGTGCGAGCAGTTCAATATTTTGCAATGGAAATGAAGGACCTTCGAACCCAACATGCTCAATTGGCTACCACCGTAGAGCACCTTGCGGCCGGGCCGACAGGGGTGGCTCTGGTGCAAGGAATGCCTGTTGCAGTTGCTCTTCTGGTACTGGTAGTGCCTGCAGCAGCTGCGGCACCCTGCTTTGGGCTGTGGCATCTGCATGAGGACCCAAAGGGCCCCGCAACCATTGAGAAATTTGTGGGAGATAGGAGGGCCCTTCAGGGATTTTAGGCCCTTTGTGACCTTATATTCACCACACAACCAGGGACTTATTTCACCGATGACCTGAAGGTCACCTTCATCATTGGTAATCTGGGAGGCTTGGCCCTTGAGTGGGCTACCATCTTGCTTAAGGGGAAAAGCCCCCTTTTGAGGAACTATGCTGACTTCCTCCAAGAATTTACCTTGCTCTTCGATTATCCCCAGCGCCGGATGGACACGGAGACCTCCATTTTGACCTTAAAACAGGGAAAGGGAGGCCTCCTGGACTACATCACGAGGTTCCAGCACCTTGCCCTTGACTTACAGTGGCCTAATGAGGTGCTCCAAGTCATGTTCCGGCGTGGGTTAAGTGATGAAATCAAGGACCAGCTTTCCTTCACCACTTTACCAGAGACTTGGGAACACTTGGCTAATCTGTCCCTCCAAATTCAGGATCGCCTCCAAGAAAGATACTGGGAAAGATGGCAAGAGACACGAGGATTTATTCCCCACCTTGTGACAGGCACCTTGGGCCACACGGAAGGGGCTACGGCCGATGGTCCTGAGCCCATGCAACTGGGCGCCTCTAGGGGCCCCCTCACTCCAGAAGAACGTGAACAACGGAGGAAGAGCCGAGGGTGTTTTTAGTATGGAGGGTCAGGGCACTTTATCCAACAGTGCCCATCTCTGTCGTCTCAATGGCGAAGTGGGGGAAACACCAGAGGCCAGGAGGGACAGGGGTCCTCCCTGCCATAAGAAGTTCCCTGACAGCTTCCCCCACACTGCAGGCCCATGTGAAGATACTGGTGATCATGAACATTTTGCCCCACAGATCCCAGGTGGTGTGGGCCGTCATCGACTCCGTAAACTCAGGCAACTTCATAGACCTATAGTGGGCCCAGTCCAGCACATTGCCCGTAGAAGCTAAGGCACGACCCAAATTAGTCCATTCCATTGATGGGTCCCCGCTGCTTTCCGGACCTGTCGTCTCCCAGATAGCCCCACTTTTTTGCACTATTGGAGCTCATTCGTAGAAGCTGGTACTTGATGTTGTGTGTACTCCGCTGTTCCCCATGTTCCTAGGCCTGCCTTGGTTGCAGCAACACAATCCTCGCATCGACTGGCGTACTTTGCAAGTCCATTTCATTTCCCTGTACTGCTCCCAAGCTTGCATCCAACCTCCACAGGACCCTCTGGGGTTGAGGAAGACACTCTGTGGGAGCCACCTAGAGGTTCCCTTACCGCCGGAATATCGGGACTATGCGGAGGTCTTCAGCCCCTCTCAGGTGGCAGTATTACCACCCCACTGACCATATGACTGCCCCATAGACCTCCTGCCCAGCACGGAGCACCCATTTGGGCGGATCTACGCCCTGTCGGCTCCTGAGCTGGAAACCCTGTGGCACTACCTAGATGAAGAACTGAGCAAGGGATTCATTCGTCCATCTTCATCCCCTGCTGGGGCCCCTATTTTCTTCCTTCCAAAAAAGGAAGGAGGACTCCACCCATGTATTGACTATCAGGGTCTTAACCTTGTAACTATTAAGAATCGCTATCCTCTAGCCCTCATCCCAGAGTTGCTGGAGCGACTTCAAGGGGCGCGTATCTTCACCAAGCTAGATCTATGAGGCACATTCAATTTGGTCCGGATGTGCCAGGGAGATGAGTGGAAAACAGCCTTCCGGACCCGTTCTGGTCACTTTGAATTATCTTGTTATGCCACTTGGACTAGCAAATGCCTCTGCCACCTTCCAGCACTTCATTAATGACATGTTCCGAGACATTCTTGACATGTTTGTAATAGCCTACCTGGATGACATCTTGATTTATTACACTCCTTGACTCAACACATCACCCATGTCCACCAGGTCCTGCAGTGCCTCCGGAGTCACAAGCTTTATTGTAAATGGGAAAAGTGCATCTCCCACCTTGAAAAGGTGAGTTTTTTGAGCCTTATCTTAAGTCCAGAGGATATCGCTATGGATCCCCAGAAGGTGGAAGCCATTCGACAGTGGCCCACCCCTCGGGCAGTAAAACCCCTTCAACGCTTCTTAGGAAGCACAAATTATTATCGACAATACATTCCAAACTATGCCAAAATTACGAAGCTGTTGACAACCTTATTAAAGAAGGACCATCCCTATGTATGGGGACCAGAACAGCAACACAGCTTTATGTACCTGCAACAGGCCTTCCTTAAGACCCCCATACTGAAGCATCCTGACTGCAAGCTGCCATTCATTGTGGAAGCGGACGCCTCGAGCGGGGCGATTGCGGTAGTCCTCTTACAAGACTCTCCCAACCATCAAATGCACCTTCCATGTGCCTATTACTCATGGCAGCTCACAGCGGACAAACAAAACTATGCAATCTTCGACCAAGAACTTTTAGCCATCAAGGCCACCTTTGAAGTCTGGCACCACTACCTATAGGGAGCTCCGCATCCCGTGACAGTCATAACTGACCATAAGAGTCTTACATATTTATAACCTGCACAAATCCACAATGCTCGCCATGCTCGGTGGGCTTTATTCTTTCCTTGATTCTCCTCCACCCTGCAGTATCATCCCAGGAGGCTCAACGTCCTAGCCGATGCCTTATCCCAGTATCATGAGGATCGGGATCAGCAGGTGCGTTCACCAGGACCCATTTTGGACAAACGGGTCTTTGCAGGTACCATACTTAACCTTGAACGCCTCCAGAAGGCATCCGCTGAGGAATTGGACCCCCCCCCCCCATGGTGGCTCCCTTCACCACTCACCAGGGCTTGTGCTACAAGAATGGGTGCATCATCCTCCCTCCATCATGCCAGCCTGATATTTTGTGGTCCCATCACGATTCCCCATTGGCGGGACACCCGGGTAAGGAATGCACCTATAAATTAATTGCACACACGTTTTGGTGGCCGAGCTTTCGAGAAGATGTCAATCAATATGTCCAGAAGTACCGGGCCTGTGCACATAATAAAATTCACGCAAGGCCCCCATGGGACTCCTTCAACTACAGCTGTTCCCTCAGGGGCCTTGGACACATGTGGGCCTGGACTTTATTGTCGAACTTCCTGTCTCCTGAGGCTACAATACCATTTTAGTGATAGTCGATCACTTTACAAAAATGGGACATTTTATCACTTGTAAGCAGCTACCTACAGCACAACGTACAGCTCGCCTCTTTATTCGCCACGTCGTTAAGTTACATGGATGGACAAAAGAACTGCGAAGCGACAGAGGGACCCAATTCGTCTCCCACTTCTGGAAGGCCCTATTCAAGAGTCTCCATGTTACCCTAAGTCCTACTATGGCATACCATCGCCAGGCCAATGGGCAAGTTGAACATGTAAACCAAAACCTGGAATAGTATTTGCGGAATTATGTTAATTATCTACAAGATGATTGGTATGACTGGTTACCCTAGCAGAGTTTGCTTACAACAATGCTCCAAATGTATCCATTGGCAACTCTGCCCTTTTTGTGAACTACAGCTTTCAAACACACACACACACACCCATAGGGACTATTGACATTTCGACTACCTCCGTTCCTGCTGCTGGAGCCCTTGCATGGTGGATACAGGAAACCCAAGCCTTGGTCATCCAGACTTTTGCCATAGCCCATCAACAGTACAAGAAAAATGTGGACCGCCACCATCACCCGGCACCCGTATTTCACCCTGGCAACCTAGTCTGGCTAGACCGGAGACACTATCCTTCTCCACGGCCATCACAAAAATTAGACCATCAGTACCTTGGCCCTTTCCCCATCCTTTGTAATGTCAATGACATTACCTATACCCTTCAGTTTCAAAATTCACCCCACGTTTCATGTCTCCCTCCTTATGGAAGCCATGAGGACTCCCTCCTCCCTTCTGGAGCCGGGGTCCCTGTGCTTATCCGTGGCATCCCCTGATTATGAGGGTCAAGCCATCCTTGATTCTCGATACCGTAGAAGCAGGCTATTTTATTTAATTGATTGGGTGGGTTACAGGCCGGACGAACGGTCCTGGGAACCTGCGTCGCACGTCTCTGCCCCACGCTTGGTGCGCTTATTCCACCTTTGCCACCTGGACCGCCCTCGACCTTCCTGGGGCCTTGGCTGGGGGGCTTGGCAGGGGGGGTGCTGCGAGGGGGCAGCGCCTTCCGTGCTGCAGGGCCCCCTGATCTTCAGCTGTTCCAGCCGGTCGGGTGGGGCTACCTGCAGTGGCATCCCCGGTCCGGCTGGTGTCACCAGTTTCTGAGGCAACCAGTCCCCTATACAGCACTGCACCCGCACTGCCAGGTGTGGCGCAAGGTGTGGGGGTGGGGCATGGGTCATTGCGGCATTCCGCACAGCTCCAGGCATGGCAGAGGGCAGAGTCTCAGAGCTAAATATCCAGCACTGGGGCTCACCCAGCACCGATAATCAGAGCAAGAATCTGGCCTCCTTCTTCTTGAGATAAGTGAATTTTGCTTGTGTATTTCCCTGTGCTTGTTATTGACTGTGCCTTTAGAGATTGTGTGACGTCGTGTGGACCCTGAACCATGTTCCTTCCCCTGAGAACACAAGTAGGTGTGGGAATTGGGTGGTGGGTGAGTGTGTGGGTGTTCCGTTCCCCCCTCCCTGTGGGAGCCTTTCCCCTTCTGTGTGAGTTCCCCGGCCTGCTCCCCACCCGTGTCCCGTGGCCCTTGCCCTGCTTTCTACACCAATCGCACAATCTTTCCTTTCCCTTCCTCCTAGTGTGAGTGTGGGTGTGTGGGAACTATTAGGGAATTTTGTAGGCTTTGGCCTTCCTCCTTGCTCTGCACCCTATGATGATAGGGGCCTAGTCTCTGTGAGACTATACAGGCCCAAACACTATCCTGATGGGCTTTACTCCAGTGCTGCACTGGTCAGAGCAGGGAGAGCTTCTATCTGAGTGGGTGCATGTGGTTGAGTGAACGAACCCCTTCCCCCTCCCCCCAACACTTGGACAGACCAAAAAGGGGGTAATTGTCTGGGAGAGATCCTTGAGGCAAGCACGCACAGAGTAACCTGTTTGTGTTTGCATTCAAGAATGACCCAATTTTCTCATGGGGGGCAAGGACAGTTAAAGGTTTCTGAGAAGTGGGGCAAGGGGTCTCAAAAGGCACTTTCACAAAAGGTGTCCCAGAGACACTCAGAAATGCTAGGGCTGAAAAAAAACCTTTGCATGATGTGTTGGGGGAAACAGATCTTTGGAGGATTTCAATGGGGGGCATGGCAGGATGAACAAGAGGACAAAAGGGAGTTTCTATAGACAGGGGAAGAAGGCGTGTTGGGGGAAACAGAGTTTTCGAGGATTTCAATGGGGGGCATGGCAGGATGAATAGAGGGCAAAAGGGAGTTGCTATAGACGGGAAGAAGGCTACTTTTAAACAAGCATAGAGCGATCAGCCTAATGATCGATCTATTGCTTGCTCAGAGTTTTGGGTGGTCGTGGAGGGCTCATCTTAAAAGAGGGAGGCCACCTCTTTTTGACTGCTCCATTGTTTAACCCAGGAGCCTCCCTTGTTTCATTCTTATTCCTTCCGACCAGACCAGTGTTACATGGGGCATTCTCTTTCTTTTTCCTTTTCCCCCTTCTGTTACCCTGTACCCGTTGACCTGTGTCTCATGGGGTGATGCCAAGGGGGGGGTGTCTATGGTTTCTAGGGGGGAAATGGTGTTGTTCATAACAACTTAACTCATTTGGTTGGACTTGTTCAAGTCACTACCAGCCTCTGTTCTCCATCTGTAAAATACCTACATCACAGTGTTGTTGTTAAGAGGAATAAGATAAAAATTATAAAGCACTCTGAATGCTGAAAATGTTATGTAACTAATAAATAATAATTAAATGGGGGTAGGGGGGAGTTATATAAACCCCTATCACAGTTGGCTGCTATAGAAGACACACTACTCTTCCTGCTACTGCAGGTCCATATACGCTTCCCTCTTCCCACTACTGCACCCTCTTGATTCCTAGGGTCCTTACTCAATAAGGTTGAGATGACTATAGGACCCATTCCCACTGTGCAGCGGCCAGCAACACTGACCGTCCTCACCACCACTACAACACATTACGCCCTAGTGTTCCTACTGTGATGTTGCAACTTTAGTCCTCCCCCTCTGCATGTCTAATTGGCTAAAAGAAGCCACAATATGTACCACTATATAGAGAATATTAAGCATATCTAGATGTGACAGCCCAGCAATGCATTTTATTCTATTTTTAATACTTCATACCTTTCTTTTCACATTAGCGATTATATATTTTAGGTTTGTTTTTTCTTCAAGTGCATCACCCTGTAGAATAATGATAACATTACAGGGGAAAAGTCTGCAAACTCAAACCATTTTTTGAAATCAAAGCCTAGTTTGAAATGGTAAGAAAACCTTAGCTTCCACAAGGGTCACCCATCCTAGCTTCAGTGTTACAAAAGCACTCCTATCAGCATAATTTCAAAAGTTTTGATCTAAAGTCTACCATTGTCGAGTATGACTAACTATAATGAAAGATGTGATGGGGGAAATGCCCTCTTTCTCACAGTTGCGGCTGAATCTGAAAACACAGAAAATATTTCTTTCAGAAGAACTGTGGATAACTAGTTCAGCTTGAGTTGTAAAAATGGCCATTTTTAAACAGACCGTGGTGGGTGGAGAGATGGACGTACAGCCACAGTGGATGGAGGTGGGTGTGCGCCTGTTCACACGGTTACACACCCATGTCCAGCCACCTCCACCCATCTCCAGCCATGGAGCATTGGGCATTGAAGTCTGTTGCTCCATGCGTGGGTGATGGGGGAAAATATTTCCCCCGTCAGAAAAAGCCAAGCCCTCAGGAACACAGCCCACTGTATCTGGCCACACCCCAGCCTGCCTCTAACTCCAAGGACACCAACACTACCTTTGTTGCCCTCAGCCCCTACCCACAGAACCCAGAGAGCCAGCAGTCAGTCCTGGAGCAAGTGGACATGGAAATGAAGGCAGAGAGGACAGAAGACCCAAAGCTCCGAGGGAATGTGGAGTTCAAAGGGAGAAATAAGTGAATTCAAATTCACAAGAGGGGTTGGGGGGGGCGCTAGGTGACCCAGCCATAGGACAGAGCAGCCAGGTAAATTCCAGCCACCCACACAGCTCTCATTTCTCACTGTGTTCACAGCAGGTGGTTGGGACAGCAAGCAAGATGAATCAGCAGAGCACCAGGACACAGAGGCACCATGTGGGGATGGTGGGCATGGCAAGCACATGGGAGGGCAACACAATGGACCAGTGGGGGTTTGCATGCTGAATAAGTGGACATAGAGGGTGGGGGCAACAGTGGGTGCTGAGACAACAGACATTATAGCCGAGGGCAAAACACTGGCCTGGGAAGGTGGGAGTGGGGAGGCCTGAACCTAAGATTGTCCTTTCTGTCCCAGTACAGGATCACCAGTGAGAAGGGTCGGGTGCCAGTACTGACAAAATCATCTGTGGGAGCCCAGTGGAATTGGACTCTGTAGTTTACAGTTCAGAGTTAAGTAACTTTGGGTCTGCAGCCAGCACAGGGAACCTTGATAATGTGGGGGTCTTGGGCCAGTGTGGAGAAGTCCAATAGTGACCACCTAGGGCTACCTGTGGCCACTGTGGGAAAGGGGATGAAGACTAATACTATAAAACTGCTAGTAGTACTAGATATAACACTAATAATACTAGAACTAGGGAACAGTCTATGAATCTTGCTGGTAGCAGATTTAAAAATAACAACAGGAAGTACTTTTTCACTCATCGTACAATTAATGTGTTGCCAGAGGATGTTGTTAAGGCCAATGATATAAGTGGGTTTTAAAATCAATTGTATCTTAGAGGATAGGTCCATACATTGCTATTAGTCAAGTTGCTCAGGGGATGTTACATAACAGGGAATGGATCACTACATTGTGATCTGTTCTGTACTTCTCTGATAATGTTGGAGACAGGATCTTGGTCTGAACCAATATGGCAATTCTTATGTAATGTTCTTATGAATATCTTTGTTTTCTCTCAATACCTTTCTGACCATGGAATTTCATCGGTACTTTGCAAGTACATTGAAATTTGCTTAAGTCAAATTTTTCTAGTCATGTAAACAATTTTTGGGGGGGAGCGGGAATCAACGCACAATTAAGTTGTAGAATTTTATGCCAGAAGATATGGTCAAGGTCAGTAGTATATCTGGGTTTTAAAAAGGATTAGACAAGTTTATGGAGATAGGTCCATTAGTAGCTATTAACTGGGTAGGTTTTAGGGACCATAACCCCTTACTGTCCAGAGCTGGGAGTGAGCAACAGGGAACAGATTACCCCATTGTGACCTGTTGGGTACAGGTCAAGATTGTCCTCTGCCATAGACAGGATGCTGGGTTTGATGGACCACTGGCCTGACTCAGTATGGCACCTCTTATGTTCTTAAAAGTTCGATTTATCATCAATTCTACTTAAGCAGACTTTTAAAAAATGGACCAAAAGACGGAGAAAACTGATGCTAAGGATGAGTTAGAACTATGGCTGCTTTTATACGAGGCGCTAAAAAGCGCCTCCTGAGTCCCGCATTGAGAGATAAGCTACACGGGGAGTGCTTACATGCTACCCCCGCTGCCGGAAGTGACGTGCTCCCTGTTGTCAGTGCGGGAAGCATGTAAACACTCCCCGCACAGTTTTTCTTTCAACACGGGACTCAGGAGGCACTTTTCAGTGCCTCGTATAAAAGCGGTCTATGTTTCTCCATATCTAGTCCCCTTCCTGCTCCTCAGAAGCAGAGGGTCAGAGCAGACCGCAGGGCAGAAGAGTGTGTGTGTGTGCGCGCACATGTGCGCACATGCATGTGTATTTTTGTAATCCTGTCAGTTCTGCCCATTTACAGCCAGTTTCAGACTCCCAGAGTTAGAGAACAGATAGGATTTCATACACACAGCTCTGCCTGGCTGTCAGTGAGAGTCTACATGACTAGAGGCTGGAAAGAACTTATGTTCCTTAAGGCCCATCTCTAGCCTGCCCAACGTGAAGACTTACCCTAACTGGATATATACTACAGTGTTTTAACCACATGCTGGAAAGAAATCATTAATACCCTCAATGGTATTTTTAGCTGAGTAGGTATACTCTATACACCTTTTAAAAATTGAGTTTTCAGGGTTCAGAATTCTAATTATCCAGATCAAAAAGCAATACGTTCTCATAGACCTAGGGCTTGGGGAAACAAATAAATTTGACTCATCCAGTTATGCAAGTTCTTCTTAAGTGGATTCCATTTTATATTAAAATAAAAATATGAAGTTTTCAAGAAAGTTGTATTCACTGTAAAAGAAAACTCTGTTTAACATGCACGTGCCAATAAGGGAACATATGGTAGTTATCAGGATTTCTTACAAAGTAAAAGATACCCACTTGTTCTGTGCCTCTGTGAATTCAAGTGTAGATGTATTTTTAAAAGTTCCATATTTACTCTGCATTCATTTAGTTCTATAACATCTGCTTATTCTGTATGTCAAAAGACGAGTTCTATAATTGCCAGCCCTGAAAACTTAATTTCATATCTGAAAATCAAGCTGTGTTCCTTCTTTTTGCAGACATCAACGCTAGGAATAAAAGTCCTGCAATTAGAATTTAGTAGACTTTTTTTTATTATTATATAGGAAACAAAAAAATATCCAGCTTCATTTTGTGTAATTCTCTTGGTTATGCAAAGGTATCAATAGTTTTTAAAAAAATAAAAAAATCGAACAACACTCTGTCAGGAAAGTAATCAGATGTCTCAACAACAAACACGGGACTAATGCTGAATCAGAAACTAAAATTTGCATATAGTCCCATATCCATTACAAAAAAAAAAGTGGTATTTTCCAAAGGAAGATGGTATATTTACTCTGTTATTTAGGTCATCTTACTAGATGATGGCTGTTTTATTCTCGAATATATATCTAATTTGTGATTTCTGAAAATTATCACACGATTTAGCAAATAATTAACCATATAAGGTTTTACACCAATCTCATTTCCTATCCATCAATTATGCTCTTGTTTAAAAGGAGTCATGCTTCCTAAAGGACTAGATGCAGTGCCATGTGACTTTGATAATCAATCACACACCATGAACAAATAGGCTGAAATGTGTTCACATCAATTATTCATTGCATAGCTCTGAATACTAATTGCATTAATAGAAATTAGTATGACTTTGCAAACAATTTGAAATCTAAAAAAAGGACACATATGTTGAATAAAAAATATTTATAAAGATTTAGCAGACTTTGAACTATGTGTTAAATGTGTTAAATGTTTGCTACACTGTTTTTATTATTTAAGAGAACAGGATAGTCTCAGATTCGAATGAGAGGCATTCAATGGCTCTTAACACATTCCTGGATAGTTCTCACTAGCCATCAGACTAGCCATCAGACTATTATGTTAGAAGGTTCATTCAGCCTTAGTAGTGACAAAATTATACAGACAGGATCCACTCTATAGTTAAGGTGTGTTGCACAGTTCATAATGAAGCCAGAACATTCTATTCATTATAAAATTGACATGAATAAAGTTAGGATCATGAAATGTGTGGTTAAGGATCACTGGATTAAGCAATTCAACTTGTCCACATTTCAGCCAAATTGGTTGGATAAATGCTTAGATATTGCAGTTTGAAAACTGCACTTTGAAACCTGTTTTTTCAAAAGTTAGACCATCACGATCTCAGCAGGGTAAAGAGGTTTTGTGTTAGTTGGGAGAAGGTGTAATCCTTTTAGAAAATTCAAGGAGGCAGCCAGGGGGTACCTTCTGGTTAACTTTTTGTAAATTTGGTTAGTAATTTCTAAGTTATGACATCTTGAAAATTCAATGTTAACCTGGAGACCAGAACCACTCCCAGCAGAAACTGCTTGATAGATATCAGTGCTGGTGAAAGAGGAGGATATGCACCTCTCAGGGGGCAGTGCAAATAACTGGTCAACCATGTTTAGAGCTCATCTGGTGAGGAGCCGAGGAGAGCAAGGCCTGTGGAAGGGAGATAGCTGAATGTCATTTTGATCAAATCCCACACAGCAGGTTTGGGGGTCAGGGATGCCAAAATGGCTAAAACAACAGACTTCAAGTGACATTTGGGGTCCCACTAGGGTTGTGCAGATGCGATTCGGGAATTCAGTGTTCGACCCTAACTCGGACCATTCAGACAGCTGCACTGAACAGCCGAACCAAACACCCAAATCCCCAAACAGTTTGGCCACATTCTGGTGAGTTCAGATGTGTTCAGGTGGGAAAAACAGAGCTGGGTAGGAAAAACAGGGCTGACAGGCCCAGGGAGGGGGTGCGCCAGCTAAGGAGCAGACTTCCTGGTGCCAGGGGTGGAGAGGCTTGGACTAGCAGTCAGCCTGCCCAATCACCATCCCTCTTTTCTACCGCCCATTTGCTTCGCAGTTTATGATTGGCATGGGGCTGGGTTGCACAGAGCCAATGGGGCTTGTGGTAAGGCAGGCACAGCAAGTAACAAAAGTCATTGCCTTCCAATTCCTTCTGAGCTAGCCACTGATCCTGTCAGCAGGCGTTTTCAGAAGTCTCCATCTCCCACCAGTTTGTGTTCCTAATCCATTGCCATTATCCTCCTATTTCACCCATTCTCACACATTTACCTCCATAGTTTCAGTTGTTTAGATTAGATTAGATATATTTAGGTGTTATTTTTATTTTTACACCTCCCCGTGTTCTTTCTCCCTACCCTCCATTGAACCCTTCCCTCCTCCCACTATATGTTCCATTCCTGAGTCCCATCCCCTGCTTTGTTTTTGGACATATTTAGAGTAGGATTAGATTGATTTAGGTTTCATTTCAGTTTTCTACCCCTCCCTGTGTTGTTTGTTGTGAGCTGTCTGTGTTTCCCTCCCCCGATCCCTGGGGATAGATAGATAGATAGATAGATAGATAGATAGATAGATAGATAGATAAGATGATGTAGGAGTTAGCTTAGTTATAGAGATAAATAGAGATAGTGTGTAGTGATTCAGTTTTAATATTTTATAGTATGTTTGTAGAACTGGGCCTTTGTAGATATTAGGTAATATTCCATTTAGTTCCATAGGTTTTAGAATAGTTAATAGCAGTTCGAGTTAGTGTAGATATATATAATATTAGTTTCCAAATTTGAATTAATAAATAAAAACAATTATAAAATCTTCCTGTGCATTATTTGGGTGGGAGAAATGGAGAGAGGAAGCAGGAGAGGCTGGCCTGCTGCCCATAAGGCGGGCAATGGGGCATGTGGCAGAGGTGGCAGGGGCCGTGCCAGCAGAGTGGCAGCAGGCATCAGCAGCAGCCTGAGCCCATCACCATGCCCCAAACTGCACAGGCTTGATTTTGGCAGTCAGGCTTTGGGGGCTCCCAGCAGTGGCACTTGGGGTGTGGTTCAACGGCGCCTCCTGCCAGCATCATCCACTGCCAAGCAGGGCACTGGAAGAACTGCAGTCCAGGAGGCTGTGTCTATCTCTACTGCAGGAGCAGGTGCAGGTGTTTCAGGGTCGGATGTTCTTCCAGGGCCACCAATGTCCCCGACCCCCATTATTGAGGTGATCCTCAGCAGTCCAGGGCTGGTGGATCCCACCCCGGCTGCTAGAGGCAGGGCCCAATCCCTGGGCAATGGCAGCAGGGAGAGGAGCAGGAGCAGCAGAAGCAGCAGCTAAAGGGGGCACAGGGAGAGTGGCAGCAGCATGGTGGACAGTCGATCAGCCTCAGGGTCCCATAACTCCCCTTCGCGGCACGTCACTCTGATTGGGGACAGCGAGGCAGACACTAGTCCCACGGAGGAGATGTCGGGAGCTGAGGCGATGGCTGTCCCTCCAAGAGCTGTGTCGCCACCATGTTCTGCCCCTCCCAGCAGTGCTGTCAGTGGTGCATCACCCAGTGTGGACCAGAAGGCAGGAGGGGCAAAAAATCCACCATTGGCACATTTTAAGTTGGTGCGGTTGTATGATCCCAGAGAGTTGAAGTGCACTTTGTGCCAGAAGGTGGTGAAGCGTGGGCAGTTTCTCACCAACCTTGGCACAACTGCCTCGCGAGGCACCTGAGGGGATCCTACAGCAGTGTGCTGCTAAGTGAGTAGTCAGGGGCAGTGGACACCAGCAGGTTCCTGACTGCAGTGGCCAGTCATCCGCCTCCATCAGCAGGCAAGCATCCTGCTTGAACAGCTGCTTCTAGCAGCAGGAGCGGTATTGCTGCTAGGGGGTAGCAGCAGGAGCAGTAACAGTAGAAGCAGGAGCAGCAGCAGCAGCAGCAGCATCAGTCCACCATGGAGGAGCTGGGGTGGGGGCAGATGCCAAGTCCATTCACAGCTGTAGAACATAGAGGCCAGCATGGCTTTCAAGTGAAAGCCACGCGCATGTTGGGGGAAATGATCGCCTTAGATGGGTAACCCTTCCCAGTGGTCGGGGACATGGGGATCAGGTGCCTGATGATTCCTGGCCTCCCAGTTTAAGCTGTCCTAGCTCACCATCCTGAGTCAGCAGGTGGTGCCAGCCTTGAACCAGGTTTTAAAGGAGCAGGTGAGGGAGAAGCTGGCAAGGGCTGGGGTGCCACCATCCACTTCACCACAGAACTGTGGTCGAGCAGGAACGCTCAGCATGCATACCTGGTAGTGACGGTGCACTGGTGGAAGGACACGGAGCAGCATTTGGCAGTGGCAAGAGGGGTCCCAAAGCAGGGTATAGGTGGGCCCTGCTTCAGGCGGAAGTAATGGACGGCCCTCAGGCTGCTTGGAACATAGGGACAGCCCTGATCACCATGGTGAGGGAGTGGGTCATGCCAGGTGCACCCTTCACCAAGGGGTGTGTGGTGAGAGACAACACGGCCAACATACTGAGGGCAGTCCATGAGGGTGGCTTTACCAGCATCCCTTGCACCACACACCCCCTTCAACTGGTGGTCAGGGATGCTCTGGGCTTAGCGGAGAAGAAGGGGATTGGGGAAGGCACCGTGATTGAGTGGGGGAGGAAGCTGGCTGGTTTCTTTAACTGGAGCGTGAAGTGCAGTCACCTCTTTCGGGCGAAGCAGGCCGAGCAAGGCTCCCCAGTGCACCAGCTGGTGCAGGAAGTGTCCACCCAGTGGAATTCGACCTTTCTGATGCTCAAGCGGCTTCTTGACAAGAAATCCACCTTGCATCAGGTTCAACTGGTGATGTACAGCAGAGCACCTCTAGGGTACAATGGGGCAGAATGGGAGTTCCTGGCACACACAGTCTTTGTTTTGAGACTATTCCTGGACATGACGGAGAGCATCAGCTCCTCCACAGCCACCATCAGCCAGGTGACCCCTCTGGTCTAGAGTCTCCTGAGGATGCTGGAGGAGATTCTCCAGGGGCGGGATTGTGGCCCTCAGGGCAGGAAATTGGTGGATGAGGTGGTTGCCCTGGTGTGGCAGCTGAAGGCAGAGCTAAAGGCATGGTTCAATGAGCTCCTGCAGTGGGAGGAATATGTTTTGGCAACCATGCTGGACCCCAGGGTCAAGGACAGCGTAGCAAGCTAGACAGTGCTCATGGGCACTGGAAGGTGACCTGTTGGAGAGGGTCCGGGAGGCAGAGCGGGCTCTTGAGAGTGCATGGCAGCAGAAGCAGGACACCCCTGGGGATGGTGGGAGTGGTAACAGCAGCCACCCCTTTCAGCCGGCGTGGTCTATACCTGCCCCCAGCCCTAGCAGTAGCACCACCAGCAGGAGACTGAGCAGTAGCAGCACCCCTATTGCCAGCAGCAGAAGCTCATATGTACAGGGCACTCTGGTGAGTATGGGTTCGTGCACAGCAGGGCAGGCAGCATGGCTTAGGGAAGTGGTGGAGGTGGTGCCCATGCAGAGTTACGTGAGGGAGTACAACACCACCTCAGCAGCAGTGGAGAGCTCCCTGGAGGAGAAGCCGTGCATCAAAACCAGCAGCGATCCCTTGACCTACTTGGC
Source organism: Sphenodon punctatus (assembly GCA_003113815.1). NCBI lineage: Eukaryota > Metazoa > Chordata > Lepidosauria > Sphenodontia > Sphenodontidae > Sphenodon > Sphenodon punctatus. The sequence continues at coordinate 2,262,131 of QEPC01009674.1, forward strand.
CGGAAAGACCAATGTGTGGCTGGCCCTGTCCCAAGTGGCCAAGGGTCTCTTGTCCTGCCCACCAACTAGTGTCCCCAGCGAGAGGATGTTCTCCATGGCGGGAGACATTTGCTCACTGCACCACCTGAGACTGGGGGCCAAGTTGGTGAAGCATTTGCTTTTTATTAAGGTGAACCTTCCACTTCTGTGATTCCCTGAGCTGCTCTTGGACATGGATTGATGGTGTAGTGGCAGACGCCATCCCATGCCATGGCCAGTCTTGGGACGGGGCTCCTCCTCAATCTGGGCTGCTGCTGCTGAGGTACTTTCCCTCCCTCCCAATGCCCAGTGCTCACCCTGCCTCTCTCTCTGACTTGATGGCCTCATCCGGCCTATCTGACTGACCTCATGACACAGGGTGGCATTGAGAGGCTATAAGCCTGCCAGCCGGCCTCTTGCTAGACAATCTCGACCCGCCTATCTGAATGGCTCTCTCTCATGCGCACTACACAGTCTTCATCAGCCTATCTGAGTGCCCTGCCAAGGTCCCAGCCTGCCTTCCCTACTGCCTCTCATGCCACGCTTCCTGTCTGCCTGCCCACCCAAGTTGCCAAGATTAGGACTGAAGCGGCAGCAGCTGTTACCGCACCGCCATTACATTCTGAGAACTCGGCACTTAATGTGTCTTGCCACCGACTTCCCCTCGATATTTCTGCAATTCTGCATTACCTGCTGCCAGCAGCTGCAGATGTGGCATGTCTGCAGTTTGTGATCACAAGCGGTTTTATGCTGCCTTCCGCCACTGAGTGTGAGTCCCTGATGCACCATGATGTTGAATAATAGATCACTGAATGAATGAACTTAGGGTGACTCTGACTACCTGCTTTAGAGCTTACTGCAGGGGCGTAGCCATCATGGTGTGGGGCGCATTTGCACCCTTGCTCTGCCCTGGGATGTGGCCGGCAGCGATCAGGGCCGGCCCCAGGCATATGCAGCATCCACGGGAGCCGGGAGCCCTGATCCCGTGTCCCAGAGGAGTCTCTCTTGCACCACCGGCACCACCTTTTTAAACAGCTCAGTTGTAGCCCCACAGCATTGCTACATGGGTGGGGGAAGAGTCCCCCCCTGTCCCCTCCTTCGCAGAGAATGTTGCTGCCTTGTAAACCAAGTTCTTCTTCGAGGGGCTCCTTCCATTCTCACAAATGGGAATGTGTACCAAGCCTAGAAAGAGGCAGTGGGGGAATTTTCTAACAAAATGACACTCCATGCAGGTTGGATCTACAGCCTGGGAGGGGGGTAGCAGGCAGGGAGCAGCCTGCTCTGGGGGGGTCCATTCAGCTGGGGGNCTGGGGGAGAGTTGGTTGATCAGTGCTGTCTCTGTTAGTAGGATGGACAGATCCTCTCTCTTCCCTTTGTGATCACCGCATAGAGAGAACTGGGGGTGCAGAGCAGCTACAATGAGGCAGAGAGCCATCCCAACAAAGTGGAAGAATTTGTCCTTGGCACCCTAATGCACAAGAGAATTCACAGAAGAGCAGGGACCCCCCCTCCCTCCCTTGGATCAGCATCAGGAGCCAGGTGCTCGCTTACTGCTTCCGGGGATCCCTGCACCCTAAGCAGGACAGAGACTAGTGCATCTGGCTCCTGATGCTGATCCTGGGGATGGAGGGGGGGGAGTCCCTGCTCTTCTGTGAATTCTTCATCCTCCACCAGTACCAGCCTGTAATGTCCTGCCCCTTTGGGTGCCAGCCACCAAGCCCTAAGCCGTACCAGTCTCTGCTGCTGCTGCTGCTGCTGCTGCTGCTGCTGCTGCTGCTGCTTCTGGGTCTCAAACTGGCAACCTGGTGCCACTGGTACCCCCAGGGGCTAAGCTCTTAGCCTGTCTGCCCGGGACACCCGGGGTGCCAAGTGCCAAGCCTTTCCGATATCTGTTGCTGCTGCTGAAGTTGGGTCTCAGATGGCCAGTCCTGGCACCAACAGAACACAAGCCAGTTTATCCTACAACACGGTATTCAAGCACTGTAGGACAAGGAGCAGAAAGAGGAAATTCCAGTACAAAGAATTTCTAAGGCCTTGCAGACTTCTGGAGCAGGGCTCCCTCTCAATTCCTGCTACCACCTCAGTTTCCACCACCATTACTAAGCTATGAAGCCCTTATGAGACTCAGGGCCATCTCAGCCACTCCCAGTTCACAAGGTGGGGCCTCTTAAAGCCTCTTAAAGCCTGATTTTACACATGATAAAAATGGGTTCTTATAAGTGCTTGAGATAATACCGGGTGTTCTAAAAGCTGGAGTTTTGTAATGTGTGAACACACAAGTCTCCTTTTATGTAGTGATATCTTGCAGCCTTGTAAGAGTTGGGGGATAGTGTGTTCACACTTGAGAAAACTCCAGCATTTAAAACACCAGGTATTATCTCAAGCACTTATAAGACCCCATTTTTGTCATGTGTAAAAGTGGCCAGAGACAAGCTTTTAAGTTTCAGCTTGTCCCTCTTAAAAAGGTTAGGTGCTTCTTAGTACTGTGATATTTCTACCATGACTACATCCCTGCAAGGACTGACCCCACCACCTCATCCCAGTCCTGTAGGGACTTATCAACCCCCCGACACTCCTCCCTCTTTAGGAAACAAGGCCACAAATGGGGACCAAGCTTAAACCAAACAAAACAAAACTTTCATAGCCAGATGTAGCCCATCATAGATAGATAGATAGATAGATAGATAGAGGGACCATCCCCAAGACAGAGTACATTCCGAATCCTTTTTTAAAAAAACCCCAGTAATTTCCAGTATTAGTCAATACAATACCATGCATAAACCAGTTAACACACAAAATAAGGGACTCCACCTCCAACGACACAAAGGTACTAATCAAGATATGATAACTCTGATTGCTAGACTGTTAAGATTCAGAAGAATTTTCCCCACTTACAGAATCTCAGGGAGTCAAACCCCACAAACAATAATCTTAAGGGACTCTAAGCCCCATAACATCTCTCAGGGGACTCTGACCCCTACGCAGTCTCTTACGGCACTCTAGCCCCCCTGTATAACAGACTATTTTCAGAGATTCTGTCCCACCACAGGTGGGAAGAAGTTGGAGCCAGTCCCAACATGCCTTTCTCAACTCCCAGACTTGGGGACCCTTGCACCAAAACAAACACAGGTTTACATAATTCAGTTCAGTATCTATTTTCCCCAGGGCTCTCTGTCTTTCATTATTTAAACCATTCACCATATCCTTAAACCAAATCATACATAAATAAAACCAATTTCATGATTTCCACTTAATCACGGATTGAAAATGTACTCTTCTTACTAGCTTTTGTTTGGGCCCAGAAATAAGTCTAACTAATTGCTTATCTTCATGACCCCTATTACCAATGTGCCTCAGTTTTCCCACATCACATCTAGATGCTCCCAACAATTCTTCTTCTTCTTCACCCCATAGTAAACCCTGATGGTCACCGCCTCCTTTTCCTTCTTTCTTCGTAGCCCAATTTGTAATACATCAAGTAACTATTTTTACCTCACAATCTTCCTGAGGGATTTTCTAAAGGTATCAACTGGGACTGCTGCATCACTTGTCTTCTAGTTTATCTCCAGGCTAACTTGACCTTGTGGTACCTTGGGGTGGGGGTAGGGGGTTATTGTGGTTTTTATTTTCTTTCTCAAAACTTGCTAGCCACCCCCAGGAACACTCCTTCTCACTGTCTGAATAGTTCAGACCTCCTCCCCCTACCGAGCTCATGAAATCTTCTGTCTCTAAGTCTCTAGCTCCCCAAAGCCTCGTTAACTCCTGCTCTAAAGCTACATTGTGTGTACATAAATAATCATTAGAACTTTTGAACACCTCAATCTCCCTGTAAAGTTCTTCATTTTCTTTTATAATCAACTCCCCCCCTTTATTTTGAAAAACACGCTTTAACTGTTCCCCTGACATCGACGTCTAGGTTGTACAATCTGCCCATAGGCTCCTTATCTGGAATGTAACCTCTTCCTTCACCTTGTTGGAAGATGCCATGCTCTAATAAAGAAGTTTATTTGCAGGGCACAGCCCTTTAACAAATTGCGTGGCAATAAATACAAGGATAAAGATAAAAACAACAACATACAATATACATCAACATAATGTTCTAACTCCGAATGGTAAACAGAAGCCGACTTGGGCAGATTGCCTTACATTTGTTCCTACTATCGTTTGATCTTATACAAAAGCCCCCCCAGAAGCCAAGCCACTTAAGACGGGGAAGAATGGGCGGCGGATGTTCCAGGCGGCCACACCAAATCTTGCCACTGCTCTGGAGTGTACTGAAGCAATAGGCCCGAGTAAACTCTGAGTGTCATTACGTTGAAAAAGGGGGTCCAAAAAGGGGCCTTTTAAGAATTTAGTTCTAGGGCCTGTAAGAGCAGGGCAATGAAAAAAAACGTGCTCAGTTGTGTCCACCGCCTTCAGGTGGCATAATGGGCATAGGCGCATGGCCCATGGGGTTTGCTTATATCGCCCCTCCATGATTGCCGAAGGGAACGTATTGGTCCTCAATCTAAAGTATGCTATGCGTTCTTTAACCTCCTCCCAAACGAAAAGATAATAAGGATCAGAACACTGGGGATTGGGGGGGATATATGCGGGGGCTATCTTTTGAGCAGACAGAAGAGCCCCCTCCAATTGGATCGTTTGGTCCTGGATGCGTCTCTTTATCAAAGACCTTGTAGCTACCTGGCCCAAATTAGCCAGCACTTCAGGGGAAAACCCCAACAGGGCAACTTCTTGCTTTATCTGGCGTAGCCAGGGATCTCCCAACCTGCTCCTCAGTACTAAGGAAAAAAGGGAGCCCTCTTGATGGCAGAGTAGCGATGCTTTGACCCAGAGCATAGCCACCGCTTGGAGGGCATATGCCCTTAATGGAAGGCACCGAGCTTCGGCTCGGAGAATAACTTGGGGGGTACCCCTAGGAGCTCCTAGTATGCATCGTAAAAAATCATTTTGAAGGGGTTCAAGAGAATTGAGAAAAGAGAGGCCCCAGATGGGAAATGCATATAGTAGCTGACCAAGAACTTTAGCCCTGAAAAGGCGGAGGGCCGGTAAAACTAATTTCCCCCCTTTGCCTAGAAAGAACCTCAGAATTGCCAGGATGGTTTTTTTTGCAAGTACTTGGGCTGCCACGAAATGTTCTCTCCAGCCCCCATTAGAAGCAAATATTACCCCCAGGTATTTGTAGGACCGGACTTGTTCAATGGAATTTGGGCCGATAAACCAAGTATGACGTTTCTGGTTACCCCTGGCCCCTGCCACCATGACCTTCGTTTTAGTAAAGTTAATTGATAGTAATTCGGCCTGGCAGTAGGCGCCAAAAGATTGCATGGCTCGCCTCAGTCCAATTTTTGTCTGGGAGATTAAGACTGTATCGTCCGCATAGAGCAACAGTGGGATCCTACGGTCTCCTACTTTAGGGGCGTGCGTATCTGATTGTTTTAAGGTGTACACTGAATTATTTAAATAAAGATTAAAGAGGGCAGGGGCGAGCAGGCATCCCTGTCGCACTCCTACTTGCACCTTTATTGATTGCGACAGAGCCCCATTATTGTTATAACGAACCCGGAGCGAATTTCGCTCATGTAGTTTCATAATTAAATACAAGAGTCTGGGTTCCATATCAAGGGATCTTAATTTTGTCCAGAGGCGCTCTCTACAAACTGAATCAAATGCTTTCTCAAGATCTATAAAGCACAAAAATAATTTCCTGCGGTGAGAAGTATATTTTGTCATTAAAGAGGATAGGGTAAATATATGGTCGGTGGTAGCCATCCCCCCACGAAAGCCTGCCTGCTCCGGCTCAATAATAGAGTTCTTGTCCATCCATAATTGTAATCTGTTCAGTAAGAGCTTAGAATATAATTTAGCCACTACGCTGAGGAGACTTATAGGTCGATAATTCTCTGGGAGTTTTAAATTCCCTTTTTTATGGATGGGGACCACTATACTGGTTGTCCAAGCCTGTGGGAGGGCACCCGTATTATTGACAAAGGAAAAAAGAGGGGCTAGTACCTTAGCCCACCCCACAGGGTTACTTTTTAGCACCTCTGGGGATAAAAAATCTGGGCCAGGGGCTTTCCCTGTTTTGAGTCCAGCTATAAGCTCAATCACTTCCTCCATGGTGACTGGAGGCCATTCCTGGAATCTGCTTGCGGAGGCTGTATCTATATCTGGCCCTATACCAACATTCCTAGTATGGGAGAAAAGGGTCTCATAGTAGTGCTGCCAAACCTGCGGGTGGAGACTATATCCACCCAAGTTGGAGCCCCTGGTCTGGGATGATCTTATGAAAACCCAGAATTTACGGGAATCCCCAGATGTGACCACCCTATTAAGGCGAGCCCATTGGTCTTTATTATGAGCTCGTAATTTAAATACTAATAGCCTCCGGTACTCACTGCGGCCCAGCGAAAGTTGGCTTCTTGGTGCGTCACTAGGGTCTACTTTAAGTCTCCTAGCCAAACGTCGAAGAGCTGCCCTGGCCCTACGACATTCTCCATCAAACCAACCTGGGAGGGGTCTTCCCGGCTGGAGCCCCTTTCGGGAATCGCTTTGTATAGTGATTAGTGGAGTCAATTCCTCTAGAAAGGACTCATACCAAGTTATGATATTTACTCCCTGTTCCCCCGCCGATGCCATGCTCTGTTTGGGGTCCCTTAGCAACGTGTCTAAGAGTTATTTTTTCTACCCTCACGTAGTTGGTTAGGACAGGGCAAGAAAGGCTTGTTATCATGCCTCTGGGGATTTCTACTGGGACACCACCCCTTTAACTGTCCACAACCTCTACAAACTCAGGAGATCCACATTCTACCTTGATTCACATTATTCCAATCCCCATACAGGAATTCCCCTCTCTCTTGAAACCCAGAGCCCTTTGTTCTTTAAACCTCTTTAAGGTTTAAGGTGAGGGACACCTCTTCCAGAAGTGACCTACACATCAACAACCTTTTTAGGGAAGGTTATTTAATGGGTAGTGGAACGGCAGCTTCAGGAGCATCTGGACCACATTGGTTTTCTGCCTGGACACCTGCACTGAGACTACACTTGTCGCCTTGGTCAACAACCTGTACATTGAGTTGGACCAGGGGCATTCAACTCTGCTGATTTTTTTAGATCTATCAGTGGCCATTGACACAGTTGAACATGAGATGTTGATGACCCAATTACGGGACCAAACTAAAGTGAGCTGTACCGTTCTTGAATGGTTTCACTCATTTCTGGCCAGGAGAACTCAGTGTGTAGTACTGGAGGACTTTTCTTCGTCTCCGCGGGATCTTACCTGTGGGGCCTCACAAGGATCTATTCTGTTCCCTCTCCTGCTCAACATGTACATGCAGCCTTTAGGCAAGGTCGTGAGGGGATTTGGTGTTTGGTGTCATCAATATGCTGATGACACCCAGTTATATCTCTCATTTTCAACTGATCCAAGCTCAGCAGTCTCGGTGCTTATGCGGTGACTGTCTGGTGTCTGTGAGGGACTGGATGAGGGTGAGTCATCTGAAACTGAATCCTGACAAGATGGAATTGATGCTAGTGGACAGGACTGGGAACCTGGGGATGGGGGACACCTGTCATTGATGGGGTTCGCCCCTCTCTAGTCCCTCAGATTTGTAGTCTGGGAGTGCTCCTTGACTCACGGCTCTACCTAGATGTCCAGGTGGCAGCTGCGGTGAGGAGAGCATTTTGCCAATTACACCTGGTCCTTCAGTTACAGCCGTAAATCTCAGACTCAGACTTGACCACTCTCATTCATGCCTTCATCACCTCTAAACTGGACTATTACAATGCACCCTAAGTGGGGCTACTTAGTGGTGTAAGCTCTAAGTGGTGATGACTCAGAGACTGCAGCTGCTGCAGAATGTGGCAACCCATCTCCTGATGGGGACGATTTTCTGTGAGCATATAACACAGTTTGTGCAGTCACTGCACTGGCTGCCTATAGTCTTCCGGGTCCGTTTTAAGGTGTTGGTTCTCACCTATAAAGCTCTTCATGGCCTGGGCCCCACCTATCTGTGGAACTACATCACTCCTCAGGTCCTAGATTGTTCCTGCGGTCAGCCGGGGGCACTCTCCTCAAAGTCCCCAAGGTTCACCTGGTGGCAACAATGGGGAGGGCATTCTCAGTGGTCACCCCACATCTGCAGAACTTCTTCCTGGTTGATGTCTGCCTGTCCCTGGATCTTCTTTCCTTCCTGAAACATTGTAAAACTTGGCTGTTTCAGCAGGCATTTGGTGAGGGGGTGGGGGTGTATGGGTTGGGAGGGGGGAAATCTGTTCTTGGACTGGTTGTTTTAATATTGATTGCTTAATTTGTATTATTTATATATTTTAATGTATTTTAATCCACTTTGTAAGCCTCTCCAAACTGCCATAGGAGGGAGGGGTGGAGTATCAAATATTTTAATGTAGAAATAAATAAAAATAAAACAAGCACTTCTAGGGTGTTTTCCCCAGAGTCTCTGATACTTCCATCTGGATGAGTCTCCTCTATGCTGTTTCCCTGGGGAAACTATGAATGCATCTGCTGCTCGGAACTTGAGGGGCTGGTCCCTAGAAATCCCTGGAGATTCCTTTTTAGTGGCCAGCCTCTTCCACACTACCTTTGACAAGTATTCCCAGAAGTTCCAAAATTCCTTAGCCAGCCACATTTGGAACCACTAGGTCTCCTGCTTGATATAGGGTAGCAACTCCATAATTTATCAGGAAAAGCCAACTCCTTCTCTTAATCTCCTGGCAAGTGCAAATCCACTACTTTCACCTCCACCACAGGTCAGCCTTCTCCCAGGGAGCTAACAAGGGTACAACACTCAGCTCTTGCCAGCACCAGTTACTTGTTCAGGGCACAATTCTCCACTTAGTATGTCCAGCAGTGCTGTCCCTCTTTAGTCAGTGATGATCAGTACCTGCATTATCCACCATTTGTAACAGAATGTCCCCAGAGGAGTGTATGTATATGCAATCACAACCTCTACCCTCCCGAAGCCAGCCCAAACAGGGGCTCCACTTATAGTTTTCTTTACTGTATAATATGTACTCACTATCCTCCATAGACAAATACAACATCTCTTAGTCCAGACAGGGCACCAAGTACCTTTGTTAGTCTGGCTAGGAACACTTCTCCTTAGCCAGGGTTCCCAGACTGGGTCTTCTCTCTAGATCCCAGGCAAAATTCCTTTCTAAGAACTCACAGGCTCCTGAATCAGGGATCCCATTCAGCTCCTGCTATCACCTCAGCCCCTCCTCCACTACTCATACCTTATGAGACTCTGGGCTGTCTCATCCACACCCACTTCACAAGCCTTCAGCAGGTGGGGCCTCTTAGACAAGCCTTTAGCATTCAACACTGGGTTATTTCTCTCAGGCCTACATCCTTGAAAGGACTTTCCCCATCACCTTGGCCCAGTCCTCTAGAGACATATCAACCCTGCTACATTTATCTTTTACTGGAACAACTACTGTTGGTGAGAGTGTAAAGCCTTTCGGACCATACAGGACCCTTCCTCAGGAATGTAAGAAGTCAGTACAGTAGACTGAGAAAAACACAGAACAGGCATACTGCTTTGACTCCATCTCTTGCATTTGGGAGCCACACAACAACCACATTCTCTCTAGAAAATCCTTTACAAGAGTAGTGTTGAGGGTTGGAAAACTTATGTTGTCTATAATCGTACAAGCAGTGAACTGTGTTCACTGTTTTTTTCCCCATTGGCAGCAATGGGAAAAACACAGTGAACATGTGTCCCTGCTTACAAGATGGCTGAATCAGGAATGAAATGAAACTAGCAGTAGGGACCTGAATGAAAATGGAGTTTTCTTGCATTACATCTACCCTTCTGCTAATCAGATAATCCAAATTCTACTACTGCTATAGCCTTGCCCTTTCCTACCTGCCATTCTATTACTGCTACAACCATGCCCTTGCTATTGCTATAATCTTGTCCTCCCTTACCTTCCATTCCACTTCTAAAAGTATGGTATTGCGACATATATACTCTGGTTTTGTTCACATGTTACGGTAAACAGTAAAATACTCCTTGTTTAGGAACCCACTGAACATTTTCCCTTGCAGTTTTGCTGACTGTTTAAGCACGTTAGAACATGTTGTTGGTTAGCCACCACACACTCCTTCTTTCCCTAACATTTAATCATAATATGAGTAAGTGATAACATACACACAAACAGTAATCATCATGAAGTACCCCTCAGCAAGTTGAATGCCATTAATTACATAAGTGTACAGAGCTGTTGTTATTGTTTTGGAATGTATTTTCTGCTCATTAGGCACATGTAGGGATGGAACTTTTGGCAAGATCTCAGTTCTCGGTGGTTCTCAGTTCTCGCTTTATGATTTCTATCAGTATCAGTGATATCGGATCTTTAACATTATGTTTTTCACCATTTACTTCAATGGGGAAAATCGCAATGTTGCAGAACCGATAATGCCAATGACGTAAAAGAACCAATATTGCTGAGAAATTGTATTATTGGATATATTGGATTAGAACTGATGGTGCCATTATCAGCCACTATCGGTTCTCAGCAATACCGAGAGTCCCATTTCTAGGTACATGGGAACTTATTCTGAATCAGAGTTTGTGTTCATTTTAAGTCAAAGAGCTTCCTTCAACATTTCTAAATGCTTTTGTTGTCATACAGTATGTAGCACCTTTAATACAGACGTTGATCTCTGAAATTCAAGATCCATTTTTATATCTAAGGACTCAAGAGGAAGGAAGAAATGGAAAATATGTATTGCCTTACATTCCTTCTACGTAAGTCCATTCAAATTTTCCTTTTTGACCAGTAATAATATGCAATAGCCATGCAGTCAGTGTTACCAGCTTTGATTTTCTTGTGAGTTTCATGTCTAGGGTTGCTAACTTTTGCAGTTTGACCCTGAGACTCCCATTTTAGCATAATAGCAGTCTCAGGGTTAAACTGCAAAAGGTGGCAACCCAAGTCATGACAAAAGTATTTGTTTTTGTTTTTTCTCCCATAGGTGCCTTTTCTTAAATCATGACAAAATTCTTCTTTTATTTTAAAATAATTTTTAGCCCTCATTTTTGTGGGGGAGACAAAAAAAATTAAAATATCAAATGCTTGCCTCTAGAGCTAAAAATATTTTTTTTAAAATCACCTGGGGAAAAATTACAAACCAAAAGTATGTTGTTGTTTTTAAAAAAGCATTCATATTTTTTTTATTCTGGATACATAGACATTTGAGGTTGGTAACACTATGTAATTTCACATAAAAATTTCAGAGATGTGATTCTGGATGTAGACAAGTGAGAACTCTTCTGTTAATCAGGAAAGCTGCCATGAGAAATGATTGCCTTTTCTTCCTACTTATTAATTAACTTTAAACACTAGTCCTTTAACCTAAAATGTTGATGAGCTAGGCAATGGGTATTTTCAGACATAACACAGGTGGCCACCCATGGTGGTGTCATATTTGTTCCCACACACCAGATGTTACCTGTGGGTGGAAGTAAACAATATCCGGACCATGGCAGAATTAACTCCAGGTTGTGAGCTCGGCTCCCTGCCACCTCACAACCCGTAGTTACCCCAGCCATGGGAAGCCATCCCCAGACCATGGTAGAGTGGGCCATAACATATGATGGCCCTCTCTACCTAACTCTGGCAGTGGCCAGAGCTTTTCTAGGTGGCCACCATAGGCTGCCACACCTGCCCATCAGGGAGGGACTGGACCACGCAAACCATATGGTCCCCCTCCCTCTCCCCAGCCCCAGCTGCCAGCACATTTGTTTGGCAGCAAGACCAGATCCTGACCAGGGTGAGAGCTCTCACCTTGGGCTGGAACAAAGCATAGCAGCAACTAGTGCAGTCACATTTGGAAATACCCAAAAGTGTATAAAAGAAAAAAAAAAAGTTATGTACGTGTATCTTCAGTAGCTGTTTAAATATTGGACCATGTCTATAATGGAAAAATGCACTACAATGGAATACAGTCATCACCTGATAAAAAAGAACTTTTTAAATAGGGCTGAAACTCGATCTCGATTTTTTCTTGATTCTCGCCAAGAATCATGATTCTCATTTCATTTTTAACAAAAATTGATAATTTTGTGAACGCACTTTACTGTGATTTAAGCAGTAAACGGTAAAACGGTATATGGTACACAGCAATTCATGGTAAATGGTAATCAGTAAATTTTGACAAGATTCTTTCCTAAATCTCAAACTAATAGAGAGATTGTCCTGAGATCTCAGTAACAATTCTCAATTCTTGCAAGATTTTCAGAATAAATAAATTGATTCTTGTTTCAACCCTAATTTTTAAACACTTTGTTTTCATCAATATACATTTATACAAAGCTAACTAAAAAGCATTTATTAACCCTTTTTCTAACACTCTGTATTGCCAGAAGAGAGAAAAGCTTTATGTGAGGGCCATCTGGAAATCCAGTTAATTTCTTGTTTTAGTATCTTTATTGCCTTTATTTCTCTACCTTGGAGGCTTGATTTCAGCTGTTGGAATTGCTCCAAGTGCATTTTGATGGATTCTTGTTTTTGTGGTTTATTATATAGCTACATATAGCTATTATATAGCTTGCCTGAGCCCTAGTTTGAATGTCTTTCAGAGGCAGTGTAAAACCTTTTTATTTGGTCAGACATTCAGTGGAAAGGGATAGACTGGGGGGAGGGCATTGGGGTGTTTTTTGTTTTGTGCGGTTTTAATTATTTATTTTACATTTTTATTTTATATGTGTTTGTGAGCCACTCTGAGCCTTTGTGAATAGGTCAGGATATCAATCAAAGTAAATAAATAAATAATTAATTATATACTTATATATTAACAATGGGTAAAGCATATGCCTCCAAGCCCTGAGGGCATGTGTTCAAGCCCTGCTCCCACCAGAACCTTGCAACTTGTCACTTTCTCTCAACTTATGGCAAGGATATGGTCAGGGCCAGTTCAATTAAATCAGGAGTTTCTAAGAAACCACTCTGTTAGGTTCCATTTTCAGGGCCTTTAATACTTTCCCTTATCCCTATTCCAAATGCCTCTGAGCTAAATTGATCCTTTTGACCCTACATTGTTTTGGATGAGGTTATTCAGAAAGGTTAGGGATGTATATGTACCTATGTATAAATCAGTGATGTAATGTTAAAAGTAGTGAGAAACCTTTGATTAATTAATAATAAATTATAATAGCAAATCTATTATTATTATGATGATGATGATGATGATGATGATTCCAATAGACTCAGGGCAGCCTACACTATATTAGAAAACAACAATACAGATAATCTAACCCCATATAAAACAAAAAAGATTGCTAAAGCTTCACCCCACTCACAAAGGGAATGTAGCACTTTCCGCAGCCAGTGTGATTTACAATCCTTATCTAGTTTACCCTCACAACCACCTTGTGAGTTATTTTGAAAACAACTCACAAACTGGTTTTATGAAAACCCAGATTTTGGGTGAATTCACACATAACATAAAATCCGAGTTTGTGTGTTTGCAAATTTGATTCTCAATCCCCACTTTGGCCCCAATTACCATGTGCACACACACACACATGGTAATTGGGTTTTGGTAATACTTTGAATCATCTAGGTTTGGGAAACTTGCCCGGAAGCTATCCCATTGTGCAAAGCGTGACACACTTCCAGTGTGTTATTTCCCCTCAACTTGCTTGCTGCCATTTTGATTTGCTTGATTTGATTTTTCTATGATCTTCAGAGGACTAAGCAAATCGGGATCATGAGCACACGTAACATAAAATCGGATGTTATATTCTCCCCACTTTGGGGGATTGGATTGAAAGCAGAAGCCAAACTTAAGATAAACTGGGGACAAAAGTGGGGACAAAAACTATGGCCATGCTCACAAGTAACATCTAAATCCAGGTCAAGCAATTAAAATTGGATTTTATGTTATATACCACCCCCCCGCCTTTCCAACACTTCGATCTTAATATACCATTAAGCGTATACTGAATATCCACTCACTGACATTCCTCTAAGGCCACTTTTCCATGGACGCCACCCACCCACGAACACCTGGAAACACCCATCGGATGGGTGGGAGAGCGTCCATGTAAATGTTGACGAGTGGGTGGGGGAGTGTGCCCGAACCACCCGCCAACATACACGGAGCAGCTGCGAGGGAGACGGCACCCTCCGTGGGTGGAGGTGGGTGGAGATGGGTGTTCAACACCCGAGCATCCATGTAAAAGTGAAAACACCCACACCCATGTGAACCGGACCGGCGGAGCCCCACTGCACCAGCACCACGGGGCACACATGTGCCACCACGCAGACACGCCCACAGGGCGGGGGGGGAGCAGATGTCCAGCTGCAAACCTGTAAAGGAGGGTGGCAGCAGGGCACATGCGCGTGGGCTCCCACGATGGTGACAAGGAAGGCCCACGAGAAGGCCACAGGAGCCAACGCCACCCCACGTGGGGAAAGGGGCCAGGTGATCACGGGGACCTGGGGGTGCCTGGGGGGGAAGAAGTCCCATCAAGGCGGTGCAGGGGGGGAAGTGCCCCAGACTGAAGGCACAAGGGGGGGATATGGACCACTGGTAAGCCTGTCTCTTATACACATCTAGATGTGTATAAGAGACAGGAACAAGGAGGTAACATGGCACACATGTCCCAGCACAGGGCAGAGGGGCTGCACTGATGTCCCCCCGGTGGACGACCCCCAGCCCAGCACCTCCCAAGGGCACGGCCCAAGGAGCAGCAGTGAGAGCAAGGTGAGTGTGAGAGAATCCACCCACCCAGGAGCGGAGGGCCGCACCCCAGGCCCTAACCACTGGGCCAGGGAACACAGGACAGGGGGCAGCAGCATAACCCAGTCCCCTGTCACTGCAGGACATCACCCAGACAACGGAGCACTGCACCACTGGGATGATGGCTGAGGAGGGCCACCCAGACAGCCAGGTGAGCAGAAGGGAACCCCAGGGGTGGAGTGGGACAGGCCCCATGGGTGGGCATAGGGGGCCAGCAGGAGGCTTAATAACCGCTCCTGCCCAGGAGATGCAGCAGCAGGGGTACAATAGGGATGCCACCCAGTGCATGTAGCAGGCAAAGGGCTTGAGGTCCAGATATAAACGTATTAAGGACAACAATCTCAAGTCCAGCCGGGCCATGCGCACAGCTGAGTTCCAGGAGGAGCTGGACAAGTTCCTCTGCGTGGACGGGGACATCATGGCCTCCCACATACATGGCAGTGCCTTCACCAGGGGCAGACGCAGGGCCAACACGCTACCTCCCTTGATAGATCCCACAGATCAAGGGGGGAAGATGCCCCATGCGAAGCCAGACAGGAAATGGGAGGGGATGGCCCCTTCCCACAGGGGGAGGAGGCGCCCTGGGGATCCGAGCGCCGAACCACCACACTCCACGCATGCCCACAAGACCCACAGGCCTACCATCCACAGGGACAGGGGGCATGCCCAGAGCAAGCAGAGACCCGGGACGGCCCCCAGGAAGCGGAGGAACAGAATCCAGGTATGAGCGCCCCAGCAGATCCGGGGGTTGGGTCGAATGGCCTGGACAGAGCCACAGCAGCCAGGTCCAGGGGCCAGCAAAACTAATGGTACCCCATCCCATTGCAGCTCAATGCAGCCTGCTGATGCATGAGGTGGAGGTCATGGAGGAGGAGGAGGAGGAGGACAAGAGGGCCCGGCAGCACCCACATCACCAGATGGGCCACCCTCCACAGCAGGGCACACCAGCCAGGAGTCAAGGGGGGCCAGGGGAGGAGGGGATGGAGGGAAAATGGGGGGCACCCTGGGGTGAGCAACCACAAACAGCAGGGCCCAACAGGGGCGGGGTGGTGGGTACAGGTGGGAGGGGTGGATGGGCCCACAACGGCTCCCACAGCACGCCATACCACATAGTCAGGGGCCCCTCCCATGGCAATCAGCTGCCAGGGGGTAATCCCACAACAGGGCAGGTCTGGGGAACCCCACAGGGGAGGGATGAGGGGAGCTGCCACACTATGTGGGCCACCCCACCAGGCAACCCGGGTCAGGTGGTAGTGGCCAGCGGGACACAGGCTGGATGCACTAACAATGTGTTCAAGCTCTCGTTCACAGACCAGGCATCCACTCGCGCGAGGGGAGCAGCTGCCGGCAGTGTGGAGTGGAACCAGGAGATGTGGGCCAGGAACTGGCGCCGGAGGGAGGACCTCGGAAGGGAGCTGCTGGAGGAGTCGCAACGGTTAGCCGAGGTGCACTCCCAGGAGCTGGCGCTCACCAGGGAGATCATCAGAGGGGAGGAGGAAAGGGACCGAGAGGTCCTGGCTTGCATGATGGCCTGGTCCCACACCGAGCACCTCTGGGACAGGTGCCAGGCTGCCGCCCTCAAAGCGAGCAGCGGCATGCCTGTGACGGGCTGGAGGGTCAGGCCGCATGGCTCATGGACCTCATGGGGAGGCCATGGAGGCCCTGTGATGTGACCCCCAGTGTGACAGGCCCCTCCATGCCGCAGAAGAAGGGTTGGCAGCCGACCCACACCATGGCAGCTTTCCACTGGTGCAGGTGCCCCCCCCCTTGCACTTCGGTCACCAGTGGTTCCCCCAGCAGCAACCCTATCTGGGCCTGGGCCATGGGGTCCCCCTCCCGCACATAGGGCAACCGGACCCGCTTGCAGGGCCGCCCTTCCAGCCCACACCCCCCATGGTCCCACCCCCGCTGCCAACACAACCTCTCAACCGGGAGGTGATTCCCCCACCCCAAGACCATTCACCCCAGGATGATCACCCGCCCATGGTGGCTACCCCACCCCCTCCGATAAGGCCACAGCACCCCAGGCCCATGAGGGTAGGCGGTTGCCACACCGGGGGGGCACTGGGAATCCGGGTGCCTCCATGAGGCAGGACACCAGTAGGGAGCACATTGTAGAACCCTCTCTGAGCACACGTACTACACGAGCTGGGAAGAAACAGCCATTGCCAGAGGCACGAGTACCTGCTCTGTGACACTGTACTAGAAGGGGCATGTGCCATGCTACCGAGGGTGGCCCGGCAAGGGGCTTGCACCAATGGCGATCATCCTATGACACATGTGATGCTCATTTGGGGGGTAGGGGGATCCCTGGATGTCCATGGGACACCCAGTGGCCTGGACCCCAACATCGGACAGAGATGAGTGCACACAAAGATCCCTTACCCCATTCTTGTTTCTCCATGCAGGGACCGTAAAACGGGTGCCACTGTGGAGAGGTGAGTGGATGACAGGGAGGCCGGGCCTCCATTCAGTGAGTTCTGCGTTTGGCTGCAGCCAAGGCATGCTGGCCCACAAGCCCCGGTGGTGTGGCCAAAAGGGGGAGAGGGCATCCCAGACTTTAACCCCCACCCTCCTTCCATTGTACAGTTCCCCCTCCAATAAATTGTTGTACCTTTACCGTGCAGTCGCTTAATCTGTCCCGGGATATGTGGCCGGGGTGGGGTTGTGGTGTGAAGGGGGCACTGGCATGTTGGGGGATCTGTACAGTCCCTGCATAGCCGATGGGCTGGGGGCAAGCCCAGTGAAGCCTCATGCAGTGGAAGTGGTTGGGACAGATGTACACCAAACCTGCTCAGGCAAGCTGGCGAGTGTTGGCTGGCAGGGCTTTCCGGGGCCGCGCACCCCGTGGCTGACAGCGAGGGGAGGGCGATCACACCCAGGCAACCCACAGGACCCATTCCCAGGAACCACCAGCCCACACATGGAATAGAGGCACTGTTGCAGGTAAAGGGTAGTACCCAGCTTTATTGAAGGGGTTCAGAGACCTATGGACATGGGTGTAGTTTGGGCACTGCCAGGCGTTCGGCCGCCTGGGCAACGATGCAGCAGCAGATGGTGTCCCTGTTCTCCTCTGAGATGCACCGGAATGCCCCTTCCTGGGCATGTTGGTGCAGGGGCACGGGGTCGGCCCTGTGCACCGGTGGTGGGTGGTCCAGGGAAGCACCCTCTGTCTCGCATACGTTGTGCAAGATGCACGCTGCCAGGATGAAGATGGGGGTGTGGTCTAGGTCGAATTAGCTCCTGTTCATTAGGAGGCACCAACGCATCTTGAGGAGCCCGAAGGTCCGCTCCACCATGCTGCGGGCAGATGACAGGCGCTCGTTGAACAGGCGGTGGTCCGGGTTGCGCACCACTGGATAGACCCCTATAAGCTGAGTGGGTAGGTGGGGTCCCCTATCACAACAGGGGCCATGGGAACCCCCTCTATCACACGGTACATGTTGGGGGCAATTTCCCTTTAGAACATGCATGCATAGAAGGGGGAGGCACAAAGGATACGCGCGTCATGGTTCTGCCCCAACTGGCCTGTGTACACATCTATAAACAGGCCCCTATCATCCACTACGGCTTGCAGATTGATGGAGAGGGCCTGTTTATGGTTAATGTTGTCAATCTTTGCATGAGGAGGCTGTATTATGGGAAAGTGGGTGCTGTCAATGGCCACGATGCAATGAGGGAACCCCATTTGCTCGAACCACCCATCACCTCCTCGGGGTCATGGAGTTGGATGACTGGCTCCAAGAGGAGCTCCACAAGCAGGTCACACACATCATGCCAGGCTGTGTTCATGGTGGCGGTGCCCACCCCGAACTGCTCCCCATGCTCCTTCAGGAATCGGGGATGGCCAGCCACCACACCGCCATGGCCACGCGCATCCCTGGTGGCAGCGGGAATCACATCTTTGTCTCCCGCCTCCGGAGGCGGGGGTTGAGGAGCTCCCCCAGGCAGGTCAGGAGGGAGTGGGGCATCCGGAAGTGGTCTGACCATTCCTCGTCCGTCCAGGTGGCCAACATGTTCTCCCACCAGTCAGTGGAATGGGAGCACCACCAGTGCCGTTGCAAGGTTGGTAGGGTCACGAGGTGGGCGTAGACATTGAGGGTCCTTTGGGCCAGGACAAGCTGACCTTGCTGGGACACTGCGGAGCCCAACAGGGCACGGCGTCGGACGGCTGCCCGTCTCACCTATCATACGATCACCGCCCTCCAGAGGTTAGCTGCCCTCCACCTCCATGCCCCCTGGAGGACAGACCATCAACCGTGCAGCCATAGCAGGGCTATCTTCTGTAGCAGCATGCACAGCAGCAGAAGGGCCATGCCAAGGAGGAGAAGCAGGATGTCCCTGGGCTGTGGGTCCTTGTCCCCCACCAACATGGTTCTGCAGCTCCCCACACCGAGCCTACCTCCACTGGCACGTGCCGGGGCCACAGCTCACTCTGCTTTATGGACTGTGACCACACCGCACTCTCACCTGGTGGTGCGGGAGCCCTTCTGTGTTCACCCAGCCTGGGGTCTCCATACTCTGTGTGCTGCTTGCTCCCATGCTACAGAACCTCTGTCCCATGCCCTACCACCTGCAGCGGGTCCCTTATGTACTGTGTAGGGCGGTGTGGGCAGGGCACCGATAGGTGATGCACCAGGGGTGTGCTGGAGCAGCAACAGGGTGCCAGGTCCAGGTGCGCATCCTCGCCAGTGCACGGACCACCTACCCACCATGGGGGATGGGGCCATGTGTGCGATGGGGTACCCTTGCCCCCCAATCTTACTACAGTCCCCACAGTCAGGGACGACCTTTGCCTGCTGCTGCTGTGCATGGTGTGGATATAATGCTTGGCTCGGCTTCTTGGCCTGGCGCAGTGCCCGGCTGTGGCCTCCTTCATCTCTCTGCCCCTGTGTTGCATCCTTTCTGCCCTGTGTGTGGGCTGCGGCACCCAGTCCCCGGAGGGCTGGGCTATCTCCGGCATGCAAGGCCACCTGTGGGCAAGGGTAACCACGTTTTCCATGCTCGGCCTGGTCGTTGCATCCCTCGATCTCCCGCCTGCTGCTTCACTGGAGCAGACCCCACTCCTGCCATGGCCGGTCGTTTTGTGTGTCCCTCAGCTGGGGGTGTAGGGAATGGGTGGTCTCCCTGTGCCGACATGCTGTTGGGGGCCCTCTGTCTGAGCCATGATATGCAGCTGTTGGTGGGCAACCCCCTGTTGGAGGGGGATGACTTCCGGCTCCTGTCGCGGTACATATGGACGATGGGTCACCAGGTTGGGGCCCCAGCATGCCGGGTCCGCTCCATCAAGCTCATCTTCACCCCACTGTGCCTGCCTCCATGGGGGTGCCTGCCCGCTGTTGTCATGTCATAGACTGATGTGGGGGTAACGGGGACTCCCCTGCTGATGGAGTTACCTGGTTTCAGCCTCGCCCTGCTGTCCGGAGGTCCCCCTGTTGCTGCCCTGTACACCGGCAGCCTCCTGCAGGCATGCGGCATCCTACGCGCGCCCTCGGACATGGGGGCCCTCCTGTGGGAACTGGGTTTGCTGTCCTCCCAATGTCGGAGGACCATTCTAGACCGGGGACCCCTCTGGTGAGGAGCTCACCGCCCTTCGATCGGTGCGGGGCCTTCCATCTGTATGGGCTGCAGCCACTCGAGGGGACCTCCTCCTGCCCCACTTCCTGGTGGATGCTCATATGCGCTCCCATGGCTTCTGACAGGGCCTGTTCACGTGGGAGGGTCTTGTGATGGGATCGACTCGCCAGGAGCGCTCACCGGACAGTCCATGAGTGGCCCCTCGTCGCCAGCTGCTCATGGTCAACTCGATGCCCTGGCTGGTGCATTTCCTGCCCCCCCTCCCCAAGCCTCCGGGTGGCCTGTATGATGCTGTCTGCATCATGGCTGGCTGCCGCCTAACTCTCAGGACCCCGTTGCCCGCTCTGCATGACCACTGCTCCCTGCCATTGGGGCTGCCCCGGTGTCCTCATCCACTCTGCACAGGTGCTCCTGTGCCCTCCTGTTGTGTATCTCTTGCCCAGCCGTGGGTCCACCCACGTCCCCCTGCTCAGTCTCTCAGTGCTTGGGGGCCCCTGTTCCCTGGCACCAATAAACTGCTGTACTGTGATGGTCTGTCCTGCCTTGCTTCTGTTGCAGCTGTGGTGGCCGGGTGCCCCTTCCCCTAGGCAGCCCTCCTGCCCCCATCTGTGTGGTTGTGTGCTGGGGGTGTGATTGGTGTGTACTGGAGGGTTCCGGGCCTGTTGGGTGTACACTGGGTTTGTGGTGTGTGTTCCCCTGTGGCTTCCCTGCTGGGCGCATGTTCCTGTGCTCGCTCTGGGGGAGGTATGGGCGGTGAGCAGTCAGCCAGGTACCCCCTGGCCTCACCTGTGTGTTGGTATGGCCCTGCCCCTCCCTCTGCTCCCCTCTGCTGTCGCCCCCTGTTGGTGCGGCTCATCACTGGTGGTGGCAATGGATGGGCGGTGGGCCAATGGGCACTGGGCAGCTGAGTGTGAGTAGGGGTTGTGCTGTCCCTGGCCTTTGGCCCCTATGAACCCCCTTGGTGCAGGGGTCAGGGTGGTCTTCCAGGTGGTGGCTCTCTGTGTGTGGGGTGTGCCCCTGGTGGTGTCGTTGCCCCCGGTCTTCCCAGGGCCCGTTGGTGCGGGCGTTCCCCATTGCCCTGTCCCTTTTCTCCTGCAGCTACTGTTGTTGTGCTGCTGGTAATCCTGCACCTGGGGGCTATGATTCTTCAGCTGAAGCGGGCGGCATGGGACATGTGGGCGGCGGTCCGAATGTTTGATGGCATCTGTGAGTGTGCTGCCACTTTTCTGGGCCCTGTGTATGTGTCCCTCCATGGGGGGTTCTGTTCCTTGGTGCCCGCAGCCCAATCTGATGTCTATCTCCACTCCCTATGTACCCTTAAGTGCAAGTCATGATTGCGGAGTGGACCCGGGAGCAGGGGGAGTTGCTGGAGCTCCTCCTGGAGTGGCTGCACTGACTGGACCATGTGCAGGTCGAGCACTGGTGCCGGACACGGGGTTGCTGGCCATATTCACCGGGGTTCTGCCTCGGGCCTGCCTCTGCTGGTGCTGTTCCCCCCCTTCTGTTGCCCCATCCCACTCCCTGCCCTGTTGTTGTTGCCCCCTGTTGCTGGTTCCCCATATTAATAAAGGCTTTTGTGTTTCTTTCCTGGAGTGTCCATGTTGTGCTTAGCTGTGACCTCTCCCCTTGTGCAGGTACCTCTGCGTGGTGTGGGGGGATTTTGCCTGTGTTGTGTGGGTACCATTCCCCCCTTTCTTTGCCCCGTGAGCTGTGTGCCCATCCCTGTGTGCTTCTGCTGCCAGCTGTGTGTGTGCGGCTCTGCTGTGGGTGTGTGTAGTGGAGGGGGGACCTGGCGCCAGGCGATCTGGGCTCTGTGCTGTGGCTGTGTGGAGCCAGCTCCATTGTAGTGGCAGTCATTCCATCTCCCTCCCACTCCACCCATGCGGGTCCTGATGGCTGGGGGGCAGGACCGCATTGTGCAGCTTCATTTGCCCTTGGTTGTCCATGTTGTGCCGTCGCTGTGCTGGGAGGGGATTCCCTGCTGGTCCTGGCCATCCATGTACTTGCACGGGTGTTTGCTGGGTGTTTCCCAGGATGGGTGTGTGGCCACTGGGTGTTTGCAGGCCCCTCCCCTTTCCTTCCCACCACTCCCCACAGCACTGTCCATGTAAATGTCTCCCTGATTGGCACTGCCGGGTGTTCTCTGGGTGTGCTCACCCACCCATCCACACCCATCTCCACCCATCGGCGCTGCTGTGCCATCCGTGTAAAAAAGGCCTAAGACAGGAAGTTTCAATTGATTGGTGGTTATCATGTTGTCTTTACCTTGGGTTGATACTCTAATTATGTGTTTTATTCCATGAATTCTCTCTGTGTAAACTATTTTCTTTGCCCACAACCTCATATATAGATGCCAACTTTCAGGCCAGTTCATGCATCTGAGGAAGTAAGCTCTTGCTGATGAAAGCTCATGCCAAAATAAAGAGATTTTCTTGTTAGTTTTTAAGGTGCCACAAGACTCTTTTGGCTGTTTTAGAACTATAGACCAACATGGCTACTCTTCTGGAAATTGTGAGGTAAACTGTTATTATTAGGGGTGTGCATTTCATTTTTGTTATTCTGATAATTAAAATGAAAATTTTTATTTTTATTTTTATTATTGTAATAATAATGAAAATTATAATAACAAAACCAAAAACAAAATGGAATTTTTGTTTTGGAAATAATGAGAAAACACTAAAAAACGTATTTCCGGCTATAACTTTTTTATTTCTCATTAAATTCTGATAAAACCTGGGTAGATTGTACCCCAATGGAGGGAAGTATGTGTACCATAGTTTGAAAAGATTGGATAAAGGGGACCAATTTTAGAAGCAATTGAATATTGTGGTTTTAAGGAAAGCTCGTCGATACACATTCCTGACCACATTTTTTTATTTTCAACCCAATTTGCATTAAACCTTGGAAGCTTGCGTCCCTCAACTAGTATACTAATCCTACCAAATATCAGAAAGATTGGATAAAGTGTCCCTATCTTCTAAGCTATTAACTTGAAAATACATTTCTGGCTGTAACATTTTTATATTCCATCCTGTTTACAAGTAATTTGGAAGAAAGTTATCAAACATCTTCCCTGTCATCTCTGCTGAATTACAAGAAAATTTGATAAAGGTAACCAGTTCTATAACCAATTGAAGTTGTCCCCTTGAAAACCATTATTAAGATAAATAGCAGCACATGCGGTGCCAGCCAGAAGCAGGCACATGGCATGGCATGGGGTGGTAATATGTAGGAGGGAGGATGGGGAGCAACCCAACAGACTTACAGACATGTTTACTGGCCAATTAGTGCATGTTTCCAGCTTTCCAGGACCAATTGGTGGTGGCTCCATGGCGGGCACAGGGGCTGGCCCTGAGGCGAGCATAGAAGGAACATAACTGGGACCTTGGGGATAGCATCCCAGAAATCAGGAGACATAGTTTAGACATCAAGGCTGGCCAATTATCATGACAATCACATCCTGTAGCACAGTGGCAGAGGACATTAGAGAATCTCTATTGGTTCTACCCTAAACAGATACTTCCAATTTCCCAGTAACAAGTAGGGGAGAAAAGTTAGGATAATAACAGCACAGAATAAGAATATTTGATTGACACTTCTGCTGGCCAATTGGCATCACAAACAGATCTTATACCATAGTGACATGTAAGAGAATATCTGGCATAGGCTCATTCTCTACATATGCTGTGAAGCCATATTAAATTGGAACCCTTTATGACATCTTTTTTATATTTGGCAGAGCTGATCCTGAAGGTGTGAGCTATAGGCCTGCCAAATTCCATGTACAGTGGTTGGACTACAAAAAAGTTACAGTCAGACATACATTTGTAAGTTCATTACTTATACTAGCAGAATCGTTTATCCAATCCTTCTGCACAATTCTTGTTTTTTGGGCTACCCATGAAGGAAAGTTGATAAAACCTACCTTCCATGTACTCAGATATAAACTAATTCCCCAGGCCCTCTATGGGGCAGAACTATGGGGGTTTGAGGCTGCACCCTTGGAGGTGGTTCAAAATAAGATTCTTAGACGGATATGGGGGGTACCCACTTATACCCCGGTGCATCTTATGAAGGCAGAAACAGGTATTTTACCTGTGATAGCTAGGGATCAAGTCTCCATCTGCAACTTTTGGGTGAGATTAATGACTATGCCCAAAGAGAGCCTCCCGTATGCCTACTGGGAGGAACAAGAAGGTCTGAAGAGCAGGCTTACATGGAGAATATGTTTTATCAATCTCTTGAGCAATATTGGATTCTCCCTTGAGGTATTGAGTGGGCTCCCTGTTGGGCAATTGAAAAGACTTTTTGGACCGCGAATAACAGATATTCATAAACAACAAGGTATTGCGCAAATCGCTGTATCGGCAGTCGCCCCCCAGTATGAGAAGTTTAAATCTGTATATCACTTGGAACCATATTTATATTTTATTTCCAGCTTTATTTTGAGGAAAGCGCTTACGTTAGCTAGGTTCCATCTTATGGCCTCGAGAGTCCTAGATGGGCCGTTGAGAGGAATCCCATATGCCCAAAGGCTCTGTGACTGTGGTCAGCATGTGGAGGACTTGGGTCACTATCTTTTTGACTGTGCGCTGTCTTCAGACATTCGACAGGTGCCCCAGAACTTGGGGGATCAGTGCCTTACCAATTCAGCCACTTCATTTACTGGGTGTTCTCCCAGACAAGGAGCCTTCTACTTCTCCATCTCAGATTTGTTGGACCTAGCCATCTCCCTATTGACTGTTCTGGTCTCTATAAAAAATCCACAGGAAACAGGAAGTGTCTCCACAACACAAGCACAGTTCTGCCAAAACTGTGAATAGAGACTCTCCACCATCCCCAGATTCCACTTCCCTGGAGACATAGTACACTTATAACCAGATTAAGTTAGTCTCTGACACTACAGCTGAAACAGTTATTCATGAGTATATTGGTTGCTGTCAGATTAGATAGTTACTGACTGGTAAGTGGACGGTAACTGGTGGTTTAACCAATTTACCAATATTACTAATTTACGTATATATGAATAATACAATTTTTGCCATTCTGTATTGCTGTTTTGCCATTCCCACCATTCATTCTAGGGTTACCCTTCGACATTAACACCTTGTCTATACCTTGGGTTAGTACAGTGGTGGTGCCACCCACAGGGAGCAAGGGGCACTGCCCCTACAGCCTCCACACCCCCAGAAAAAGCTAACAGAATACCTCCTGCTGGCTGCTGCAATGTGTCCCCCGCCCCCCCCCCCGGGTCCCCAGAAGCTAGGCGATTCAGCAGTGTCAAGTCGCTCTGGGAGGCTGGGAGCCAAACTTCCTGGTTGTTAAGCTACTGTGCATGCGCAAACTGCATTGGACATCTGACAACATTGCAGGAGGGGGAGGAGTGGAGCTCAGCAGCTGAGAAAGGAGACAGATGGAGCCCTTCAGGGGTAAAACTTAACAGAACATACGCTGGGCGGCTAGTGGGTGCCGTCCCAGCACGTGTTAAAAAAACAGCAACCACTGGGGGCAGAGTTGCATGGAGGTCTATGGGGGAGGAAACCGGCAGCGCAGATCATAAGATGGGCTATAGCCCTTGGTGTCCTGTGGGTGGGGGTGGGGGCTCAGGGGAACAGCAATACGATGGGATGTGTGTGTGACCTGTGTGTGGGCACTGTGTCAATGGCCATTGGAACAGCAAGGGGGGATGGAGTGCTGTTTGCTTTTACATTTCTGAGTACGGGATGTTTCTCAGTTTGGAGGACTCTCACTTGGGTGGTGGCTGCCTGTTGCAGTGCATATAAGGTGATTCAACCACTGTTAGGTAAGGTATAGTACAGTGCCAAGTCAGACCAAGGGTCGATCAGCATCAGATCAGCGCATCCTGTCCTCGAGTGAGGAGGAGGAGACGCTGCTGCTCTCAGCCTTCCTGGGCTCAGTCCTGCTGTGCAGGATGGGGCGGTATAGAAATCTAATAAATGAATGAAATGAATGTACTGGTGATGAGTACATTGGGGACCCGGCTGGGGCTTGACCTTTGCTTTTTGGGGGGGACCCGGGGGCTGGGGGACTTGTCTTGGGAGGACGGGGAATGTTATAATAGGGATTATTATGTGATGATATCACATATGGTTATTACATACAGATTGGCAATCTGTATGTAATAACCATATGTGATACCATCGCATAATATGGTTCTGCCCTTTTAGTATATTTTTAATTAATGTTTAAATTGTGATTTATAGTATGTTTTAATTATGAATTGTAACTGTTGATCATGTGTGTTTTATTATTGTGCTCCCAGCTGCCTTGGGGGTGTGTGTCCAGGGTTGCACTGGGAGACATGGAGGAGGGGTGGTGTGGAGTGGGGTGCACTGAAGGAGTAGGGGGACTCAGGGAGTCTGGCTGGGGTTAGGGTTGGTATAGATGCAAATTTGTAGAGGGCACTTATGAGATATGCAGGTTGCAGGGCTATATTGGAACCAATGCAGCCCTGTAACCTGTATATCCCAGAAGTTGCTTCTAAAAATGTATGTCTATGACAACCCTAAATGGGTGAATGCCACTGAGATACATGGGGGAGGGGGAGTCTAGTTGGGGTCTGGGCAATGGGCTGGGGGTGGGGTGGACTGGGAGATATTGAGGAGGGGGTGGTATGGAGTGGGGTGCACTGGAGGAGTAGGGAGACTCGGGAAGACTGGCTGGGGTTAGGGTTGCCATAATTAAGACTAACCTTAAAGAGAAGTGTGAGTGAAGACTCCATACCTTGTTAAAAATGGGGGGAGGGAATTCTGCCTCACCACGTATAGAGGAATTAGAGAATTATAGAAAATATTCCCAAGTCAACTAATACTCCCAATACTAAATTTTCTAGCCTTTTTTTTATTTTAGTTCATACAGGTAGTAAAGTTATACAGTCTTCAAACCATATAATAATTGTCAAATCAATCTTTAATTTTTGCCATTTTAAAAAATTGATTATTTTTTAAAGATAAAATTAAAAACCAAACCAATATTCTAGGAGTGCTAATGATAGTGGAGGATTTCCCCCCAGCTTATAAAAAATGCTTTTCCTGTCCAAACCCAATAAGATATAGTCTCAAATCACTCTAGCCTAAAAAAGGAAACAGAATTTTTTTGTTGCAAGAGCATAAGGATTCTGAGCACTGGTACTAAAACAATTAGACAATTTTCCTTTGTGACAAGAGGTCATGTTTGAATATTACTACTACTAGAGTTGAGAACCAATCTTCTGGCTGCAGGCCACATTTTTAACATTCTGAATTGCAGGGAACACAATTTCTTCAGAGCCTAGGAGTAATGTGGAATTTATGTACAATTTTGCAGTCTCTCTCTCCTATATCATCCACAATGGAGATTCTAGGAATGGCTTTTATAATCTCATTCCAGATTTGATCATCAATCACATTTCCAGAGATATACTCCTAGGTCTCTTTGACCTTATTCCAGAAAAGGTTATTTTGTTGTTTCATTTAACAACATGGAAATTAAACCTTCATGATCTTATGGGAGAGATTCAAGAGGGAGAGTGTGTAGTCATGTGCCTCAACTCAAGGAAAGCAAAAACATAAAACAATGAAAACCATATATATATATATACACATACACATAATATACACCCACACACACTAGTAGAAGTATAAGAGAGCAAGGATCCTGAGCAGTGGTACTAGTACTAAAACATTTACCAATTAGACAATTTACCTTCCCTTTTTTCATACAATGTTGTCATATAACCACTAAGATCCTACTTATGCACCTTGAAAGACTTAAGAAGACTTATAACATTCAGCTTATTGACACATTATTTTCATGGCAATTCAAGTATTGCCAACTCACAATACAAAATAAAAAAACTACCCTGGTATACTGATGGCTCCCTGTACCAGGGTTGAAGTTATTTACAGTGCTATTCCCCCACCCGCTTCTAAATTGGTGCTAAGATTGTGCGCTCACTGCGCTAATACAAGTCCCATTGAAGTGAATGGGATTTATGTTGATGCTAAGTGAGGGTGAAAACAGACATGATGCTAATCACCCTTTAACCACCCTTGGTGGTTATTTATGCATGTTGCAGGGCTGTATTGGTGCCCCATGCAGCCCTGAAACATGCATAAATGACCACCAAGGGTGGTTAAAGGGTGGTTAGCGTCATGTCTGTTTTCACCCTGATAATGCCAGACTCAAAGAGGTGGATGAGTGTACTCAGTTTTAATAGGGATAATAGGAGTGCTTAGCTCAGTTTTTATAGGGATAAAGAAGAAACTAGGAAAATATTTCAGCTGGCGTGTTGCTTGCCACCAGTCAACAATCAGCGACTAAAGCTAATGGTTACACCTGAGAGAACAGAATCTGATAAAAAGTGTAACTGTCATACGGAGAGAGGAGAACAGAACCCTCAAGTTTTGGCAGGAGTTGAATTCCCAGCAGGAGTTTGCCCATAATAGAAAATACAGATTGTTAGGTCAGAGAATTCTGTTTCAGGAGAGGAGCTGCCAGACATCATGTTTGTTTGTTTGGTTTGTTTGTTTGTTTGTTTGTTTTTAATTATTTGTAGACTGGTTAACTTCATTATTGGCTTTTTGGATTTTAAAAATATAGTTGAGATTGAGAATGATTTTCTCAAATCAACCCACTACTTGCAATATTGGACAAAAACTTCATTATAATTGTCATTTTAAACCAAAACATATGGCAAGATCTCAAGATATTGCCAAAGAGCCCTGAAGCTGTTTATACTCTAAAGCATGTGGCACTGGAATCCACATAGGCAGAGAATATCATACTGGTAACTTAATCTGTCCCTAATGGAGCCGATGCCTGTACACTGGGTTCCCATTGCCAAAACAGCCCTGAAGAAACAAGTTCTAGAGGAGACTGATGCTTTTAACTATAGAATCATTTCATCCTCAACACAGAAAACAATCCTTGTCTCTTCCCAGTATACTCTACTTCAGGCGTGGCCACAGTGGTGGCTGGTGGGTGAAGTTGGTGGGTCACTAAGGCTGGCCGTGCTGCTGCTGGCTTCACCAGCGGAAGATCTGCAAAAATAGGGGTGGAGCCTAGCCTAGAGGCGGAGCAAGGGCAACAGCAGGCGGAGCCAATGTGTGGCCAAACAAATAGGGCCCTATCATCATGCACAGATATATAAAAATGAGAAAACCACACATAAACCAAACCATTCCCACAGGCCCCCAAAGACATTCAGAGACCCCCAAAGGCAGCAGCGAAACAAACACACCACATCATCAACTTCCAGTGAACAAAATCCACATTGCAACTGACCATAAACAAACCAACTTGAATCCCAGGCTAGGGAATGCACAGATATATAAAAACCAGAAATATAAAATCATGCACAGATAAAAACCAGCTAAAAACCATATGAAATAGCAAAAAAACCCCAGATAAAACAGATCTAAAACCATATGAAACAGCTAAAAACCAGCTAACAACCATATGAAACAGCAAAAAACCAGATAAAACAGATAGAAAACCATAAACAGCTAAAAACCAGCCAACAACCATATGAAACAGCAAAAAACAAGCTAAAAAAGATATAAAAACAGATAGAAAGCCATATAAAACAGCTACAAACCATCTAAAACCAGCTAACCACCATATGAAATGGCAAGCAGATATAAAACCATATGAAATAGCTAAAAACCAGCTAAAAACATATAAAACCATATAATACAGATATAAAACCATATAATACAGATATAAAATTATGTCCCCATCTGTCTCCCTCATGTCTCCCCCCACCACCATCATGTCCCCATCTGTCTCCCCCATGTGCCCCCACCCCATCTGTCTCCCCAATGTGTCTCCCCATCTGTGTCTCCTCCATGTCCCCATGTCCCCCATCCCCATCATGTCCATCTGTATCTCCCCATCTGTGTCTCCCCCATGTCCCCCCACCCCATCATGTCCCCATCTGTCTCCCCCATGTCTCCCACATGTGCCCCCACCCCATCTGTCTCCCCCATCTGTGTCTCCCCCATCATGCCCCATCTGTCTCCCCCATGTCCCCCCACCCCATTATGTCTATCTGTCTCCCCCATCTGTGCCACCCCCA
>QEPC01009674.1:2299273-2310279 GCA_003113815.1 Sphenodon punctatus
CCCCGTGTTAAGCGGGGGGCCACGATGGAGCGGGCATTCTCGGTGGTAGGGCCGCGGCTGTGGAACTCCCTTCCGGAGGAAGCTCGCCTGGCCCCAAGCCTTTTGACCTTTCGGCGGAACTGTAAGACCTGGCTGTTTGCCCAGGCCTTTGGGAGGGAGGGGGGTGTGATTTTTAATCCCCCACCTGTCTATTTATTTTTATATACCACCAGCTTATTGATATGTCTTATGGTTGTATTTTAAATGTTTTTAAAATGTTTTTATTGTTGTAAACCGCCCCGAGCTGCTGTGCAGGATGGGGCGGTATAGAAATCTAATAAATGAAATGAAAAATGAATGAATGTCCCTGTGTCTGGGCCACAGTGGGGGAATATCACCCCCACATCCCCCCATTGTGCCCCCACCCCACTTCCCCATCCCCCCCAGACCAAACCCCCCCCAGCCCAGACCACCCTTCCTACCTGCTCGTGCTGGCTGCAGCAGGAATGCGTGTGACTGCCGGCAATGCTGGGAGCGGGTGAGCAAGGTCTGAGAGACCCCACCCACCCGCAAATTTCACGGCTGGTCTGGAGCAGCCGCGGTGGAGTCTAGGGGGCGGCTTTGATCTGCCCCTCTAGGCAATTGAAATAGCTTGGGCTATGGGTTCCATTAGAACCCATTGCCCAAGCTGGCCATACACATGCCAAAGCTGCACGCACAGCTTTTCTGTAGGTCGGCGGTAGTGCCGACCTACAGAAAAGACCCCCCCACCCCCGGTCCCCATGTCTCTTTAGTGCATGCGCGCCAGCCTGAGGAAGAAAGTCTTTTGCCCCGACTGGTGCGCATGCGCTGAAGAGACGCCGAGACTCGAAAGCCCCCAGTGCTGGTCCAGCACCATTCCAGATGTGCATGGGCCCCTAGCGCCAGCCAGCTCACATCCAGAATGATGCTGACCCAGCGCTGAGGGCCCACGTGCATCCAAAATGGTGTTGAGCACGGGTGCTTTGGCACTGGAAACTGCTGTAGATCAGTGCCCTCAGCGCCAAAGTGAGGGGCCGCCACTGGGTGGCCAGGATGTCAATTGCACTCTACTGGTTAACTGAAAGGTTGTCTAGGATGAACCACTGCATAGACAGTCACAGGGAAGCTTCACACAGGGAGGCAATGCCAGAGTTTTGGAAGTATCATGCACAGCTTCCAGACACTGGGCACTTCTTCCTTGCAGCACTTACCACATCTGTCCATCCCACCCAGGCTCTTTCCAAGCATCCCACACCCAGCAGAGGGAAGAAAGGTCCCAACCAGGGTCCCACCTTGAGTGGCAGACCATCCGAGGCTGGTGCCCTGGCCTGTTGGACACCATGTGACCTAAAACTAGCCACATCTTCTTTACATACTGTCACAATAGAGACTTGGAAGCAATGTTGGTTAGAAGGGCACATGTAGAATGCAAAAGAGAAGACTAATACATTTCAAAGAAAAAAAGAGTTGAAGAGTATAAGAAAAATACAATGTCATCCGGACTCTCCCCCAACGTGGGAGGAGGGGAGCTGGGGCCCTGTGCTCACAGGGGCGGAGGCAATTCCTCTCTCCCCAGTTGCAGCAAGCCTGGAGGTGCCTCTCCCCACCCCAGTTGCCCCGGAAACCCTGGCAGCCCCGC
Source organism: Sphenodon punctatus (assembly GCA_003113815.1). Lineage (NCBI taxonomy): Eukaryota > Metazoa > Chordata > Lepidosauria > Sphenodontia > Sphenodontidae > Sphenodon > Sphenodon punctatus. The sequence goes on from QEPC01009674.1 coordinate 2,300,913, forward strand.
GAGATCTAGACAGGGTGGGCTCCAATGCCATGGAGGTGGCGTCGTGCCCTGTGCAGCATTCCACAAGACTTGTGCCACATCCAGCGGGCGGGACCCCAGTAATAAAAGACCAGCGCTGAGGATGTTCCAGCACTGGTGAATGTGAGTGGAGACTGGCCGCTTGAGAGCTAAGTGTTTGTGATTGACTTGCTATTTTTGAACTGATAGAGATATTGATTGTTGTGTTCCCTCCATGTTCTCCCTGGAGTGTAAGAGTGAGTCCGTGGGACATGACAGTGTGGACCCCATCCCCCCCCCCCGGCTATACCATCACCTTCCCTGTGAGCAACTCCTGCCCTGCGCCTGTTCCCTCCCCTCATGCCTGGACTCCTACACCCATCTTCCCCACAGTTTCCCCATGACCATCCCCCTCCCTAGTTGGGGAGTGATGTTGGGCCATGTCCCTCCTCCTACCTCCTGCACCCTATGATGAGAGGGGCCCAGACTCTGTGAGACACCTTGGGCCCACATACTATCCTGATGGGCATTCTCTTGGTGTTCCTTCACAGTAGAGGAGGGGGCCAGGGGACAAGGACATGCAAGTGGAGTGGGAGAGAGTGTGTGTTGCCCACCTTCCACCTGACAGACCTCCACCTGACACACAAATGGATAACATCAAATGCCAAATATTAAGGAAAACAGTGAAATTTATTTATTTATTTATTTATTTAATTAATTAAGTCAGTTATTTAGTTTAGTTTACTTTAGTTAGAGGAAGGCTAGAATTGAAATGAATATGACTTTTCATATTCTCAAAGATAATTTACATATGTATTCCCGCAAACAAATATTCAAATCTATCTTCATTGCTGTTCTGAAATTTGCAACTTGTTTTACTTATTTACTTCATGTTTGGAATTCGGTAACTTTGCTTATTCCTGATTTTTATATTCAGTAGGTTTTTCTATTAGCACTAAATAGTACCGCTAATGCTGAGGGGACACGGATGGGACCAGTGTGAGCACCTTTCTGGCCCTTTCAGCATGCATGTGTGCAGACGCATACAGGTGCATGTACACACACACACACACACACACACAAACACCAGTTCCACTCCTTTACCACTTTCCCATACTTGAGGCATGCTGCTTCATTCTATTGCTGTAGTGGTCAGGAAGGGCCCTTGGCATTTACAGATTGCCCTCTGTTGCTTTTCACATTAAAAGCCCCTCATGGTCTGGGTCTCTATTATTTGAGAGATTGCCTCCCCCGCCCCCCAGGTCCTGCAGCATTTATTGAGGCTGGTGGCCGGCCTGCGGCAGGGAGTGTGCCTCCTGTCGTAACGGCACAGGTTTTACCAGTGCAGATGGCCCCAATAGCTGGGGACGGTGAGTATCTGAATGGAGGTAGACAGGTTAATGACGGGTCCGAAGGGCCGCAGCTGTGTGAGAGTAGCTGCGGGGTGCGGGCACCTTCTGTCTCGAGCTAGGCATCGTCCTCACGGACTGGGGATAGTACAGTAATGGCTGTTGGGTCACTGACACAGCAGCAGTGGGTCGGAGTGGCACCAATGGTGCAAGGTGGACAAGGTCAACTGCGTGTGTAGCAGGATCCAAATCATTTGGTGTGGGTAGACAATGTATGGCTCCCACAGGCGGTGGCTGGGCCTGCAAGTCAGGCTGGGAATGTGTATAGTGGACAGAATCAGGTAGCACCAGGGAGCGGTGCTCAGGTTCAGCCCACTGGGGGGCATCAAGCAATCTCAAGGATGCAAGAATGGCTGCACAGCCAACCAGTGAGGCCCCTCCCCTGAGAGGTGGTTACGCCAAGTTTTCTGCACCCATAGGGGTGCACTTGATGCAATCCACACAGGAAAAAATCTGGAAGGGGGAGTACATTGATTTGTTTGCCCTGCTTTTTTACGATCCTATCCCTGATCTTAATGCGAGGCAGGAACCTAGGGAGTATGAAAAGGCAAAGCGAAGGAAGATAGACAGGAATTGGACGAACTGGGAGTCTACGTTTATCATTTACGCTGGGGTAATCATGCAGACGTTTCTGGAGAGGGTGATAGCCCTCTGGAAGTATTTTGATATTGTAAGGAGGGCCTATTTGATGAAGGAGGGCTTTGGGTGGCTGAGATATGATGAGGCCTTCAGGCAAAACGTGGCCATTGCGCTGGAAGTGAGATGGGATGTAAAAGACCACGATTTGTGGCTAGAATGCATTCAGGAGAAGGATGTGGCTAGGACTGATAGTGGCCATGTCATTGTAAAGGGGGCTGGACAACCTACTGATAATTTTCGGGGTGAATATAGCAAGAAAGAGGGCCAGTCACCGGCATGCTGGGATTTTAATGATGGGTCCCACTGTTTTCGTGCCAACTGTAGGTTCAAACATGTCTGCTTGCAGTGCAGTGGACCTCATTCCATTGCCAACTGCCTGAGACAGAGGGGCAGGGGTCAGAGGGGCAAGCACCCCTTCCCAAATGGAGGAGGGAGAGGTGAGGGAGTGGGACAACAGGTTGCCAGTAAGAGCACCAACCCCAGTTAGATCGTGGATACTCAGGGAGTTGTTAAGTGGTTACCCACAGGTGCGGGGCACAAATTACATTGTTGAAGGTTTTCATGTTAGTTTTGAGATTCTATTTGAAGGGGAGTGGGTGAGCATGTTGGCCCATAATTTGAAATCAGTTAGTGGTTTGGAGGATATTGTCGACAAAAAGTTGAGGAAAGAGGTTTTAGAGGAAAGGGTTTCGGGCCCCTTCTCATGTTTACCTATGGACAATTTGAGAGTTTCTCCACCTGGTATTGTACCCAAGAAGGCTCCAGGAGAAGCCAGATTGATACATCTTTTATCGTATCCCCGGGGTTCGTCAGTGAATGATGCGATTCCGCGGGACATTTGCACGGGGCACTATGCATCGTTTGATGTTGCGGTGGAATTGGTGTGGGATTGCGGTAGAGGTGCACTCATGGCAAAGAGCAATATCAAGTCTGCATTTTGCCTTTTCCCTGTCCACCCTAAGGATTTTGACCTTCTGGGGTTTGCCTTTGGAGGTCAATTCTATTATGACAAGCTATGCACCGCGTTAGAGTGGAGAGTTAAACAGAGGGTGGGGCCGGGTCATGTGACCCATTATCTCGATGATTATTTGTTTTTTGGAAGGGTGGGGTCGAGGGAGTGCACCGACTTGTTGGGTGTATTCCATGAAGTGTCTGAGTTAGTGGGGGTTCCCTTGGCTGAGGAGAAGACTGAGGGCCCTGCGAGGGTTCTAACCTATCTGGGCATAGAGCTGGACTCGGTCAGGGAGTTGTCGCAGTTGCCACAAGATTCAGGATTTGCGGGTCGAGATAAGGGCATGCATGACTGCTGGTAAGGTTACGTTGAGGTTTTTGCAATTCTTGCTGGGTAAGCTGAATTTTGCTTGCCGGGTTATCGCTTCAGTTTGAGCTTTTCTCTCTCGATTATACGCCAGGATGACCAGGTTCTCACTCCCCCATCACCACATCAGAGTGATGAATGATATGTAGGAGGATCTGGAGGTGTGGTTGGAGTTCTTGAGGACGCACAACAGGGTTAGTCTTTGACGTGACCTGTACCTGTTGGAAGCAGAGTTGCAGGTGCACTCTGATGTGGCTGGGGCAGTTGGCTTGGGAATTTATTTCCAGGGTGCCTGGTGTTCCGAGAGGTGGCTGGATCAGTGGCATGCATCAGATATTTTAAGACACCTGACCTTTTTGGAGTTATTTCCTATTGTAGTTGAGATGTATGTGTGGGTTGACTGTTTTAAGGACAAAAAAGTTATGTTTTGGTGTCACAACATGGTCGTAGTGCAGGTGGTTAATTTATTATCCTCTAGATCAGAGAGGGTGATGCGGCTGGTGAGGGCATTTGTACTATGCTGTTTGAAGTTTAATATTCTGTTTTGAGGTAGCTGATGCCCTCTCTCGTTTACAGATGTGGAACTTTTTGGATGCTCCCCATGCGAGGAAGGAGCAGGACTTTGTGCCCAGGAATTATAGAGCCTTGGAAGCTAGAGCTTATGGACACGGTGACATGGCTCATGTATGAGAGGGCAATCAAGGATTTCTGTGTGTTTGCTCATGATAAGGGATGGCCTGTGGTATTTCCAGTGCCTCTACAACAGCTGATTCAGTTGGGTTTGGAGTTACGCAAGAGAGGTTTGGCAGTTGGCACGATAGCAGCAAAGTGATCAGCGTTGACCTTTGTGTCAAAGATGTTTGGGCCAGGTGCAGGAGGTAGAGCGAATTCTGGTGCTGAAGGCGATGATTGTCTCTTGGCGAAGGCAGGGTCAGGTGCGAGCTGACAGCAGGGTTCCATTGTCTCCAAAGATTCTGGCTGATATTGTTGGGAAACTAGGTGAGGTTTGTGTGAATTTTGGGGAAGTTTGTCTGTTTAAAGCTGCATTTGTTTTAGCCTTTTTTTTGCAGCCCTGAGGGTTAGTGAATTGGTAGTCCGGGCCAGGTCTGACAGCTCTAGGCGTGAATTGCAGCTTGGTGATGTGATAATGGGGGGGGGCAGGCCTGGAGGTGTGTATCAGGCTTTCCAAGACGGATCAGATAGGCAGGGGCTTGAGGCTGACTCTGGCCAGGTCCGTGGAGCCTCACATTTGTCCCATTACATGCATGGAGGAGTATTTGAGGCTCAGACCTGATACGCCTGGATCATTGTTCGTGCACCAGTCGGGGCAGACGTTGACTCATTATCAATTTTTGGCAGTTTTTAGATGTTGTCTGCTTTTGCTGGGGCTGTCTGGTGTGGTTTTTAGGTCCCATTCATTTAGGATTGGGGCAGCGTCTTCGGCTGTGGTGGCTGGTTTTACTGATGAAGAAATTCAAAGGGTGGGGCGCTGGCGTTCTGGTGTTTTTAGAACTTATGTGCGCCCGTTCCCAGTGCTATAGATGTGAAAAGAACTGCTGATGGTTTTCCCTTTTTCCTTGTTTCTTTCAGGAGGCCAGCTGCATTATCGAAAAAAGGTAATTTGGATTTGGGGCCATAGTTTCATTCGATGGGCGGAAAAGAGGGTTTAGGCAACCAGTTGGAGCACACAGCTTGGTTTGGCTGCTAGAGTGGTAGTGGTTTGGAAGGAATGGAGGGGAATGCTGTGGACTCAGTTGATGCCAATGGTTATGGGTTGGTTAGACAGGCCAACGTCTGATCTGATTCTGATCCATTTGGGTGAGAACGATTTCACAAGAGGATCTAGTTTGGATCTTTCAATAATGATCAGGCAGGATTGGGTCAGTTGTAGGAGCTGTTCCCTCAGGACACTCTGGTGTTTACTGAAATGTTGCAGAGGATCAGGTGGCCTGGGGATGTTAATCCAAGAGCAGTGGAAAGATCCAGAAAAAAGTTAATGTTGAAATTAAAAAGTGGATAGGGTCTCATGGGGGGGGGGGGTGTTTGGCTTAATCCCCCCGAAATACAGTGGACCAAACCTGAAATATATTGGCAGCATGGGGTTCACCTATCTGAAATTGGTTTGGATTTGTATATTGGCAATATAAAGAGCATGCTCAAAACATTAACTTAGGGAGTGAGGTTTGTTAGGTAGTCAAGTAGCTAAATTGGAGGAGGGGGGTTCAAGCAAGCGAAGCTGCTGAACTTGTGGCGGTTCTCAGTACTATACAGTAAAGTGGTACGGGCTTTATAGCCTGGGTGCAGTGGGGGATGATCAGGATCATCCAGCATGGTGGAGCCTGGGAAGCAACTTAGGGGATGGACACCCCAGTTGATCCCAGGAAGGAAGGGGAGATGTTGTGGGCTTATGGGCAGGAATCAAGCGGTCCCGAAATATGCATCAGCAGCATCTGTCCTTTCCGGAAATGGATCAATGCGGTCTGTGGGAAGGGGATTGGACTGGCATCTCCAATTCAAAAAAGGTGGTAACTATATGGTACTGAAAGCGGGAAGTGAAGGTAAATTTTGGGTTGTTGGATGAATTTATATGGTAATCGTATCATCTCATCACTCCCCTTGTTATTCGCTTACTTTAATTTGGACTAATTAATTGGCATTCAGTTGGGCACGGAAATAACAGAAGTGAGGTTAATTGGCTACTATTGGTTTTACTTCGCAAGCCAAAGGTTAAACAATTCAATTCAGGTTAATTGGGCTTTAATCTTATCCACCACTCTTTTCTTTAAGGTATTAGAGTGGATACATTTGGTTAATTGGTTTAGTTTTTCTTAACAGGTTAATTAGATTGACTTCAATAAATACAGCTGCGGCCAGCTTTTACCCAATATCCTTCATGTCTGTGTCCTTATTCCTAGTGTGGGGGGGACTTTGCCTGGGGAACTTTGCCTGGGGCACCAGGTGCATTTACGCAGTAAAGACATATTGACGTCTTCCAGTTTCCATTAGTTTTTTTGTTTGTTTGTTTGTTATGTAATCCTCACTTTGGATATAACTTATCTGCTTCTTTTTTGTTTTATTGGCCCAGGCAACTGGGTCATTGAATAGCATGGAAATCATATTTATTATTAATTATTATTTATTACTCATTTGACTTCTGTCTGTCTTGTTGCAAGATCTCACGATGAGTGAGTATAGTGAGATGCAGTCTCCAGCACAGTCATGGTTCATTTTTGTATGCCAAGAAGTCTCTTTTATTTTAAATTCCACTAGATTTTGAACTACACTGGTATGTTTGAGGGCATTTGTCCATAGGCCAGAAGGTTCCTGAGCACAGCAAAAACTGAGAAAATGTTATGAGTATTTAGGAGCAGGCAATTATTGCATGCATCATTGAGCAGAGTACACAGGAAGACTACCTACTTAGATATATTACTGTGTAGCTGTGATTTCAACTGTTATTGTCCTATTATAAAATGCTCTCTTAATGGGAATGGTTGCTGTGCAGTCTCAAACACGGGAGAAAGAAGGGCATAAAATCTTTGTCATTTATTTCCTCCCCTTTTCTGGGCTCTATGATCCACTGGAATCAACATGTCACTCAACTCTATGGGAGTGCTTTGTGTCCATCCTTCCAGGCTACAGGTTCCTTTCACATATTACTTTTTCTGTAGTTATCAGTCCAACCCTGCTTTTGGCTGCTCATGTCAAAACCGTAACACATGTACTCCTCAGTGCAGCAAGGGTATGGAGTGGCATATGGGACATTCTATAGCTGGGGTTTAACACAAATTCCAGAACATGTGGCAGTACCCTAACTTCACCAATAGCCTGCTTCAATGCCAGCTGGTGTTAGACTAGATTGGGGCTGGCACTGCCGTGGGCAGATTAAGCAAGAAGTGTTTAGCAGCAAAACACCCTAGCCATCAAACAGGTCGCCAGTAGTCCTTTCAATCCACCTGCAGTTGACCCACCCAGGGAGAACCTGGATCTATAGTGGGGGGACAGTTCATACATAATCATCGGAGCTATAAACACAGATTTTCCAAGGAACCACTTCCTCAAATTTGACGTGTAACCAGACCATGTTTATGCACTCATATGGACACTCAAACACAGGTTTGAGATCCTGAATTATATGGGTCAAGTTACATGTTTGAGTACCCACAGATTGGACAGGCACCCAAATCATGTTGATCTTAGTTTTGGGACTACCTGATTTACCAACATGAAGTATTATTAGATGTAACACTATTCACTTGTTTTTGGAGTTAAATACATATTTAGGGATGTGCATGTCATTTTCGTTATTACAATAACAATAACAATAACAACAATTGTTGTTTTCGTTATCGTTATTGCAATAACGAAAATGACAACCGAGAATAACAGCAATGATAACCAAAATGACAATGTTGTTATCATTGTTTTTATTATTAGTCACAGTTGCAGTTTTGGTTTTGATGGAAATGGAGAGGGAAGGAGGGAGCAGACATCTTGGAGCCCTAAAGAGGCTTGAACTCTTGAACTGTGCCTGTGTTGGGAGGGGCAAGCAGCTCCGCAGTATCTGATGGATGTCTCGCTGGCCAATGAGCAGCAGAATCAGGCCCTAGCAGTTTCATCGCACTCTGTGATTGCTCAATGCCTGCTTCCTCCCAAAACGAATCAGGGGGCTGTGGGGGAGGGTACTGCAACCCTTTATAATAGGTGAGCCATGGTTTTGCTCTCTATTCTGTGAGAGCTCTCTGCTTGTCAGGTTGTGTTTTACAGAACTGGTGCTTGCACACAAAACATCTATTACCAATTCCTTTCCTTTCTCATAAACCCTACATTTTACCTTCTCCCTTTCCCTGCCCTGTACATGATAGATAGATAGATAGATAGATAGATAGATAGATAGATAGATTAACAAAAAACCTACGGTTTTACAAACTTAGTTAAGGCAGATTCATACCAAACACACTAAAAAAAAAATAAAAAAAACCTAGAAATTGTGTGTTAAGGCTCCCGCCTTAACTTTCACACCATGTAAGCAGTAAACATGTTGTATGGCTTCGCATACTGTGCTCGCTTACAACTGAGGCTCCATGCACCCACACTTTGCCTTGGTCTTCCAGCTCCAATCCTCTTCCTTTGCATGATGGGGGCAACACTAAAGCTGAGCAGAATGCTATGTAAGTGTTTAATAAGAATTTGGGTACACGTTGACATTAAATGCATGGGAAGGCATTAAATTATGAAATTATATCTCATTAAGTGTTTCTGAAATAATACAATGGAGATGCATCTTTGGGAGTGTGTGGGGGAAGATGATGTGGAATAACAAAGGCATCAGGGAGAGACGGTGGAATGACAGGGAGGAGGATATAAGGATGAAGTACAGGTGAAAAGAACTTGGTGAAATAATAGGAGGGATGACATAAGAAATTAGTAGAATCTCGAGATTGTTGGTGATGTAAATGATTGGGAGGAGTGATAGAGTATGGGAAACACTACCATGGTTCTATTAAGCACCATAGGTACATCCTTGTTGTTCTACTCTGTATTGCCTGTGTTTTTCAACTCCTCTTCTGGGTGGTGAGGTTTTTTTTGGGGGGGAGGGGTTGTCATCTCACACAATGAGTCGCATTCTGTATTAGAGATGATCTTCATTATATTGGTCAGGAGTCTTGTAATTTTTTGGGAGGTGATTGAAGTTTATTGGATAATCCAGACGTCTGGGTTGTGTGTCATCGGGTTGGAGGTAGTAGATTAAACTGGGGGTGCGCTGGGGGGGTGGAAACTGAAGTCCAAACTTTTCTATCTTCTAACACTGAAGTGGTGCTTACTGGGTCACAGTCAGTGGGGGGAAAATAAGTAGTGGGTTAGAGTAGGTGTGGATCTGAAATAAAAGGAATTTAAATGTAACGACATAACTGGTCCATGTAGTTGTTTGATGGTGGCATATTTACATGCTGGTAGTCACCTGTGTACTGGGGAGATGTATTTGATCTAGTGCCACAGAATG
>QEPC01009674.1:2314247-2330450 GCA_003113815.1 Sphenodon punctatus
CAGAGCCCCCTCCTGTTCCCCCAGCCCCCTCCTGCTCCCTCCTCCTGTTTCCCCAGCCCACTCCCCTCACAGACCCCCCCAACCCCACCACCTCATCCAGCTTCTCTTCCCTCCTGCTCCCTCAGCAAGCACAAGTGCTTTTTAAATGCCAGGGACATCTTGACACCTCACCTAACATGAAATATTGGACCAAAGCACATACTTAGCATACTCAATATCTTTCTTATGCAGCCATCTGTGATTATAAGTGTATGCTCACAGAGAAAACCCCGTCAACTTCAGGGTTGCAAGCCAGAGGAATTTGCCCCAGGGAACTCCATTGAAGTCAATGGAACTCTCAATACAGAACGTTAGCTCCGCCTTAACTAATGGAGCCACTAGCGTGCCTATAGTATCTATATCTATAGGCATTTAGATTTAGATATATATTAGTTGTGTACAACATAGAGAGAGAGATTAAGAGATTATATAGGTATTTAGGCTAGTCTATTTTATTATTTTAGGATTATAGGATAGTATGATAGGTTAGGTTTAGTGTATATATAATTAGATCATACAGTACTTCTTTAACTGTGTGTGCACTTGTGTGTACAATGAGAAAGGGAAGAACTATTAGTTCAGCGTCTGGGGCAGGTGGCCCTGGTAGAGGGCGAGGCCATGGGCATGGGGGAATTGACAAGCCCACTGCCACTTCTGGCAGCCTACTGCCCAAGCTGAAGAGACCTGATTTTTTCTCTTCAAGGCAGCAGGTCTTATCAGGGGAACAGTAGCAGTTAGACATGAGCAAACGCAGTTCAGAAATTCGGAGTTTGGCCTGAATTTGGCCTGTTCGTATGTCTGAACCTGAATTCAAACATGAAGTACTGAACTGAACTAGATCCGAAGGTCGAAATCACCTAACAGTTTGGTCAGTTCGGATCATGTTCAGGTGGCAAAAATGTGTCACTGGAAGGCAAAATGTGACAGGGAGGGGGAGTCAGCTGAGGAGTAGACTTCCAGGCACCACGGGTGGAAAGGCTTGGAGTAGCATCCAGCCTGCCCAATCACCATCCCTTTTCACCTCAGACCACTGGCTTCGTAGTCTGCAATTGGCCATGGCTAGGCTGCATGGAGCCAATGGGGTTTGCGGTGAGGCCGGCACAGCAAGAAACAAAACTGATTGCCTCCCCCCCTTCCCAACACCTTCTAGGTAGTCACTGTTCCTAAATAGCAGGCATTTCAGAAGGCTCCCTCTCTCCCAGCAGTTTTTGTTCCTTCCTATTTTTAATCCATTGCCATCTTCCTCCTATTTCACCCATCCAACCCATCTACCTCCATGTTATCATTTATTTAGATTATGTTATATAGATTTAGGTGTTATTTTTTGTTTTTACCCCTCCTTGTGTTTCCTGTGTTCAATCTTCCTTCTTCCCTCCCCCTCCATTAAATCCTTTCCCTGTCCCTCTTATTCCATACCTGATTCCCTTCCCCTGTTTTAAGTTTTGGATTTATTTAGAGTAGGATAATTATTAGATTGATTTTCATTTCAGTTTTGTACACCTCCTTGTGTTCTTTGTGTTTCCCCCTGTGTAATATTGTATATATAGATAGTTATTAGATAAATACTTGCTAGATAGATATACATAGTAGTTAGCTTAGTTATAGGGATAGATAGAGATGCGGTGTGTTTATAGGACAAGGCCTTTGTAGTTAATTATTAGGATAGTCCATTTAGTTCAATAGATTTTAGAATACTTAATAGTAGTTAAATTTAGTGTAGAGATAGATATATTAAGAAAAAGAAACAGCCATTACATCCCCAGAACCCACCATCAGGGTTCTGAGGCCTATGTTACTGGCAGGGAGGGCTGTGGCCAATATTATGTATCTAGAAGCTGCCACTCTAGCCCCAGGACCCACCATCATGGGTCTGGGGCCATCATTCCTCGCACAGAGGCGATGTCATTCCACCGCATCAAGGAACAGCCACTCCATCCCCAGGACCCATCATCAGGGTTATGGGGTCAAGTTACAGTCAGGGGGGGGGGCTTTGGCCAATATTATGTATCTAGAAGCTGCCACTCTAGCCCCAGGACCTATCGTCATGGGTCTGGGACCATCTTTCCTCGTGCAGAGGTGATGTCATTCCACCGCATCAAGGAACAGTCACTCCAGCCCCAGGACCCACCGTCAGGGTTCTGGGGCCAAGTTACAGGCAGGGAGGGCTGTGGCCAATATGTATCTAGAAGCTGCCACTCTAGCCCCAGGACTCACCGTCATGAGTCTGGGGCCATCATTTCTTGCACAGAGAGCCTTTTCCTGAACACCCGAAGTGAACTGAACACGACTGAACCGAAAGGCTGAACCCGAACACAGCGACCGGACCAAACGGGCAAATCGAATGGGCAAACCAAACCGGACTGAACCGAATGAATGTCTGTACCCGAAGCGCAATCTGTTCACCCATCCCTAGTAGCAGTGGCACTGGAGGAGGAAGCCAAGGGCAAGGTGTGTGTGTGCAGCAGCAGTACTACACCCCCCCTTCCTGAAGCACTGGCAGCAGCTGGCACTACCAAAAGTGATTTTTCACTGGGGGCAGAAGATGATATTGTTATGAGGAGCCCCAGCAGCAATGATGATGATGTGGGTACTATTGCTGGGAGTGGTGCAGGGTCAACCACCTCTCCTGGACAGGCTCCTCGCTCTGACACCCGCCCCAGGGATTTTGAGTATTTGGGGGATGATGTATTTGAGGGCATCCTTCCCCACTTTGTCAGCAGCAGCCCAGCTTCAGCAAATAGCAGCAGGGCATCCTCTCCTCCCATACTGCAAGATGGGAGGAGCAGCAGCTTCAGCATGGGTGGTGTCATGGAGCTGGACAGCAATGAGGGGAGTGAGGAGGAGGTGGAGGAGACTCCTGTTGATGTCAATCCCCCTGTAGCCACATTGGGGGAAAAGGCAGCAGTCCTGAGTGGTGGCACGAGGGGTTCGGGAGGGTGACCTAGGGGTCCTGTGTGGGATCACTTCAAGGAAGATGGGATCACTTCAAGGAAGTGATCCCAGGTGACAGCAGCCGGGTGGCCTGCCTTCACTGTGGGAAGGTAGTGTGCCATGGGAATAAGAAAGGGAATCTCAGCAACAATGGCATGTTTTCCCACATGAGGACCTGGCATAGGGCTTTACTGCTGTAAGAGACATTGGAAACTGTGGACAGGAGTGGGTTTACAGCTGAAGCAAGCACAAGTAGCAGCAGACCTTCCCCATCTGCTCATGACAAGGGGAAGGAGGGACAGCAGCAGCAGGTCCCATCTCAAACTCCCATCAGCAACAGCAGCAGTGTCAGGTCACAATGGAGGATCCAGGTTTTGGCCAGTTGGGGCGTGGCGGAGTGAGTCACCCAGCGGCAACCAAGATCACCAGGCAGGTGGGGGAGATGATTGCCCTGGATGACCAGCCATTTAACATTGTGGAGGACCAGGGATTCTGCCGACTGCTGACACTGTTGGCACCTCAGTACCAGCTTCCCTCAAGCACCACCTTCAGTAGGCAGGTGGTGCCCTCCCTGTACCAGGCAGCCAGGGAGAAGGTGAGGGAGCAACTGGCCAGGGCAGGTGGGGAAGTTGTGCTTTTCACCACAGACATTTGGAGCAGCTGAAATGCACAACATGCCTACCTGACCCTGACTGCTCACTGGTGGCAGCTGCATGTGGCAGGAGGAGGAGAAGCAGGCAGCAGGGGCGAGGGGGTCAGGGCATAGGTGGGCCCTGCTTCATGCCCAGTTGTTTGATGAAAGGCACACTACCGTCAACATAAGGGGAGCCTTGGACACCAATGGTGGAGGGGTGGCTAAGGGAGGAAGCCCCATTCACCAGGGGGTTCATGGTAACAGATAATGCCGCAAACGTGAAGAAGGCAGTGCTGGAGGGCAGGTTCCAGCACATCACGTGCGCTGCCCACACCCTTCATCTGGTAGTGAGGTATGCCCTGAGCCTGGCAGAGAAGGCAGAAGAGTGCAACAGCAGCCCCCTTACCCTGTTAATCAAGAAGGGCAGGAAGATCACAGGGTACTTGAACAAGAGCGTGAAGGGTGGTCACCTCTTGAGGGAGAAGCAGGTGGATCTGGGGGTGCAGGAGCACTGCCTCATGCAGGATGTCAGCACCAGGTGGAACTCCACCTATAGCATGATGGAGTGTCTGGTGGAGCAGAGGCGGGTCCTGCACGAGTTAACCTTAGAGAGGGAGATTGGGGTGGAAAGGCCATGCAGGCGGGATGAGTGGACAATGATGGCTCAGGCCATACATGCCCTTAAGCCCTTTAAGGACGTGATGGAGAGCCTGAGTGCAGCGACGGCCACCCTGAGCCAGGTAACCCCCCTGGTACAAAGTCTCATCAGGAGGATGGAAGGCTTCCTGAGGGACCAAGGCGGAGGGGGAGGTGGCGTGGCAGCTTGCACTAGAGGTGGTGACCCTGGTACAAAATTTGAAAGGGGCTCAGTAGGCGTTTTGACCCTCTCATTCATAAGGAGGTATATGTACTCCACCATGTTGGAACCCAGGGTGAAGACGAGTGTGGCAGCTCGCATGCCAGACTTCACCCTGAGGAAGCATGCTCTGGTGGAGAGGGTGCAGGCAGTCGAGAGGGTCATACAGGAGCAGCAGCAGCAGCAGCAGCAGGGCAACCAGGACAGGCAAAGCACCAGCAGCAGGAGGTTGGAGATGCAGAGCACTCCCAGCAGCAGCAGCAGCAGCAGCTCCTCTTCCATAAGTCACCCTGAGTTGACCACCCCAGGGCAGGCAGCATGGGAACATGCAATTGGGGAGGAGGCTGGCAGCAGCAGCAGGCAGAGGGAGCAGGAGCCTGACACTGCAGAGCGGGCAGTGGCAAAATATCTCAAGGAGCCAGTGGTGGATTTCAGCAGCGATCCCCTTCTGTACTGGGCAGAGAAGAGGAAAATATGGCAGGCTCTGACCAGGGTGGCACAGGAATTAGTGTCCTGCTCACCAACCAGCATGCCCAGAGAACAGGTGTTTTTGGCGGCAAGGAACATAGTGAGTCCACACCATTCGAGGCTGGCTGCTGGGTTGGTGGAGCATCTCCTGTTCCGCAAGGTCAACCTGCCGCTGCTGGGTTTCCCTGAGCTGGACCTGGACCCATAGTGAGGGTGAGGACACCCGAGAGAGAGAGAGAGAGAGGGGGGGGGGGCTTCCCGCTAATAAAACTACATGACCAGAGAGAGACACAGAAAGGCTCACTGATGCTAGAATGAGAGACAGAGAGAGGCTGCCCACTGCTAGAATGAGAGAGACGCAGAGAACCTCCCTGCTGCTAGAATGAGAGACAGAGATAGAGGGGCTGGGGGGAGAGAGAGAGGTGCATTCTGCTCAAGCTTTCACCTGCCCGACTGCCTGCTCCTCCGATGCTCCTCCTCCTTCACCACTGCTCTCTGTCAGAGAGCCTCTCTCTCTCTGGAACAACCCCACAGAAACATGCTCTGATGCTGCTGCTGCCAAGCTCCCACCTGTCAGAGTGCCTGCTCCTCTGATGGCACACGCCATTGTCTGCTGCTGGAGAGCCTCTGTCTCTCTCTCTCTCTCTCTCTCTCTCTCTCCCCGTCACCACCCCACAGAAACATGTCCTGCCACTGCTGCTGCTGCTGCTGCTGCTGCTGCCAAGCTCCCACCTGACAAACTGCCTGCTGCTCCGATGCTTCTCCTCTTCCTCCGCCCACTGCCAGAGAGCCTTTCTCTCTCTCTCTCTCTGGCACCAACCCACAGAAACATGCCTTGCCACTGCTACTGCTGCTGCTGCTGCCAAGCTCCCACCTGCCAGACTGCCTGCTCTTCCAATGCTCCTCCTCCTCCACCACCCACTGACAGATAGCCTCTCTCACTCACTCTCTCTCTCTGGCACCGCCACACAGAAAAATTCTCCCCATGCGGTGCTGTCCGCAAACAGATATAAGCTACCACTCCAGTCCCAAGAACCATCATCAGGGTTCTGGGGCCGTCATTCTGCTCACGGAGAGCTGTCATCCTACCTTATCAAGAAGCAGACACTCCATCCCCAGGACCCACCATCAGGGATATGGGGCCTAGGTTCCAGGCATGGGGGGCTGTCCATCCACGTCATCGAGAAGCTGCCACTCTAGTCCCAGGACCTACCATCAGGGTTCTGTGGCCGTAATTCTGTTCACAGGGAGCTATCAATCCAACGCATTAAGAAGCAGCCACTCCAGCCCCAGGACCCACAATCCGGGTTCTGGGGCCTAAATTACAGACAGGGAGGACTGTCCATCCACTTCACCAAGAAGCTGGCCCTCTAGTCCCAGCACCCACTGTCAGTGTTTTGGGGCCGTCATTCCACTCACAGGGAGGGCTGTCATTCCACTGCATCCAGAAGCTGCGACTCCTGTCCCAGAACCCACCATCAGGGATCTGGGGCCATCATTCTGCTCACAGGGAGGTGTCATTCCACCTCATAAAGATGCATCCAGCCACCCCAGTCCCAGGACCCACCATCAGGGTTCTGGGGGCTACATTCAAGGCACATGGGGCTGTCCTTCCACATCATTGAGAAGCTGCCACTCCTGTCCCAGGACCCACCATCATGGTTCTGGGACCATTGTTCCAGTCAATGGGGGCTGTCATTCCACTGCATGTAGATGCAGCCATTCCAGTCCCAAGAACCATTATCAACTTCTTGATCTCCTGTAGTATAAAAGGCATCCACTGCTTCCCACTGCCAGACAGCCTCTCTCTCTCTCTCTCTCTCTGGCACCCCATCCCCCCCCCATTTCCAGCCTACCGTTTCTAGGGATATGAGACAATTCCATGCAGGGATGGAACACAGAGAATGATGAGAGCCATTGCAAATAAACTTTTTTTTTCAAGGTAGCAACCTGCTCCTAGTGGAGAGAGAGAAAGTCTCACAGTCCCCACTGCTATGAGAGAGACAGACACACTCCCACCCATGCTGTCACCTGCAGTACATGACCAGAGAGAAAGAGAGGGAGAGGGAGAGAGACTCCTTGCTGGTAGAACAAGAGAGATGGGGGTTGAGGGGGAGAGGTGCATCCAGCTCAAGCTGCCACCTGCCAGAACCAACAAGAGATCTCATCTGTGCTCATGCTCAATGCCCACATCCAGCAGCAAACCTACCCGAATGAGATGGAAATAACACACAATGTAATTATGTGCCTGCCTGTGTGCCTCCCTGTACCCTGCTACCACCTATCATATGATTGAATTAAGTGTGCCCAATCAAGCACTAATTCTAGGGACATCATTCAACTCCCATGGGCTGTCATTCCTGAAGCAGCCACTCCAGTCCCAAGAACCATGAGACATCTGGGTTATTGGACCATCAGTCCACTGCATCTGGAAGCAGTGGATAAGCGGGCCTATCTATATGCGGGTCGCATGTTTTGTGGGCCTCGGTTAAATAAACAATTGTCTGGGATATATTGGTCAGGGTCCCCTTCTTCCATAAAACTAAGCCACCCTGTAGTATTTAAGGCAGCAACCTGCTCTGATGGCTTCAAGCTCCTCTCTAGGCTAAAAAGCACTCTCTCCTTTCAGAGTGACAGTTCCACCCAACCGTTTCTAGTGATATGACACAAGTCCATGCAGGGAAGAAATACAGGGTGATGTGGTGAGAATGATGAGAGCCAGTGTGAAGAACCTTTTTTACGAGGTAGCAACCTGCTGCTCGTGGAGAGAGAGAAAGTCTCCCCACTGCTAGAAGGAGAGAGACAGACACACTACCACCCATGCCAGAACCAGTGGCAGATCTGATCTGTGCTCACGCTCAATGCCCACGTCCAGCAGAAAACCTACCAGAATGAGATGGAAATAACACACAAAGTAATTATGTGCCCATGCCTGTGTGCCTCCCTGTACCATCTATTGCAATGATTGAACAAACTGTGGCCAACCAAGAACTAATTCTAGGAACATCATTCAACTCCCATGGGCTGTCATTACACTGTACCTGAAGCAGTCATGCCAGTCCCAGGAACCATCATCAAGATTCTGGGACCATCATTCCAGTCATGGGAGGCTGTCATTCCATTCCACTACATCCAGAAGCAGTCACTCCAGTCCCAACAACCATCATCTGGGTGGTGCTTCTGTTCGTGCCTGACTGGCCAGGGGTCACCAGCAACTGCCCCCCCCACCAGCCTATGCCTCCACAGCCACCTGCTGATGCCCGCTGCAGCAGCTAAAATACCCCCTCTGCCTACCAGCACCTGCTGCCTGATACCAAATAGCCTCTCTCTCTCTCTGCTGATATCTCTGGCTGGCTGCTCTACCTGGGGTGCTGTCTGCAAGTCTGCTCCCCCAGGTGATCTTTCTATGAGCTGAACACACCTCTCCACTCAAGGGCTTCAAAGGGACAAACCGACAAATGTAACCAGGTATTATATATCATAACTCGACTTCCCAAGGCTTCCCCCAATGCGATGATCTCTCTGTGAAAGCAGACAGTGCACCTGCCAATGCCCGCTTAGACTTCCACAGCCTCTCTCTCTGTCACACCCACACAGACACAAGCCCTGCTCCTTCTAGGGGGGTGTCTGTAAGTTGAGACCCTGCTGTCACATCTTGGGGCTAATATGCTACATGTGCTGCTGCTGTCAGGTAGGGATCTGACAAGCTGTATGTACAATGAGATTCTGCCACCTGCCAGAAGCAGCACAAAGGGATAAAAGATTGGACAGGTAAAACTCTGCTGGTAACAAATATAACCTTTATAAAAACTTTTGAAAAAACATTTTAACTTTTGAAAACCTTTTTTTAAAAATAAAATATTAACAATATAAAAAGACAGAAAATAACTTAAGTGTCTGTAGGCCCACTGAAATGTGGGGAAAAGGGGAAACAGTGCACGGGACCAAGGTGCGGACACATCGTCCACCTCCACCCCATGTCGCTTCGCAACATCCATGGATGCCTTCCATGCCACGAGAGACTGGTGGAATGATCCGAGGGCATCTTTTTCAGTCTGCAGGTACTCCTTGTATGCCTCGGCCTGGCGTTCCCTGTTTTAGAGCTCCTCTAATCACTCCACCAGCCTGTCCTCTGTATTTCTGGCTTGGGCTTTGAAGCCCAACATACATTTTTTTGCAGGCCTCCTCAGCGATGCCCTACATGCCCTAGCTTCAGGGGTCTCCTCGTGCTGGGGGACTGGAGAATCTTCAGAGGAGCTTGAGGGGGAAGGAGTGGGATGGTGCCTCTTCCTCAGTGCCTTCGTCCCTTCCGCCGCCTGGTGTTCCTCCCTCCTCCTTCCAGACCAAGACACGTCCCACGTCACCTCAATGAGATGAATGTTCTCGATATGGGCTATCAGCACCATGTGGTCCCCTGCGTGCCCCATTTTATTTTTTTGTCGCAGAGCTAAAGAACATAAAAAGATAGGAACATAAGAAGTTCTATACTGTGTCAGGCCAATGGTCTATCAAGCCCTGTCTGCATTCTGTCTCCAAAAGTGGGTGGCAGGCCAATCTCTCTCTCTGAGGAAGACTTCCTAACAGGTCATAGGGCAATCCATTCCCTGTTGGTCCAACCCCCATGCCTTACCTTGCATTTGGCAAATCCGCTTTTCGGGGTATGGAAATACTTCCATACCGCGGACCTCATCGGCTTCATTTGGTCCAGTGACATCTGCCTTTATGGGGTTTTGGCACCCTCTCTGAAACAAGAATACATAAACACCTACTTAATATCATGCATTCATGGTGATGCCTCTAGTGCTTCCCAGAGCAATACCCATTCTTCCACACCAAGTGGATGGATGGTGCTGCAGTGCTGCCTACATGACTCTTTCCCTTTCTTCCACATACACCACCACCACCCGGGGTGCTGTAGTGTCTGAAAGTTGAGACTCTGACTGCTGCTGCTGCTGCTGTGCTGCTGCTGCTGCTGCTACTGCTGTTTCTGGAAGAACCCTCCCCACCCCCACCGCCTGGCCCTCGCTCTGGCAGACCAAGAAATAAGACACATGTAAATCTTGCCCTTCTTGGGGTGCTAGTGTTGGCAAGTTGAGACCCTGGCTGGCACGTGTCTGGGTGGGTGCGGCTTGTGCCTGACTGCTGGAAGAGCCCCCCCTCCCCTCTCTCTCTGGCAGACCCAGAAATAAGACACGTGCAAATCCTGCCCCTCCACTGACACCTGCTGATGTCCACTGTTGTGCCTGACTGCCGACCACGCACTCACCCGCATGCCAGCAAGCTCTCTCTAAAGGATATTTATTCTTTTTGTCCTCAAAGTTATATGGAACAATAAACAGAAATAAATTTTACAAACCTGGCAGCAGTGGCACCTCCTCTGCCCTCTTCCTCCTCTGGTGAGGAGCCAACCTCCACCACCTCACCAGATGGTCCAGTCTGGGCCTCCACTTCTTCCTCCTCCACCTTGACCTTCCTCATCTTGATTTTTCTTTTTCCACCACCAACACCACTGCTTCCGTCACCTTCCATCCTCGTGCACAAACCAAACCACAAACACACAGCTACAACACACACACACACACACACACACACACACACACACACGCTCACAACCAATTTTTCACACAACTTCACTTCACACAAGCCAGACAGACACCACGCCACCACACACGAGAACACACGCAATCGAAATACCGTTTCTGGTTTTGGGTCTCGTGAGATCACGAGACCAAATGATATCGATAACAATAACGAAAATAAAATCTTTGTTTGAAATCAATATCAGTATCGGTAATGACAATAATGTAAATGACATTGTCATTATAATGATAACGATAAAACAACAATAATAATGAAACAACAACAACAATAATGAAAATAAAAAATGACATGGGGCTCTGGTTCACATCCCTATTATTGTGTCTTACGATGGGTGTTGTGTTTTGTCCTCAAGCACTTTTGGGCATAAGATAAGTAGTATGTACTGTCACAATGGCCCTTTTTAAATGAGATTCTCCCTCACAAAATGCGTGGGCATGCATGAGGGAGTCCCATGTAAATACCGTGGCTGGTGGGTGGAAGAACACCCATCTCAACCCATCTCCACCCATCCTCCACACATGGAGCAACTGGAGAAAATATTGGTTGCTCCATGCGTAGAGATAGGTGGAGGTGGGTGGAGATGGGTGTGTACCCATATAACTCTATTCCATGTGCCGTCCCTGTGCAACAGCACACACCCATTAATTACCCCCTCCCCCCCCACACACACATCACAGCTTGTTTGAAATGGGCCATAGTGCACTTCCCTGCTACCAATTTTTGCTCATCTGGGGACCATAGAGATGTGTATTCTTGTGAAAGGCCAGTTTAGTTCCTACACATCTTCATGATGCTTCTGTCAAGTAGAAGGATCAGGAGGACAAGGGAGGGAGGGAGTGGATGATAGACCATTGCTGCTGCCTCTACTCACCCTCTGAGGCACAATTGGTCATGCATACTCTAGCAAAATATTCTACTTTATACCCTGCCAAGCCCCAGGTCTCTCTTAAAAGCTTTACAGAACTTGTTATGCTCTCTAAGGTTTTGTGTTCAGTTGTGGTTTGTCTTTATATTTGGTGTTGCCAGGTCAGGCTGGAATTGCTCCAGATATCATGCCTTTACTTCCTTGTATAATGAGGTAAATGGGGGCAGATTGTTGCCACACCCCAGAAGAAGATGCATACAAAATGTTTGGAATTTAATGGGTGCACTCTTTATTCCAATTCAAATTCAATTCAATCAGGTTGTCTGGGGAGGGAAACTTCTTCCCCATCCTTGGTCCAGCAAACAGTCAACAGATTAACTAACAGCTGAGGGCGGCCTGATATACTCTCATGCACACCTTGAAATGATTCTAATTGGTAGGTAACTCTACCCCTCTGGCCACTTGGCCTACTTGTCAGGTATTTATATGAACTGGTGACCTGAAGTAGGTGAAGAGGGGCTACTCAGGACCACCCCGGTCCTTTAATGGCTGTCTCTCCTCTCCTCTCCTGGGCTGCTGGCTTAATTCTGTCTCTGTTGGCTTGTGAATTAGCCATGAAGCCCCATCTCGTAAGGAGATGTCTTCATATAATTATTTAAATATTGAACTTAACTCACACAACTAGCTGACCCCCTGACAAGAGTGCAACAACAGTTTCCCCACACCACACCAAGCCCAAACAGTTCCATTTAGTTGAATTCTTTCTTGTAACACTGAGAAAAGCAAAAAACTACTGGGTACCATGCAAATTAATGTCTTTCCTGGCCCCTTATAATAGGGTGACGAGCTGTGCCCACAGTACAGTACAAAAGTACAAGTGGGTGGGTGCGTCCTTTCCTCACGCTCTGCAGCGCTTACTGCCTCATGAATTCTGAGGCAGTCAAAATGGTGCCAGCAAGTACTGCAATGTGATACTTGCTTTGCGCCCTTTTCAAGTTGCCCCTGCAACAGCTTCTGAGGTGCAGAGACAGCTTGGTGACCTGTGCCACTGTGCAGCCATAAATATGTCCTCTTCCTCTACAGAGGAGTGGGACAGAGCCCTCCCACAGCCCTTCCTGAGACAGCCAGGGGGAACAAAGGCAATTTAAAAAAACCTGACCCTCATTTTTACACCATCCTAAAAAGCAGGCACAAGTAATTATAGAGGAACTAAATATGTCCTCCAAAATACTTGATGGTACAGGTGGAGGAGTGTGTTCTTGACTTCAAGGTGTAAACAGACCCACAAAGATTGACTATGACTAATTACAGGCACAAGTAATTGTGGGTAAAAATACTGAGCAATAATCCTCTGCATACTTGACAGGAAATCCAAGCTGAGGCCGGTCTCTAAATGAATGACGGTAACGGCAGTGCTTGCAGAAATCAACACTGGATAGGATATAATAAAATCTGGCCAAGGCAAACTTAAAGGACAGCATGAAAGGATCCCAAAAGGAATTAGCAGTTGATCATCTAGAGGCAGAGATCAAATCCAGTCAGCTAAAAATACAGCACTGTGGTTATAAACTGTAGCCATGTAGTCCTATGCATTCAGTCAGCTGGAAGTACAGCACTGTGCGGATATCAACTGTAGAAATGCAGGCCTCTATATTCAGAAGTGACAGATACCTAAAGGGATCAGGTTTGCAGAAACTGAAGATCACCCATACTAAGAAATTCAGCTTGTTTAATATGTTCAAAGAAAAGTGCCCAACAATCAAAGCCTCCAAATCACCATTCACATTTTTAAAATTTACACCACAGACAATTATTTACAAAATACCCAGACCAGTGAGCTAAATCTAAAGGAAAAGAGAGCATAAGATGCTAGAGACAAAAAAAATAACTAAAATTCAGGAAATGTAGGCAAGCCAGAAAAATTGGCAAACTTAGAACTTCCTGACAACAGGGAGCTGTAGAGAGAACTTGACAACTTTGAAACAATCCTTCGAGAAGAAAAAGTACTGTGGAGTCGTCACTCTGAAAGTTAACATCTTAGAGGAGGAAAGCAGAAATGAAAGGGTTAGAAGACATTGGGTATTTTCAAACGTTACGAGATCACGCTCAACCACAGTGAACCACGCTCAATCCCTCGGTGGGGCGAAAGGGCCATGAACGTCTGTTCGGCGCGCACCAGATGTTCATCACGCTCAATACCCACATGGGGTCAAGTTCAACCACGCTTCCCGGGCTAGCCGGGGAAATATCCCGGGAAGCGTGGTCAAACGGACCCCCACTGGGAACCAAGGAAAAGTAACGTCTGGATGCCAATACCCGGGCGGAAACAAAGGGAACGAGCCCCAGCCGGGGACAAGGCACGCAGCATTGCTGCCGGGCAACCAGCAACAACAGAACCACCGGAGGGAGATTTAAAGCGAAATCAGCAGCAAGCAAGCGTGGCAGGATGGAGCGAGGAGGGAGGCTGAAGAGAGTGGAGGGAGAGAAAGCAACACTGGCAGTGGAGGAGGCGGAGGAGGTGGAGGTGGAGGCAGGGGCAGCAATGGAGGTGGAGGGGGCACAGGCGGAGGAGGGGGCACAGGGGTGCACCCGACCAGGGAAGCGGCCCAGGGACAACACCCACAGCTGCAGGCGGGATGCGATGCCCTGGGGACAGCAGCCAGAACGGGGCCGGAGGAGGCACCCCAGAAAAGGGTACGGGGAACCAAGGGGAGGGGCACAGGGGGAACAGGGGCCCCCCGGGGGGGCAGGGCAACCCCAGGGGACCAGGAGGGGGGCAGGGGAGCCCCACAAGGGGGCCCCATCGGTACCCAACCAACCACCACCCTCCTACCGTCCCCACAGACACGGAAGATGGCCCGGGCGGAGGAGCCCCAAGAGGAGCCCGGCCCTGCGCGGCCGGAGGCACACGCGGAGGAGTACGAGGAGCAGGAGGAGCAGGAGCAGGACCAGGAGGAGGAGGAACAGCAGTGGGGATGCTGGAGGAAGGTGTACCACCGAGGGGGTCAGTGGGGCCTCCAGGAGACCCGCGACTTCATCCGGATATGGGGGACCCTGGAGTACCAGCTGGAGCTCGCCATCAACCAGCGGAATGACCATGTGTACTGGGACATTGTGCAGGACATGGGAGGCGGCAGGGCATCAGTGCACAGTGGCACAGTGTTGCTCCAAGGCCAAAAAATCTCAAGAGGGGGTACAAGGCCATCCGGGACAACAACAGCTGCTCCAGACACGGGGCCCGCACCGCCCCCTACTATGATGCCCTGGACCGCAGCCTTCATATGAAGGGGTCCATAGTCGCCCCATGGCTCGTGGGCAGCGCTGTGGTCCAGGGCAGGGAGCGGGACGAGGTACCCCCACCCCTCGCCACCAGCCCGCTAGACATGGGCTCCAGGGCCCCGGACCCCATGAAGAGCACCCAGGGACTGCAAGCACCTGCAGCCCCCCCCCCCGGCAGCAGCCCGGAGAGCACCCAACCCTGGGCCAGCCCAGCAGAGTCCGAGGCCGGCACCCTCACCACCCTCAGCCAGTGGTCCCTGGGGGAGCACTCCCACATTGAGGCGCCGGCCTCCGAGGGCTCCGAGATGAAGATTGAGGGTAAGCGGCCCCCCAGGATGGGGGGGGCATGACCAGGGGGGCAAGGTCAGGGGGCCATGGGGGAAGGGGACAGGGGGTGCCCCGGGCCATGCCTCAGGCCCCCCCTGAGGCATGTGGGGGCCCAGTAGCAGGGCCCACAAACACCCCCCCATCACCCACTGCCCCCTCTCTCGCCCGCAGGACATGGGTCACCCTGGTAACAGACCCAGGAGATGGAGCAGCCGGCTGCGGATGAGCCCAGAGAGCTGGTGCCCGAACCAGGTGAGGCGGCTGCGGTGGGAGGGAGGGCACCCCAGGGAGCAGGGCAAGGGTCCCCGGGCGGGCGGTGGGGACGGGAGGGGATGGGGTCTGGGGGTGGGGAGGGCACAGGAGTGGGACCCGGGGCCCGGAGGCCCCTGCCCCATCCTGGGCAGGGGACAGGGGCAGGCTCTGACCCACCCTCCCGTTCCCACAGGGCAACCCCCGCACATGGCGTCGCCATGGCCCGTGGCCCCAGCACAACGCATGCAGGAGTACCGGGCATGGGTCCGCAGGTGCAGGGAGGAACAGGCACAGGACATCGTCCAGAAAGCGGAGGAACAGGGGGAGCGCATGATCGAGGCCCTGGCCCGCATAGAGGCAGCCATCGAGCGGTCCCTGGAGTGGGCCGAGGAGCGGGACAGGAGGCTACAGGCTGAGGTGCACCTGGAGCAGAGGCGGGAGCACAGGGAGCGCAGCAGGCAGGAGGAGGTGCTCGGAGGCCTCAGGCAGGACATCCGGGCCATGGTGCGGGAGCACACAGCAAAAATGGACCGGTCCCACAACATCGGGACCTCCCTGATCCTGCATGCCAGCACGATGTGTGCCTATGTGCTGGCAGGTGCACCCCCAGGAACTGTGCCTGGCCAGGTCCCCATGCCAGGCCCCTCGGCGCCCCCGGCCCCTGCCCAGGCGCCCCAGCCGCCCCCACACCCCCAGGGGCTGTGCATCCGCCTCCCGGTGCCCCCAGTGCTCTGGAGGGTGCTGCCCCCCCCAGGGAACAGCCAGGGGTCTGGGCACAGTCTCGCCACCACCACCCGCCCCCCTGCCAGGCCAGGGGCTGGCCTAGGATACTGGGAGCTCTTCTCCCCCCCGCTGTCCATGTCCCCTGCAGAGCTCCATGGGCCCCAGCATGCACTCACGGGGATTGCCACAGAAGCGGGGGGGATGGTTGGAAGGGGGGGAGGGGGAGGG
>QEPC01009674.1:2345042-2380046 GCA_003113815.1 Sphenodon punctatus
GCAGATGTTGTGGAGCACACAGTAGGCCCTGATCACCAGGCTGGAGCACAGGCGGGTATTGTATAGCACCTCTGCAGGGGTCTGTGCGACAGGGTAGACCTTCATCAACCAGCAGGTGAGGGGGTAGGCATGGTATCCCAGGATACAGGGGGGCATCGGTACCCCCTCGATCCAGGACATCCCCATGTCAGCGAAATTCCCATGGAACATCCGGGCATAGAAGGGGGAGATGGTCATGATCCGGGCATCGTGACTGCAGCTGGAGTTGACCGTGAAGATGTCTATGAACCAGTCCCAGTGATCCACAACCGCCTGCAGCTGCAGGGAGTGGTACCCGTGCCGGTTCACATACTCTGCTACCTCCCCTGCGGAGGGGCAGAGGATCTCAATGTGGGTGCCGTCCATGGCTCCCATGCAGTTGGGGAAGCCTCCGGCTGCGAATCCCGCCATCACAGCCTCTTGGTCCACCAGCTGGATCGTCCTGTCCAGGAGCACACCCTCCAGAGCTCGCACACATCCCGGAGGATATAGGCTACGGTGCTGAGGCCTACCCCAAAGTGCTGGGACATGGAACGGCAGGAGTCGGGCATTGCCAGGGCCCAGACCCCTATGGTCACCTGCTGGACCATGGGGATGGGGGTTCTCATGGAGGTGTGCTCTCGCGCTAGCCAGGGCATAAGGAGCTCCGCTAGCCGCAGCAGGGTGAGCTTGTCCATCCTGAGGTGGGCCCTCCAGGCTGCCTCGTCCCACTGGCCAGCACCCTCGCCCACCAACCCTGTGGGCACTCTGCGACCCATAGGCACCTCTCAATGAGTATAGTGAGCTGCACAGACTGGCGCACGGTCTCCCTCACCCACAGGAGGTGCCTGGCCAACTTGCGGAGTGCCACAGGCCGGGGCCGGGCCCGGCTCATGGTCTGCCAGTCTGCCCCAGATAGCCTCTGGGCCCTGAGCCAGGCATGGGCTCTCCTCCAGCCATGGTGCACCCTGCGGGCCCTTGCAGCTCTCCAGGCCAGGGAAACCTGCAGTCGGGCAGCCAGGTGCACCTCCGCACCAAGGAGGCACAGCTGCTCGGTGTGGTCGCGGTACCACTCGGCTGCGAGCACGAGGTGCATCAAGTAGGTGGCTGCCCTGTCCCGCTCCATGGTGGTGGTGGCCCTGGAGGTTGTGAGACATTTATTATGGCCCTCCGATGGGCGGCCATGCCGGGGGCCGGACCCCAGACGCCAGGGCCCCCCAATGGCATGCATGGGTCCATAGGCGTGCCCATGGTTATGCGTGCCTGTTTGCAACACCATGGCCTTGGCATCCTGATTAGCTGTTATGTGAGTGCTATTGTGTTGGGTAGCTGTGCCGGGTCCGCACCCCACGTCTCGCTCTGTTGTGCTACAATGTTGCGGTCCGTGGCTGCTTTTCCTGTCCTTGGGGCCCCTCGGAGGCCCTCCCAGCCCTGGAGGGTATGTGTGCCCCGCTACCCGTGGTGTTATTCTCCCTGTCTTGCTGGACCATGGCTGGCTGTCCGTCCACCAGGCTCCTGCTCCCCGGCCCCCATGGGGCCCCTCATATCTGGACCTTCCACGAGACCATGTCTCTGTGCAACCTGTGGCATTCCCCGCCTGTACAGCTGCTCCTGGGCAGCCCAACCAGCTGTGCAGGTGCCTTTGCGAGCTTGAGCTCCGGACTTCGCTACTTCGGATATGAGGCAAGCGCTTGTGATTGCCGGCTGCATGCAGACACCCTGGGGCTGGTTCGCTTCCCTGATGGATGCATTCCAGACAAGCAGTGTTCCCATGTGCCCTGGTCCGGGGCTGAGACCGTGTCTGCGCAGAGTGTGTGAAGGCTGGGCGCCTACACAGTGTGCCTTGCTGAGGGTGGCCCTGCCTTGGCTGTGTCCTACTTTGCCTGTGTTCACGGGGCGCATGGGTACCAGCGCACCCGTGTGGCGGTGTACCACTGGCTACTGGAGCTGGGATATCTTCCTTGGCCCCCTTCTTCTGCCTGCTGTGTGTCAGAGCCTTGCGCAGTGGAGCTGTTGACCCTGTTGAGGGTGTGGTCCCATGCGGACGTCCAGCTGGGTCTCTCCATGCATGATCCCTTTGAGGCCTACTACCTGATCGCCCACCACATGTCTGTGCTGGAGTACCACCGAGGCTTGATCCATTGGCCCCACCTGGTTCACCGGGCAGGGCACCCGGCCCCTGGGCCTGCAGTGCCCCCCAGCTGCTGCCTGTGAGTCCCGGTGTTCCTCCCATCCCCCCAGTGTCCTGTCCCCATGTGGGCTCCCACCCCTCCCACCACTGGCTGCTCCCTCCCTGATGTCTCTGCCATGCTGTGGTGATGCCTGCTTTGCTGGGTGGTGCTGCCCCTGCCTCTGGCCCCAGGCCGCCTCTGGGCCCAACCCCCTCGGTCTGCCTGCACACCCGGGGTTTCCCTCCATGGTTGCCCTCCCTGGTGCCTGGGTGCGGCGCTCTGCATGGTCTCACCAACCCGCCTGTGTCCAGCTACCTGTCCCCACCCGCCAGAGCTGCCACCTGCTGCTGGCCCCTCCCTTGGGTGCTTGTGTGACCTGGGGATTCCGGCACCCCCGGACTGGCCCTCGGTGCTTCCTCTGGGTGTGTGTGTGCATCATTGGACCTGCAGCACTGCACCGGCTGTCCTGGATGCCCTCCATCATCCCTGAAGTGAGTGTGGGGTCTCCGTGTGCCTCCTGGACCATTCCCACCCGGCTCGCTGTGAATTGCAGGCCCCTGCTGTGCCTTGTTCCCGAGGTCCTGCCCCCCCCCCTTTCCGAGACTGCCTGTGTTGCTGTGGGTGCACCCGGGCGAACTGTGCTGCTGGGTTGGTTGTGGTTGCTGCTGCCTGAGTCCTGCCATGCCCCTTTGCGAATTCCCCCCCTCTTTTGTACGCCCCCTTTGCTCCCGTTGTGCCTTGTGTGTTGTCCGTGTGCCCGTGTCCCCCTTCCCTTCCTTTGTGTGTGTGTGTGTGCCCGGGCATGTGCTCGTGCTGTGTGATCCGCTGTGGCTCCGCTCCCTGTGTGCCTGCTGTGTGTGGTACCTGTGTGACTCTTCTCCCTCTCCCCCCTCCCTTCCCATTTCCCTTGTGTGGGTGTTCCCTTTTGTGCCTTTTGGCTTTGTTTGCCCTCAGGCAGCCATGTCTGTGTCCCGCCCCTGCCCGGTGGGTTCTGGGTGTTTTGACCATGGCTGGGAATCAGCGTCATGTCTGTTGCGCTGCCCTGGGCCGTGATCTTGTGGCCCGATTCCAAGCCAGGGTCCCGGTCCCATCACGTTTGTTTGGGGCTTCTATTCGCCCCGGGGGGTGGTTGTTCTGTTCACCCCCATCGGGAATTCACTGTGGTGAACCGGCCACCCGTAACATCTGAAAACATCCATTGTTCCACTTTGGGTATTTTCAGACATGACGAGATCACAGTGAACCACAGTGAATACCCACCTGTGGTCACCGTGCCCTGCACGTCTGTTCACCACACTGAATATCCACGTGGGGTCAATTTCAACCACGCTTTCTGGACTCCCGACGGGAAAATCCACAGAAGCGTGGTGAAAGTGATTCCAGGCGGGCATCAATAAAAAGTAACATCTGGTCGGCTATCACGGCCCGGAATCCCTGGCGGGATTCCGGGCCGTGGTGAACTTGGCCAGACGTTGCAGCGGCACTGGCCTCGCCACCTGCCCGTCTCCTCAGAGGGTGGGCGGCGAGGCAGCGTGGAGGGGGCAGGGCCGTGTGTCCGCACATTGCGCCGCACGACCCCACCCCCTCCCTGATTCCCCACCGGGATCCCCAGCACGTCTATTTGCCGTGCCTGGGTGATCCCAGTGGGGAATCTCTGGGTTGTTTTCGGGACGGGGCGAAGCCGCCCTGTCACGTCTGAAAACACCCTGCTTCTCAGTGCCGGTAGAAATTGTGGAAGATTGAAACTGCCAGAACAAATATTGTTCCGTTATTTTCGTAGCTGGTGGAAGTACCTCAGGGACCACCTTGGCCTTCACACTGCAGAGCGGTTCCTTTGGTCTGTCAGGGGTGCCTTCTTGGAGGTCCCTCATGTTAAGTGGGGGGCCACAATGGAGAGGGCATTCTCGGTGGCAATAGGACCAATGCTGGCAGATGGGAGTTACATTTACCGTTACCATGCTATGCTTTTTTAAAAAAAATTAAATAAATTTGGATGCCACATTGCTTCTAGTTCTGTCTGCTCCTTGGTTGGCACTTGGCAACACGAAGCCAGACTGGTATCTCTCTGCCTGGCTTGCATTTTTGCACACTGCTTGGTTGGCATAATGATTAAAGTGGGTGCACTCACTCCTGTTAGTGAGCCATGTTGTGGGTGCACTACTGTTGGTTTTGTTTTGTATTTTATTTCTGAATGCGGTTGCGCTTTTGTGGGGTTGTCTTCTGGAGAGATTGTCCCACTCTTGCTAGCTTGATTTTATGGGTAGTGCTTTGACTGTGGGTTCAAGAACTTTGCCAAGATGTGACCAGCCAAGGCACTGGGGGAATGCTTTCTTTCTGGTTAAAATGGTGTGGGGGGAGGGGGAGGGAGGGAGGGCTGCATGTGTTGTTGTGCACTCTGATTGACTAGGCAATTAAGGGGGGAGGAGAAAGGAAGGGGTGAATGTGCTATTGTGCACCCTGATTGGCTAGGCAATTAAATGACTGCAGCTGCTGCACATGGCAACACCTGCTGAGGCGCCAACCTGGCACCAAATAGTTCTGAAATGTTCAAGGTCCAGAATTCTGAATCCATATTCTGAAACTTTGGAAACAGCGCTGAAGGGCCTCCAAGTACTCAGGCCGATTACTTGTAACTTTGGAATTTGACCCGAGTAGCCAGAAGTACTATTCAATAGAACCCTACTTTAAATATCAACTATGGGGAATTCTTGGAATTTGAAATATCTTTTTCTCTTTCCAGGAAAAATTGTCCAAAATTCACTAGAATATCCATATATTCTAAAAATCTTCATTTGCTCCATTGTTCTATAGAGTTTGAATAAGTCTTCTGCACTGACAGAGCAAGACCTCCAACATCTTCCTGTATGATGGTATAAAGACACTGCTAACTGAACCACAGGCAGAGACAAAAGGGTTGAGTGAAGTGGGACATGTTGCTTGTACAGCTTAAAGGAACCTTCAAGCATCATTGTCCTGGACACCTAATAAACCTTTAGTGCTGAAATGAATATTCTCTGTCACTAGCATTTTTGAATAATTCACCAACTTCAGTTTGGATTTGGCAAAGCAGATATGAAATGGTATTCAGGTATTTGCTTTGGGTTTTTTCAATATTTTTTTACCTGGAATTTTTGTTGAGATATTTGGTGATTTGACCAAATATCCAGTTGAATAACATAAAAGCTGAACAAAAATTACTGGAAAATACTGGGGAAACAGTGGTTTTAATGAATATGCAAATATTCATGGGACATGGATGTTCATTTGAATATTCAGAGCACTATCTGAAAATGTGAATAATATTAATGAATGTAGAATTTTGAAGGAACACCACCAGAACAAATTAATTTTGAATGACAGCCATGTGAAGCAGGCAAAATAGTTCACAAAATAATTTAAGAAAAATGGAGAAAATTATATGGCAGAGAGGTGGACAAATGGTGGCTTGGGAGCCACATGCTGCTCTTGGGCATCTTTTCTGTGGCTCTTGTCAGAGGGAGCTGCCTGGAGGCATGTCCATGAGGCACCCTCTGGAACAAGAAAGGCAAAGCCACTATTTAGGCCACTGGAGCCATATGGGGGTCATGGGACTTGGGACAGCAGACCCTGTGCTGCTATTACTGCTGCCCAAACCTACTCGACAGTCTGAGAGCCAGAACTTTGATGTGAGGTGATGAAAGGGTTTGGGAGGCTAGCTGCACTACCCAATGCTCAGAATTGGGGGAAGCCACACATGATGTAATGCATCTTGTGACTCTTGGTGATATGAAAAAATTTGTATAAGACTCATGAACTTCAGAACTTTGCCTTCTCTTTGGGAAATTTGCCTTCTCCATGACATAGTTGTCAAAATATAAGTTAAACCACACAGCCCTGAACTGTGTTAAAAGACGTAGTAATACTGCATGTCAGTCGCTCAAAGTTAGTATGTGTTGGAACTGATGCTGCCTGTGCAATTAATTCAGCCCTTTGTACACATGCATTATGACACTATCTATCATTGAACCATCAAGTGCTATATTGCCACAGGAACCATCAGTTTGAACACATCAGTTTGGACGTATCAAATTGGATCCGCTCGGGGGTTTGGAATATTAAAATAAATCTTGGGGCAGATGAATTAGTTGGCAGAAGACAGGGGTGTAAATTATCACATCTATGTTACCTCTATACATGTGCTATCAATTTACTGAGATAAACAGTAAAGCAAATATATTTGACCAAAAATTAAGAATGAAGCTGGCTCACTGACTCTAGACTAATTTTTCTGAAGTGCTCATAGTTAGGTAGAAGTGTTTCCAATGCCACACAGATATTTTCTTGTCATTTATGACATTTGGCTGAAGAAACTAGCTGTCCAATTAGGCACGAGAATGCCTGATTATTTTAAGATGCTATTGTCCAACTGTCAACACTACATTCTATAGTTTGTCTTTGAAGTTATAAATGACTCGTTTTGAAAGTCTTTTTACTAATAAATTATTTTCCTCTGGCATTTTAAAATCCCTGAAGTCCCTTGATTTTCTGGCTCCTGCTGCCATTATCTAGTTACCAGCTGCAAAAGCAGGTGAGAAACTGCCTCTGTAGCAGACTGTAGTGCTTGTTTCAGCTGATTATTTTTCTTTTTCCAGACACTTAATGTTTTTCTCTGTTTGGCTCTACAGCTTGCTAACTCACTGTGTAGCTGTAATCCTACCTTGCACTCACGATATTCACATCTGTAGTTCTGCAAGTACATTGCTGATGTTACCACCTTAAATCAGCATAAAAGTGTGACATTTATGCTTCAGATTCATTTTTCCATAAATATGTATCAGCAACGTCTAATCTTGTATATCTGTTGTTCTCAGAAGATCTCAATTACCATACATAACAATGCATTAGATTTGATCTAATGCATGCACACATGCTGTAAACACAGGCACAAGTGACAGTGCTTCTATAAACAAGCTGAAACAGATAGTCAATGCCATGCATTTTCCTACCTTAACATTACAGTTTCACCAAAGACATTCATTCCGGATCGAGTCTTTGAAGCGCTCTGTTATTGGATATGGGCTGCAGTCCTGATCCCATTGAAGTCAATTGCAAAACTCCCATTAACTTCAGTGGATTCAGGAACAGACTCATGAACTGCAACAGAATTCAGAGTGATTTCATTCTGGTTATTGACTCCAATTTCATGTCTGTATATGTCTTCAGACAATCAAAATAAAAATATCTAGTCTTTGAACAATTTTGGACTATAATTGAAGACTTTCTGCATTTAAAAGAACATTTCACATGTTTTCATGTATTGAGCTTTATTTGAACAGAGGTCTATATTTCCATTTTAAAGTCTGAAAGGAATGTGTGGAAGATACTAGAGCTGAATATGTTACTCAGAGCTCCATATGTTACTCAGTTTTACTGAGTAACTGAGGAATCGACCTGGTACTCAGTCCAGTACTAGGGTAAATCCTCAGATGAGTCAACATCCAGGGCTTTTCCTGGTCCTATATAAGGGAACTCGGTACTCAGAAAATACTCAGTAGTACTCGGTTTTATTTGACTGAGTATGTTACCAAGTACAGAGTACACTACTGAGTATTTGGTTGACTTACCTAGAACTGTCAGAACACAGGGCTGATACTTGGAAACTCTGAAATATTAATATTTTTTTGCTATTCAGTGCAGCCCTAGTTTTTAGATGGGAGGCATTTATCCTGCAGCTTAAGAATACAGCTTAGGACTCACCCCACCCCCGGGTGATAATGGTGGAGTTAAATGCTCCTCACCAGACCAAAAGTTGCCATAACACGATTGGAAACACAGTAGGTGACTCCCAGAAGTTTTGAGATGCAGACTAGGTAAGTCCCCAATAGTCAAGGTCTTATCAATGTGCCTCTCACTAATTCCAGGAGTCACTCGGTGCTGCTGATTCCAATGGTGCTCGGCCAACTTGCGGTCCAGCGAGGAGCATCTAAATCCTTTGGGTTGTTCAAAGCCGGATTTTTAAGCTGTGGGAGAAATGTCTCCCATCTAAAAACAACCTTCAGTATTTCAGTAATATTGGTTCTTGGTTTTACAATGTTCCATTATTTTGGTTACTGGATTACTGTAATGCACTCTACATGGGGCTACCCTTGGTGATGGTCTGGAGACTGCAGCTGGTGCAGAATGCGGAGGCCCACCTCTTAATGGGCACGGGTCACCGTGAGCACATTACACCAGTGCTCTGGACTCTGCACTGGCTGCCTATTGTCTTCCAAGCCCAATTCAAGGTGTCAGTTATGACTTATATAGCCCTAAACAGCTTGGGTCCTGGTTACCTGTGAGACTGCCTCAAGTCTCGGGTCATTTCATGGCCCCTGTGGTTGTCTGGGGGCGCCCAACTTGAGGTTCTCCAGGTAGACCGGGTGGCAATGGAGGGGAGGGCATTCTCGGTGGCCACGCCTCAGCTGTGAAACTCTCTCCCATTGGAGACCCACCTTTCCCCTGATCTCCCCTCTTTCCTTAGGTGTTGTAAGACCTGGTTGTTCCACCGGGCCTTTGAGGCAGGAGGTGGGTAGAGTGGGGGGTATTTGTCAACTGCTATTTTATACATTTTATATATTTATTTATTTATTATTTATTTTTATTTATTAAATTTATACCCCGCCCCATCCTGAACCCAGCTCGGGCCGACTTACAACCATAAAATACAATATAAAACAATCCAATACTTAGAATACCATATATAAACATTTAAAATAACATATAAACAGGGCCTGGGACATAAATTACTGGGGGTAAGGGAATAAAAATCAGTTACCCACCCCCTCCCCGAAGGCCCGGGCCAACAACCAGGTCTTGCATCATCGCCAAAATACTAAAGGGTTGGGGTCAGGCGGGCCTCCTCTGGCAGGGAGTTCAAGAGATGCGAAGTAGCTGACAAATTCCTCGCAGCGGGCCTGGGACACCTCGCCATCCAGGTGGAGCGAGGCCGGACTAACCAACCCCCGCACCTCCCGAAACAGCTCCGCCGGGCGAGACATCGCAAACTCTATGAGGACAGCAAGGAACTCCTTCCTTGCTGTCCTCACAGCCTCAACATAGGACCGCAAATGGGCCTGATGGAGAAGTTGGTCAGAGTCAGAGCGAGTACGCCACCAGCGTCACTCCAGCCTCCTGCCTTCTTGCTTCATACACCGCAGTCTCTAGATAAACCAAGGGGCCCTGCGGTGATGACACCGAGGCAGAGGGCATCTCGGAGCCACTCTGTCGATGGCCTCCCCCAGCAAGATGTTCCAAGACTGGACCAGCTCATCGACAGAGTGACCATCCAGGACAAGAGTTAACTCCCGCAGGACTTCCTGGAACCATTGAGGTTCCATCAGCCGCCGAGGGCAAACCTTCCTAACTGGTCCTTCCTCCTTCTGAGACGGGTGTGCCCGTTTTATTTATGTACATGATATGTTGTATTTTTTAATGAGTTTATCATTATATTTTTATGTTGTATACCACCCCAGGCTGCCAATGTGCAGGAGGGTGTGGGTTATACATTTTTCATAAATAAAAAAAAAAAAAATAATTTTTCAGTGCTTCGCTCATTTAACCGAGACTTCAGTGCGTAATAACTGAAATACTGAAGTAAACAAAGAACTTATTTCTGAAGTGATTAAAAACAAAATACAACAAGCCCCAGTGCTGTAGATTATGGCCACTGGGGACGATCCTAAGCCCAGTGGATCCCGCACACATTCGTGCGGAAATCATGTAAACTGCCATCATGGGCATATTATGCTGTGCAGAAACCGCATGAATGTGCGTATGCACATGGGATCTGTGGGGTTTGGGATTCACCCCAGTAACAAGATGACCTTAATCTTGGTCAGATCATAATTCTTTCCTTACACACCTTGTTTCTGTATAATTCCATTTTCCAGTACAACCTCTATGCTGCTGTTTTACCTCTCAACTACAGATCTAGTTCATTCTGCTCATACTAAAAACTCAGCCTTTCCCTCTGCATTTCTTCATGGATGTTCTGCCAACAGTATAGACATGGCCACAACATAAATCTTTCCTGAGTTTTAGCTTCAAAATTCAAAATAAAAATGTTCAACCCAAAACAATGAACTAAAACAATGTTTAATCTCTCTAAAACAACCCCTCTCCCCTCAACACGACCCCCCCAAAAAAAAAATCTGTGAAAAAGAGAGAGGTTGGAAATAACAAATTTAAAAGAAACATGGGTGGCACTAGGAGATTTAATGTACAAATCCAGATCAACTGGAATGATAGCACAAGAAGTGGGAACTCAAGCAGAGCAAGCAAACAGATGAATACTTCAAAATACAGTATTCTATATAAAAAAGGAGAGACTATATATGTTATTACTGGAGAAGTTTCAAATGGATGTTGGGCTATCATAAAACAGGTAAAAGAGAACTCTCTCTTTATCAGGTATTTTACAAGACAGAGGCTGCTTGCCCATGTTAAGAAAGGGGCAGGAACTAATGTGAGTTTAACTCATGTTAGTCCAGTCAGGTGAAACCCCCGTTTGTGGGAATGGGATTTTTAGCGTTAATTCAGTTCCCCGTTCAGTAATGCAGTTCAGTTCCCCTTCAATTCAGTAATGCAAGACAGGGCTGGATTTTGAGCCTTGTCTCATGTTTTTGTATTTAACAGGGGAAGGGGGAAATAACACTAAAACCCCCAGGCCCACGATTGCGGGTTTCATGTGACCAGACTAATCTGAGATAAACTAACTTTAGTTCCTAGTCCCCATCCCTTTCTTACTGTGGAGAAGCAGCTAGAGACAAGGCTTCTCGTTATTTCCATGGTATATAATTTTTAGTATGAACGGAAGTGATAAAATATGTATTTGTCATGATCCTATTGCACATTATAATTATTTTTGTGACATGACACTGGAGACAACTGCCCATTACTGTCACTGAAAATCATTTAGAGGAGTAGCTTCTGAAAATGAACAGTTTGTTTTTGGTTAGGTTTGTTTAGGAATATTTCCCCAGTGGACCAGTACACGTTAACACCTTTCCTAAGCAATTCCATGTGCCATTGCACTTTGAGCTAGACCATGTCCTGGAATTTATATGACAGATAACAGAACTTCTCAGTGGTGTTCTAACCAAGGTATATTTATCAGTATTCATCTTCAGAATGGAAAAATCACATTTCACCCCTTTTTAGGATTCTAGGTACAATGATGAGCATATATCTCAATAAAGTCATACCTACTTATTGTTGGTGTGGATATGGCCCACCATTTCCAACTTATGAAATGTGACAGTCAATGATTTAAATAGTATGGATGGCATTAAAAAGTATGGTGCATGTAGAAAATATAGTGTTTGTAATTAAAATATATCTATGTTCAAATGTTGAAAGTTCCTTCATCGTTATTTAATTAATATCTCATTGGAAAAACAAAAACTTTTTGAGTTGAAGTTCAAAACTTTAGATCTCTGTGCAGTCCTTAGAGAAAAAACCCAGCTCAAAAATTTAGTGTGAGGAGTGGACTGAGTCAAAAAGAAAGACTTCAGGACTTTGTTAAAAAAAATAGAAAACAAGTAAAAATTGAGAGAGTTTTTGTCATTGGACCTTTTTGAATGGGCCGTGGCTGCAGGTGTGTGTGCCGGTGCGTGGGCGGCGCATGGGTGTACATGTACATGGACACACACCCATCTCCACCCATCTCCACACATGGAGCAATCGCCGTTTTGGCCAATTGCTCAATGGGTGGAGATGGGTGGGCTGCAGGAGCGTGCATGCATGCCCACGTACCATGGCAGCACCCACTCATACCCACACAACGGACCTGCATGGACATGTATAGGTCCGTCTCGTGTAAAAAGGGCCATTATCAAAACCATAGTTGTGTTTGTTGGCCAAAGTCAAGGCTTATATTGAACAGAGTGAGCACAAGCCAAAAGTCATCTGTTTTGCTCAGAAAGCAAGCTAGACTTACCCATCAATAAAACCCCAAAACTGAGAATTATCCAGTTCTCAGAGCTGAATCAAGCTTCCTATTTCTGCCACCGGCTACCAATTAAGTGGCCCTCCACTGCTGCTTTGTTGCTCACTCCCATTATCGCAAAACTCTCAGCTCATTGTTTTAAGCATCATTCACCATACAAATATTAGGATTAGTACTGAAACCGGTATTCAAAATTATTCAAATTATTTAGTTTTTACTGAGTATCTTGGTATTCGACTCAGTTGTACTGAGTACCAAGTAACCTAAGAATTCAGTATTCGGTACTTGGTCCAGTACTCGGACCAACATATGGAGCTTTTCTTGCTCCTATATAAGGTGGTTCAGTACTCAGTATTTGGAAAATGCTTGATTTTATTTTACCAAGTACTGAATAGCGAGTATTCTGACCCAGTCCTTAGAAACTCTGAAATTATCATGAATACTTTTTTTTACTATTCGTTTCAGCTCTAATCAGGATTTTTAGCTTATCTTCTACAGAACTCCATCCCTCTAAAACCCCTGTCCCCAAAGCTGCAGCCTCACAGCTCAAAATCTAGACAAAGCAAGTAGGAAACAAAAGGGGTTTGCTGCAATGGTTGCTTTCCTACTTCTGACCTTCACTCCTCACAAATGGGGAAAGGGCTGTAAGGTCGCAGTTGCTCCCTCTGCTGATGATCCTCCCTCTGATTAGTGATGTAACTTTTGAGTTAAATTTTGGGGGGATTACTGGATCCCCTGGACTCACAAAAGTCCTGACCCATGATGCTGAAACTACATGGGAGGGAAAATTTGGGGGGATAAGTCCCTCATTATTGCAACCATGCCTCTGAGGACTGAAGCTATAGCAAGAGACTAACATTTGTGGTTTCTTACAGAAAGGTTAATAGCAAAAGCTTAAGCAGGGCCATTCTCATACATCCAAATAGTCCCTGTTTTGGAGGGACAGTCTCTCTTTGGGCACTGAATTCCATTGTTCCTCTTTCAGGGAGCCAAAGTCCTGAGGGGGAGGGGGGGATATTCACAATGAAGGCACCTTGTAACAGGGTGGTGTTTTTCCACAGTAAGTCCCTACAAGGTTAGGGCCCAAGTAACAGTCTCAGTCAGGGAATTAGCTCCATGTGCCTTTATTTACAGTGTCCTTCACCATATATGTTACCAAGCAGCCCTGTTGGCTCTTAGCCTGGGTTTTACTTCCCCATAAAGCTCCTAAGCACTTACAATCTCTCCAGCCAGGCTCCTTAGCTCTGGCTCTCTCACAAGCCCCTTGTCCGTTCCACTACATAGTCATTTTAGAAGAGCTCACAACCCACCTCCTCTCTCTCAGCAGCCCAGACACAACTGACATTCTCTTGGCTCTGCTGCTTCCTTTTGTAGTCTGGGGCCATGACCCAAACACAGCCACTTCCTGCCAGTGGCCATTTTGACTTCTCTTCAGGATATAGCAGTCTCTTGTGGCATTTCCTTGCCACACACCTCTTTCCTGGTTGCGTACCAGGAAAAGTCCTTGGGAGGACAAGGGGAGAGGACGAAATGACAAGAAGCTAAGAGGATGTAATGACAACTAAGAAACTAAGAGGAGTGATAAGCAGAACAGCTTCTATCCCTCTTTATGTTCTTGGAAGGTGTGTATGTATGTAAGTGCACAAGAGGACAGAGTCTATTTGCTGAAGGGTGGAGCTTATTGGCGGAGGAGGTAGAACTTGTCCTTCCTTGCCCACTAGAAATATTGGGAGGTATTAATTCTAGGTACAGGTAACTGGACCTGTCTCCACACTTTCCTTTTTAAGTAATTTGTATCTCACTAGTCCGTTAGCTGTAACAAGTCAGTGGAATATGCAGGATCTGGCATGGATGTAAAGTATTGTCACAGGCCCAAATTTAACAGGTTTTATGATGTTCACCAAAATTAATAAAGTTCGACCCACTGAACATTCCCTGAAATTTTGGAAATTATTGGAAGCCCATTCAAAAGTTATTAAATTAACACACAAAGCAACACCATAGTGTCAGGTGCAGGACCTCACTTCACTAAGCCAACAAGGTCTATGTTATATAGATCGTTGGCATGGATTAGAGTCATGGCCTGAGGCAACTGGGACAGCTTAATGTTCTGTATTTGAACAGTTTTTTTAAAATGCAGGTATTAAATGCGAAACAATGAAATTACCACATTCGTAAAGACGCAGTATAAATTTAATGCGTAATAGTTAAGATTTCCATAAGACATGAGCCCACGTAGAAATCCAAAGACTATTGAAATCCATTGCCCAATAAATTAGTCGTGCATATTCTTAACTGTAAGAAGCAATGAATGTAAGCCAAGTCTGTCAAAAGCTAGCTGATCTTTCTCTGAAGTACTGCAAAGCAGATAGATATATTTATTTAATATTTTATTTTATTTTATAGATTTTTACCCCACCCCTCCTGCGATAGTGTTGTGGCTGGGGCACTGGACTGGGATTTGGGAGCTTTAAGTTCAAGATTTAGCTCTTCTTCTATGCTCTTTGAGCTCTGCTGATTTTGACACCATGCCATCCTGTCCTATTTGACATCCACCAGTATTCTTCCTACCTCTCTGGCCATTCTTACAACAGCTCTTTGAGTAATTCTCATTTACTTCATTCATGTCTGTCTTTGGTCTTCAACCCTTCACATAGGATGTTAACAAACATGACAGTGGTTCACTTAGACCCACTTGAACCCACTTTGACCCACAGACCACCATCGCGTTTGTTCGAGACAATTCATATGTTTGCCCTGAAGTTCTCTCAGGCATTTTGGTGGCTAGCCTGGGCTGTGATCCTTGACATAGATGTGGAGGGTCTCTGGGATCACAGCCTGTGCTACCCATCAACATGACCCGGGGCAACACTGGGCCAACATCTGGAAGGCCCTCAACAGACATGCCTGTGCCTCTTGGGCCCAAGTGAAAACTCTGGAATTACAGCAGGGGCAAGCTGCCAACACATCTAGAAAATGGCTTGCCTGACTGTTCTTGGCCCAGTCTGGAGTGACTACTATGACCACCCACCATTCTCAGGGAATGGGGGCAGGCCGCTGGGGGCAGAACAGGGGTGAGACCAGCTGGCCACACATTTGTGCAGATCTCCCAGCCCGGCCATGTGAACATTTGATCCGTGGTCAGACCCGATCCTGATGGGCTTGCCAGCGGCTTCCCAGTCCAGAGTGGTTTGTGACGGAAGTGCTTCCCCATCACTTATGTTTTACCCTACTCTGCAATCCTCTGCAAAAATGCAGATGGGGGATGGTAGTCCCACATTACAAACCCCGTGCATGCTTTGCCTCCCAGAAGAAGCAAAGCATGCACAGGAAGTCTTGTGGGAAAGCACTCTGTGTCTGTCTACTTATTATAGTGGATTGTTGCACACAGTGAATATGGATCATCAGTGAATATGGATCATCTAGGACACTACTCTACATTAAACAACAATAGCAGTTATGACCAGCAGTATAGGATTTGTCCAGTTAAGTGCACTTTGGCCACCCTAATCTATCCCAAAGTGTATCCTTTGTATTGTATAATGAAAACAAGATGTATTCCTTAACTACAATAGAGACAGAAAAAAGAATTGCACTTCTTACAAGCTAACGGAGGTTGATGGAATTGAAACTTGCTGCAAAATATTTGACTGACAAAAAGAATTCCCACCAGAATGCTAGCATAATGCTAGATATGTTGGAACACTAGACAGATGATTTTATAGTAGTAAACTCTAGTGTAAAACAATTGTAATCCAGTCACAAAGGAAGGGAATGTTTCTTTTCAGCTGAGACCAGGTGGAAATAAGAGGACCTGACAGAACACTCCCCCCCCCTCCGAAAATGAAAAGACCCAAAGCACCAGAATAAAAAAAAACACCTTGTGCGGTAGACAATTGACAATACATGATCGCTGGAGAGCTTCCCTGGAAGACTAAATTGACTACTTACTGCAAATGAGATTAAAATACACAGGGATATAGGATTTTTCACCAGACCTGTGAAGCCCTGTCCTCTTCTCGGTTTATTTTGATAATCCTTTTCTCAGTTTATCATTCCTATCAACCTAAATGAAAGCCAGCATCAAATTTAAAAAACAAAAC
Organism: Sphenodon punctatus; assembly: GCA_003113815.1. Classification (NCBI taxonomy): domain Eukaryota; kingdom Metazoa; phylum Chordata; class Lepidosauria; order Sphenodontia; family Sphenodontidae; genus Sphenodon; species Sphenodon punctatus. The sequence goes on from QEPC01009674.1 coordinate 2,361,299, forward strand.
AAAACAAAAAAAACCAAACCAAGTTCAACTATTATCAAATTATTTTTTTAAGTGCAGGTTTGGAATATGCTGTGCACAAATCGAACACTTTTCTTGAGAAAGTTGTTATCCCAGCTATCTTAGGTACATTAGTACTATTCTGTATGGTGCACAAGAGCTCCTAAATACCATATACTACAGCACTAGAGGCACAGGCCAGATTTTTAATAGCCCAGTGGTGACAGGGCATATGTATCTAAGGACAATGTGCATGCAGAAAAAGCTAATTAACATCAAACACTAATTAGTCCCTCAGTATTTAGCAATGAAGTATCAGCAGCTGTCTTAGATGCCATATGCTAATTAGCATTAATAAACTTCAGAAATAATTGTCTCCATTGTTCTGTGTCATAATACTCCCTCTAATTGTACTTTGGAGAGCATTGTCTATAAATGGTAGCAAGCATTACATTGCATTGCTTGAAGTTTAATGAGCAATTTAACTGCAACTTGTGGCAATAGAAAAAGCCGATATATGGGAAAGGAAAAAAGATTCATGAATTTTTTTTTTTAAATCCATAATTAACACGTTGGCTTGTACCTGCATATCTAGCAACTCTGAAATTCTCAGGGATGGGAAACAATTTTTTAGCTTGGGATCGCCTGTTCTGGTGATATGCAGTAGTACCATAAAAAGGAGGCATTTTATTGTAATAAGACTGGGAAAAGTGCTAGAGCCTTCCAGTGCTCCCAAAGATCTTTTTTAATTCTTAGAGAAAATGATGCAAGACATTGGGTATTTTCAGACGTTACGTACTCCCAGGTCACCACAGTGGGTTCCCAACTGTGATGAGCCAGCTAACCCCCTCCCATGGTCCAGGACAGCCCCGAACAGATGTGCCGGCAGCGGGACCATGGCAAGGAAATGGCTGGCCGGACCATGACCCGGGGCAGTGCAACAGACATTACGCCGATTCCGGAGCGTGGTCAGAACACCCAGAAGCCACCGGGGTGGGGCAGGAGGCAGACATGGCCGACCGAGGGCAAACGAAGCCAAAAGTGCCAAAAGTCAATGCCCACACAAGGGAAACAGGAAGGGAGGGGGAGGATGGAGAAGAGATTCAGAGCCGGCACACACAACAGGAACAAGGAAGCCATGGACACAGCAGAACACAAACCACACACACACGCCCGGGTGCAAACAAACCCAAATGGGTAAGGAAGGAAGGGGGGAGCACACCGGGACACACAGGGAAACAAAAAAACAAGACAGGGAACAGACAGAAACCCAGAAAGGGACACACACACCGGGCACCGCGCACAGCCAGGAGCAGCAGCACTGAGATGGGGGAAGAGGCACAGCCCCCCGGGAAGCCTAACAAACACAGCACCATGGACATGGTAGAGCGGGGAGCCCCAGACAAAGGAAGTGAAGGGGAACGGGCCAGGAACAGGCCAGGACATGGTGGAAGGCACCCAGAATCCCACTGGCAGCACAGGACACCCAATAGCAACAGAGGTGACCCAAGTCACAGGGGTCCCCATGGGGATGGAGCAGGATCACAGGGGAAGGGCAACCAAGCTGGGGAAGGCGGAGCGGTCCGAGGCAGGTCCATGCGGCAGGGATCCCTTGTGCTGATGCAAAGCCATGGCCGGGGATGGATGCGAGCTGGAACCAGCATGCAGCACATGCAGTCACCCCCAGAAGTAGCCAGGAGGCATGGTCCAGGAACCCCAGACCCACACAGTAATGGAGACACCCAGGGGGCAGGGGGGGGAGGTCATGGGCACAGGTCAGCGAGCGCCCAGCCAAGGGATGACAACACAATGGGGAGAGCCGGTAGCGGTGTCAGGCAGCAGGAACCAGCCAAAGGGGGAGGGGGCAGGCACAGAGGGGAGCACCACAGGCAGCAAAGGCCAGGGGGTGGCCTCGGAGGGAGCACAGAGACACAGGCGAGTGGAACGGAGGCAACCGACACAGCCACAACAGCAGTGAGGCCGGAACAGCAAGGAGTGGGTGGCCAGTGCCCCAAGCTAGCAGGGAGATGCAGGCAGCAGATGGTGGGGCTATTAGCCATAGCACTGAACACACAGGGGGCCTTACGGCTGTAACGGGGTCATGAAGGGGCCCAGGATGGGTTGGCCCACCAGATGCACATAGTGGGGCCACTGAAACATGCTTCGCCAGTAGTCCATTCCCGCCCTGTGGTGGGCAACGAGGTAGTAGGCCTCAAATGGATCTGGGCTGGTGAACCCAACCTGAACATCAGCATGGGAGCACACAGTAGCCAGTGCCGCCAGCTCTGGTCTGGTGGGCTCCAACAACATGTAGTCAGAAGCAGGGGGCCAAGGCAGGTGCCCCAGCTCCAACAGGTGGTAATACACTCACGCTACCGCTGGTAGCCACGGGCCCGTGGATGCAGCCGAAGAAGGAAACAGCCATGGCAGGGCCCCTTTCCTCCAGACAGGTCGTGAACCCACCCAGGCTACACACCGAGAGGGCCGACATGGTCTCTGCCACAGACCACGTCACATGCAAGCACCTCATCTTCAGAACACAGAACACACCCATCAGGAAAGGGACGGAGGCTCAGCACCTCCACATGGAGCTGGCAATCATGAGCGCTGGCCTCATAGCCAAAGTAGCAAAGACCGAAGTTCAGATTCACATAGGTACTACAGAGGGTATCCGGGCAGCAAAGGAGCAGCTGCGTGGCCAGGGAATGCCACAGGTCAGCTAGGGCCATGGTCTTCCAGCAGGTCCAGCTATGGGGGGAGCCAGGTGGTTCAGGGTGTGGGAGCCCCAGGGCAGCACTGACAGCCATGGTCCAGCAATCAGAGGGTCTGACCAGCAAGGGAAGCTGGGCCCCACATTCCCATGTGGGCTGTTGAGGGAAGCAGGGGAGCTCCAAGGACACGTGATAAGCCTGCAGGCTGCAACACGGGATGGCTAGCGAGCAATGCATGGGGAGTGGACCCAGCACAGCTGCAGGAACAGAGCGCAGAGACTGTCCAGCAAGCACTGATAGCAGGGAGGTGATGACAACAGGCAACCAGCTGCGGACTGCACTGGCGTATGCATGCGAACCTACGGCATGAGCACCCATGACAGAAGCACATGTGCACCCGGGGGGTGTGCCCCAGAAGCTACATACCAGTTGGCAAGTGAATGCAACAGGCATGAGGAGGCCTGGGAAGGCCCCACTGGCACAAGTGAGTAGTCCCAGGCCAGCTGGCGTCAGGCAGGCCGGTGAGGGCGGCCAATACAGATGCACTGGGGCCTGCCCCACAGGTGCACAAGCAGGGCACGGAGCAGGAGTGGGACCGTGACACGGGCAGTAGACCCGCACCACGGGAATGAACCGCTATGTACGCAGGACAGAGAGACTCAAGGTGGATGCTGCTGGGGCTATGTGCAGAGTGGTACCGGGAGCACTCCAACCTTCAGCGGCTCTCTACGGACCTGCTGCACCTGACCTCCTTCATCTGGGGGTGGCTATCCAGGAGCGCTGTGGCCGCCCGGTGCACCCACCATGGGTGCCAATGCTCCCAGGCCATGCTCAGGGCCCTGCGGGCATCCGGGACATACCAACGGGCAAGGGCGCACTGTTGCCCTTTGGGAGATTGCCGGCTGACACAACTGGTGCAGGGCTGCCATTTAAAGCGCTGTCATGCTCGCCATGCCCACACAAAGGTGGCTCTGGGTCACGAACTGGGCACAGGAATGGTGGGCTGGGGCCTTGGCACGGTGGCAGCATGGAGGGCACACTTCCGCATGGATAGGCGGTGCCTCCTTCACCTCGCAGAGCTGGTGGCTCCCTGGCTGGAGAGGCTGTTCACCCCCATGCACACCCCCATACCTGTGGTCCAGCGTGTGGCCATCTTGGTCTAGGCACTGGCAACACCTGATTCCTGCCAGTCCATGGTGCAGCACTTTGGTGTGGGAGTGAGCACCGTCACAGGCATTCTCTGTGACTTCTGTGAGGCCGTGATCCTGAACCGCGTGATCCAGCTCATGGACCAGGAGGCTGTGCTGGCTGGCTTCGAGGCTGGTGGCTTCTCCAACTGTCTGGGTGCTGTGAATGGCACCTGCATGGAGCTCCTTTGGCCCCTCAATGGGGATGCTGCCGAATACATCAACCGGCACGGTTACCATTCCTTGCAGCTCTAGGCAGTTATGGACCACTAGGGCTACTTCACAAACATCGTCACAGGCCACTCTGGCTGCAGCCAAGATGCCAGGATCCATGCCATCTCATCCCTCTATGCACGGATGTACCGGGGGACTTTGCTTACATGAGGATGTCCAGGATCGAGGGGGTATTGATGCCCCCCTGCATCCGGGGTACTCAGCCTATCTGCTCCTTCACTGGCTCATGAAGGCATACCGAGTTCCCAGGAATCCTGTGGAGGCACTGTTCAACTCCTGGCTATGCGCCTCGCAGACCGTGGTCGAGAGGGCCTTCTGTGCTCTCTAGCAGTGCTGGAGGTGCCTTGTTGGCCAGCTGGACTTTGCTGTGGAGACCTTGGTCCTTGTGATCGGTGCCTGTTGTGTCCTGCACATTTGTGAGACCGATGGGGCCACCTTGGTGTTCCCCATGCCCCAGTGGCCACCAGGACCCGTGTTGCACTACGTGCACGCAGAGAACCCAGAGGATTACCACTATGCCAAGCAGATCCGTGCTTCCCTGGTGAGGCATATAGCCGGTGAGCCCGGGGTCTGAGCATGACGGGCCAGCCCCGGGGCCCCGTCTGAGGCTGCATGGGACACCCCCGGTTCCCATGACCCCACCCTGACCACACAGGCGGGTCCCAGCACCAGGAGTGCTCCACGCCCAGTCGCTCTATACTTTGACTCAGCCGCTCCAATGCCTCCATCTGCCTCATGTGCTCGTGTCACTCCCACCTCTGTTCCTGGTGCCTTTCTTTCACCAGCTGCCAGTCCTTGGCTCCTCATGCTGCAGAGCCCTCTCCATGGCCGCCTCCATGTGGTCTGTGGTAGCAATCATCCACTCTCCCTTCTCCCTTCTCCGTGCTGGTCTGGATGAGCTCCTTGGCCAAGTCCTCCCTCCAGCACTGTAACCGTGTCCTCTGCTCCCGCATCCGCTGTCCCTGTTGGGGAGACATTTGAACACCATGAGTCAGGCTCAGTCGCCTGTCACCTGTCCTTGAGCAGTGCTGGGGATGGTTTTACGGGCCCCCCAGTGCGTGTTGGGTGCAATCCTCCCCCTTGGTTCCCCCCTGTGCCCCGCCCATCCCCGTCCCACCCTCCATCCAGAGCCACTGGGAGCGCCATACCAGACGGGGGGGGGCATATCTCACCCATATGGCTGTGCCCGTGCTGCACCCTCATTGTGCCCACCCCCCTGCCATGGTACCTCACCCTGGTTCACTGGCTGCTGCTGTGGCTGTTCCCCACTGTCCCCCTCGCCTGGAGGTCCTGTGTTCCAGGGCTTGTGTGCACCTGTTGGGGAACGGATGTGGGGGGTTGCATTATCCTTGCATGTGCCCAGTCCTCTTCCCACCATCACCCACACTCGCTGGCACCGGGAGTCGGTGGTCCCCAGTCAGCAGTGCCTGTCCCCCCTGTTGCATTCCTGGGCAGACACCCCCCCTGGAGTCCATTTGCCATCCTGACTGGTTGCCTACCCTCTATGTCCATCTAGGAGCCCTCTGAAGACAGCTCCTCCATGTGGCTGTGCTCCCTCTGCATCCACTGGCTGAGGGTCACCAGTGTCCCGGCCTCGGATTCACCCAAGTCAGACTGTGGCCTTGGGCTCCCAGTGCTGTTTTGCTTTGCCTACAGGGCAGGCAGATAGGCAGCGTGGCATGAACATGGGAAGGCAGACCAAGGCAGGCTTTGATCAAGGCCACCTGGGTGAGTGGGCAGACAGGCAGCATGGCATGAGCATAAGGCAGACCGAGGCAAGCTTTGATCTAGGCCATCTGGGTGGGCAGGCAGACAGGCAGCATGGCATGAGCAGAAGGCAGACTGAGTCAGGCTTTGATCTAAGCCCCCTGAGTGGGCGGGTGGGCAGGCAGGCAGACAGGCAGGCAGACAGGCAGCATGGCATGAGCAGAAGGCAGACCAAGGCAGACTTTGATCTAGGCCACTTGGGCAGGCAGGCGAGCAGACAGGCAGCATGGCATGAGCAGAAGGCAGACCAAGGAAGGGTTTGATCTAGGCCACCTGGGCGGGTGGCGTGTGGGCAGCGTGGCATGAGCAGAAGGCAGACTGAGGAAGGCTTTTATATAGGCCACTTGGGCATGACCCATCCCCTCACCTGGCAGTTAGGGGTGCCTTGATGTTCCGAGAAGTGTGGGGACTGTGACGTCTATGACTTCCGCCTGAAGCAAGGCCCACCTATACCCTGCTTTAGGACCCCTCCTGCCACTGAAAACACTGCCTCCAGGTCCTGCCACCAGTGAGCCATGACTGCCAGATAGGTATGTTGCGCGTTCCTGCTCGACGGTGGTACCCCCAGCCCTTGACAGCTGCTCCCTCATCCACTCCTTTAAAGCCACAGGGTTCCACAGGACTGGAACCACCTGCTGACTTAGGGTGGTGCACGAGGGCAACTTAAACTGGGGGGTCAGGAACTTAAATAGGCACCTAAACCCCATGTCCCTGACCACTGAGAAGGGCTGCTCATCCAGGGCGATCATTTCCCCCAACATGCGGCGTGGTTTTCATTTGAAAGCCATGTTACCCTTCACATCGTACAGCTCCAGATGGACTTGGCAGCTGCCCCCACCCCAGCTCCTCCACGGTGGCCTAACACTGCTGCTGCTGCTGCTGCTGCCCTCTAACAGCGATACCTCTCCTGCTGCTAGAGGCAGCTGTTCAAGCAGGATGCTTGCCCGCTGATGGAGGCGGACGACTGGCGTCCACTGCCCCTGCCTGCCCGCTTAGCAGTCCAGCACTGTGGCATCCCTTTAGGTTCCTCGCCATGGCAGTTGTGCCAAGGTTGGTGAGCACCTGCCCACGCTTCATCGCCTTCTGGCACAAAGTGCACTGCACCTCCCTGGGATCATCCACCTGCACCAACTTAAAATGCACCCAGATGGAGGATTCTCCCCCCCTCTCCTGCCTTCTGGCCTGCACTGGGTGACACACTTCTGACAGCGCTGCTGGGAGGGGCAGAACATGGTGACGACACAGCTCTTGGAGGGACAGCCATCGCCTCACCATCAGACATCTCCTCCACAGGACTAGTTTCTTACTCGCTGTCCCCAATCAGAGTGATATCCTGCAAAGGGGAGTACTGGGACCCTGTGGCTTATTGTTTCTTTAGAGGGATCCTTGGGGTAGGGACGAGTACTCTGGGTGCAGTTATCAGGGCAGAGTTGGGAGTGCTGCCAATTAAGCATCATTGCAGGCTCCTCTCCCTGCTGCCATTGCCCGGGGATTGGGCCATGTCTAAAGCAGCCGGGGTTGGATCCACGAGCCCTGGACTTCTGAGGATCACCTCAACAAGGGGGGTTGGGGACATTGGTGGCCCTGGAGGAACATCTGAAGCACCTGCACCTGCAGCTGCAGCACAGATATCCGCAGCCTCCTGTACTGAAGGCCTTCCAGTGCCCTCTGTGGCAGTGGAGGACACTGGCAAGAGGTGATGCTTAACCACACCCCGGCTAAGGCCACTGCTGGGAGCCTCTGAAACCCGACTGCCAAAATCAGGCCTGTGCAGTTTGGAGCAAGGTGATGGGTTCGGGCTGCAGCTGATGCCTACCACTCTGTTGGCACGGCCCCTGCCACCTCTGCCACATGCCCCATTGCCTGCCTTATGGGCAGCAGATCAGCCTCTCCTACCTCCCATCACCATTTCTCCCACCCAAAGACTGCACTGGAAGATTTTTTAAAAACAAATATTTATTTATTCAAATTGGTAATCTAATATTAACTATTCTAAAACCTATGGAACTAAATGGAATATTATCTAATATCTACAAAAGCCTAGTCCTACACACACACTATAAAATATTAAAACTGAATCACTACACACTACCTTTATCTATCTCTATAACTAAGCTAACTCCTACAACTATCTATCTATAGTAACTACCTAATATCTAATATCTATCTATATCCATATACACAGGAATCGGGGTGGGGGGGGCACAGACAGCTCACAACAAACAACACAGGGAGGGGTACAAAAATGAAATGAAACTTAAATCAATCTAATGCTAGTCTAAATAAATCCAAAAACAGGGTAAGGGAATCAGGGATGGAATATATACAGAGAGGAAGGAAGGATTCAATGGAGGGGAGGGAGAAACAACACAGGGAGAGGTAAAAAATAACATCTAAATCTATCTAATATAATATGAATAAACAAAACTATTGAGGTAAATGTGTGGGAATTGGTGAAATAGGATGAGGATGACAATGGATTGGGAGGAACACAAACTGCTGGGAGAGGGAGTCTTCTGAAAACGCCTGCTAACAGGATCAGTGGCTAGCTCGGAAAGAATTGGAAGAGGGGAGGGCAATGACTTTTGTTACTTGCTGCACCCACCTTACCACAAGCCCCATTGCCGCCGTGCAGCCTAACCCCATGCCAATCGCAGACTGCGAAGCCGGTGGTTTGAGGAAAAGAGGGATGGTGATTGGGCAGGATGGTTGCTATTCCAAACCTCTCCACCCTTGGGGTCAGGAAGTCTGCTCCTCAGCTGGCCCCACACATCCCTGGGCCTTCCAGTTATGCTTTTCCCACCCGAACGCTCCCGAACTTATCTGAACGTGGCCAAACAGTTCGGTCGGTTCCGTGTTCGGTTCGGCCGTCCGAACAGACCGAGTTCAGGTCGAACACTGAATGAACCGTGTTCGCACATCTCTAGTCAATGCTAGTGAAGGGACATTAACAGTCCCACAAGTCTTGGAAGCCTCAAATTCAGAGAGTCCAATAAGGCTCAGCTTCAGAACTGTTACTGGGGGCTGTAAAAGACCTTTAAAAGGAATTTTCAGATACTGAAATGAAGAGCCGACTTTAAGCAAGTGGCTGCATGTTCGGGGAGTGTTTAGTAGATGAAGGATATATGGAGATGCCTAACTGTGTCAGACAAATGGTCCATTTTAGCCCAGTATAATCACAACCTGACTGACACAGCAGCAGGGTTTCAAATCCAGTTCTCCAGGGTCTCCGGCAGAGGCCTCACCCAGGTATGCTACTTGAGACCCTTCAGGATCCCTGGCAGAGTCCTCACCCAGGCATGTTACCAGAGGTCCTTAATCTGAGATACTGGGTATTGAATGTGGCAACGTTTGCATGCAAAGCATGTGTTCTACCACCTGAACCAGAGTCCACAGCAAAACTTAAGGAGAGTGGTGTGGGGATTCTTGTTTCAAAGTTTAAAACAATGCCTCTGAAAATTAATTCTTTTTTATATTAATATTTATTAATGGTTATATTGTAACAATAAATTACAAACACAAACAATAATTTAAGAAATAAAAACCTAAACATTACAATAGATAATGAATAGATAATTATACATACTATAAACTTACTAGAGTTGGGGTTCTCAACCTTTTCCCAGTAATGAGCACTGGAGTGATGTGAATTACTATTTGGAAGCACTGCATAATTTGCATGAATGATTTGCTTAAATATACATAGATTAAAGCCAATTTCAGACCTCCCTCTGTGCATATTCTGGCTGTGGGAGGGAATGCGCAGCCAGGATATGCGTCGGGTGCCGCCGGTCTGAAAGCCTCCCCCCCCATGTGGTTTTGCCAGCAAACACCCGCAGAGATACAGAGCAGGTGTTTGCTGGCAAAGTCGTGCGGGGGAGGGGGCCTGAAAGTGACCTAAGACTTCCCTCTACAATTCAATAGAAACAGATAATTAATTCCAGATCACATTGACTTTAATCAATGGAACATTTCAAACTGCTCCCGAGCACTACTGACAGCTGGCTTGGGGAGTACTTTCACACATTGCCCGAGCACTCTCGTGCTCTTGAGCACCAGGTTGAGAACACCTGTACTAGAGGATAGGGGAAGCAAGGAGCTTGACATTATATACAACTAAAAACATACATATACATTTAGAGGATAGCAAACTTTTAAAAAATCAATGTAAATTTAACAGGATTCATATTAAACCACATTTTATTATATCAATCCCAATTATTCTATTTGTCCATGTAAGCTTTTGCATTAAAGCAACAGGTATAAGTTATTTTAATCATTCTGTGGAAAAGGGTACATTGGGAGTTTTCCCTTTCCTTAAAATTGACCATTTAGCAACCAAAAATATTATAGCTAGCCATTTTTTCCATAGGAGCAGAAAATGGTAAAGAGTTCAAAATACCCAATATGCATAACCCAGGCAATGATACCATGTTCATTTTAAGTATCATAGGAAGTGCTACACATATGTTAAGTCAAAAATAATTAATTCTAGGAGGAAAAAAAATAAAATACGATTAAGAGTGTAAATAAATGAGACGTTGCCCCACATTAGCCCCACATTCATCTGCTCATCTAATCAGAGCGCACCAGATTTTTGCCCTGAGGCTGCCACAGGGCTGCTCCTCATGCCATTAGTCCAGAAAATGTGGACCATGCCCTGTGGGCACACCCAGGAAAACCTGCAACCTGTGACAACAGGCAATGAGACCAGAGATTCAGATCTCATTTGCTAGGTTCCCCCAGAGCCACTGGTCTTTGCTAGGTTCCCCCAGAGCCACAGAGTAGTGACTAGTAGAGGTGTGCACCAGGGACCCATTACTGATTTTTAATTTCATCATTATTTTGTTATTATTAGGGCTGAACCGAATAGTACTTCCAGGTATTATGACCGATTTTCGAAGTTCTGAATAGTTGGTCCGAGTACTCAGAGGCAATTAGGCGTTCTTGCCAAAGCTTCAGACTTCAGAGACCAAAGCACAGATAATCAGGAAACTTTGGAAAGTTGTTGCAAAGATCTTGAACTCACAGTCAAAGCACTACCCAGAAAAGAAGGCTAGTGAGAGTGGGACAATCACTCCAGAAGACAACCTCCCAAACGTGCAATTGCATGCAGAAATAAACAAACAAATAACATAAAAACAGTAGTGTACCCACAGCATGGCCCACCATCAGCAGTGAGTGCACCCACTTTATCATTATGCCAACCAAGCAGAGCACAAAAATGCAGGCTAGCAAGGGACATTCACTTAAGAAGAATACAACAACCCACGCAAAACGGTCTGCAACTGCATGAAGAAATAAATCTGACCTTAAAAAAAAGCTTTGGGCATGCTCAGAGCTGCTCAGCCCTGTCTTCTATCGAGCAGATCCTCTGTGCATGTGCAACTCTGCAGGGGCCATATTTGAAAAGGGCAGACAGGGATCAGCATGCACAGAAGAGCTGCTCAACTATGAGAGGGCCATATTTGAAGAGGGCAGACAGGACTGAGAAGCTCTGCTATGCACAAGGCTCCCCCCCGCCTTTTAAAATTCAAGGGGCAATGTGGCATGGAGCCCAGAAGCAGGGTTGTGACCCCCCTGAATAGTGAATAGTGCCCTACCTGACCCCACTAGACCCCCGACACTTGCTCCACCCAAACGTTTTCTTCTCCCTCAGGCTGGGAGACCTTGAGGGGGCTGGAGGTGCCCAGGGGGGGCTTGTCTCTCCCAGATGGTCAGCTCTGGCTCACGTGCCATGCCCTCCCCCCCACAATTCTGGCCCCCACCCCCTTGAATTCTTAACTGTTCCCAATGAGAGGGGGGGTTGTCTTGTCTCATCTTGAGGTGAAACAGGGAAAAAAACCTTATAAGGAACCAGCGAGACTATTGAGCCGAGTTTCATCCCTGCACCTTTTGTGTGTTATATATATACATGTATGTCATGGAGACCTGACTGGACAATGAATCGGGGCCTTTTTTGGCTGATCTTGTTCCAGCTGGGTACTCTGTGCAGCATCAGCCATGGCTGGAGGGATTGGGGGGCGGGGAGTAATAGCCATTATTTTTAAGGATGCCTGGTATGTGAGGAGATTTCATGTGCAATCTATAATGGGTATAGAGGGTCTCCATTCAGAGTTGGATTTGACCGGGGAGAGAGTGGGGATACTGCTGATATACCATGCACCTACCTGTATGGCAGCCTCTCTGCACACACTGACTGAGCTGGTGTCGGAGGTGATCTTGCATTCCCCCGGACGATAGGTCTGGGAGAGTTCAATATCTGTGTGGATGCCACTCTTGGAGGGGTGGCCGTCATGGCAACCATGGCAACCATGGGCTTGTCTCAGAGAGTAGTGGGCCCCACACATATTGGAGAACATACCCTGGACATTATATTTTGCACAGGCCTTGAGGCGGGGGATCCGTTGGTGGGGGAGGTATCAACAGTGCCCTTGTCATGGATGGATTATCATCTCCTCCAGGCGGATATCCTGGCACATGTTGGCCCCCAGGAGGGTGTGGAACCAATTAGGTTGGTTCACCCCCGAAGGCTAATGGAACCTGAAAGGTTCCATTTAGCACTAAGGGATGTTTCCTCTGACCTCAATGGCCACTCACTCAATTACCTCATGTCCAGGTGGAATACTGTGCTAACAGAAGCCATCGACTGTGTGGCTCCCAGGCGTCCCCTCCCAAATTGCTGACAACGCAGATCCCCGTGGTATACCGGGGAGCTGCGGCAGATGAAGCAGGAAGGGTGGCGGTTAGAGCGACGGTGGCATCATTCTCATACTGAAGTTGACTGGTTGCGGCATAGAGTCTGGTTACGTACCTATGCCATTGCGGTGTGGATAGCAAATAAGGTTGTTTTTTTTCTGTCCTCATTGCATCATCTAAGTCCCACTTGACTGAACTGTTCTGGGTGGTGAGGGGGCTGGTCAGTCCGGCCTCCCTCCGCCTGGACATAGAACCATCGAATGCTTGCTGTGATTTGTTTGTGGACTTTTTTTGTGGATAAAATCACTCAAATTCAACACAGTTTTGATGCAACTTTTTCAGCAGGGAATGGCAGTAGAAGCCCCTTCTTGTCCTATTTTATGGGATGAGTTTCGGGTGGTGTCGCCCTCAGATGCGGGTGATGGTCTTGGGACTGTTTGAGCCACCTATTGTGAACTGATCCATGCCTGTCCTGGCTAGTTAAGGCTAGCCGGGAGACACCAAGGCCGCTGCTGGTGGGGATATTCAATGCCTCCATTAAGTATGGTGGGGTGCTGGGTTGTCTCAAGGAGGTTGTGGTGCAACCGCTGCTCAAGAAACCATCTTTGGACCGTTGATGTCACTGTCAGGTATCGACCAGTTTCTAACCTTAACTTTTTAGGGAAGGTTATTGAATGTGTGGTGGCTCAGCAACTTCAGGTTCCGCTCTTTTCTGGCCAGAAAAACCCAGCATGTGGTTCTGAGGGAGTTTTCATCTTCCCCCTGGGGCCTCACGTGTGGAGTACAACATGGTTCCATCTTATCCCCTCTCTTGTTCAATGTGTATATGCAACCTCTGGGAGAGGTTGTTAGGGAGTATGGAGTGAGATGCCATCAATATGTTGATGACACACAGCTATGTCTCTCATTTTCCTCTGACTCAGGCCCAGCAGTCTCGGTGCTTACCCGGTGTTTGTCCGCTGTGGGGGATTGGATGAGGGTGAGCCACCTAAGGTTAAATCCTGAGAATATGGAGGTGATGGTTGTGGGGAGGGCCGAGGGAGTGGTGGCCCCCGTCATTGATGGGGTCTACCCTCCCCTGGTTTCTCAAGTCCAGAGTCTGGGGATACTCCTGAACCCACAACTCTGCCTGGATGCCTAGGTGGCAGCTGTGGTGAAGGGAGCATTTAGTCAGTTACTTCTGGTGCGTCAGCTTAGGCCATATGTCTCGGACTTGGATCTGGTCACAGTCATCCATGCTTTTATTACCTCAAGACTGGATTACTGCAACACACTGTACATGGGGCTACCCTTGGTGCTGGTTCAGAAGCTGCAGCTGGTGAAGAATGCGGCAGGCAGTCTCTTGATGGGGACGGGTCGACGCAAGCATATTACATTGGTGCTTCTGTCTCTGCACTGGCTGCTGGTAGTTTTCCGGGCCCAATTCAAGAAGTTGGTGTTGACCTTTAAAGCCCTAAATGGCTTGGGCCCCGCCTATCTGCAGGACCACATCACCCTCCGGGTCCTGGAACGACCCCTACAGTCAGCTGGGGGCGCCCTCCTCGAGGTCCCACGGGTTTCCCGGGTGTACACTATGAGGAGGGTGTTCTCTGTGGCTGTGCCGTGGCTGTGGAACTCCCTCCCATTGGAGATCCGCTTGACTGCCGGCCTCCTCTCTTTCTGCAGACAATGTAAGACCTGCCTGTTCCACCAGGCCTTTCCTGAGGGAGATGGGATGAGTGGATTGGGTTAGGGTAGGAGGGGATGGGGTTTTATATTGGTTTTTAAATTGTAATTATTATTGTTTATTTTAATGTTTTTAAATGTTTTTTAAATGTTGTGAGCCGCCCCGAGATGCCTAAGGCAGGAGAGGAAGGCATATAAATGTTAAGATAAATAAATAAATATCTGGAAAAGAAAGGATATAGCTACAAGAAATTCATTTGCATACAAACTGATTTTATACTTTAATCAAGAATCTTAATCCTCTCAAGCAGAATTGAATGCCTAATAGCTTCTTCCAGAGTTCCAATGCTAAATTGAATAAGAGTGGAGATACAGGACATCCCTGCTATGTTTCTCTTTCTAGATTGAATGAACATGATAACATACCATTAGTGGATACTTCAGTGCAAGGAGACATATAAAATTGATCTCCAGTTTATTAATTCCTTGCCAAAACCATATTTTTGTAAAATTAAGAGCAGATATTTCAATTCAATGTCAAATACTTTTTCAGCATCTAGTGAGAAAAGATCTGCTGGAGAGTCAAACATGTGACATTGCTGAAGCATGCTTAGCAACTTGTGTGTACCATCAGAGGTCAATCTAACATTTATGAAGCCTACCTAATTAGAATGTGACAAAGTTGGAATAATCTTACTGTGTCCACTTTCCCACTCGCTGCCTCAGTGCTGCAGGATCTTGCAATATTCAAATCTAGCGCAGCTCCCATTTTGTGGAAAATGAGGAAGTGTGGAACTCACACGGGAAAACTCACGCAACAGACAAGGTACTGAAATCCTGCTCTATCTGTTGCACGAGTTTGCCTGTGTGACAGCTGCACTTGATTGTTTCCCATGACACAGGAGCTATGCTAAATTTGAATAGCGCTAGTTTCTGCAGTGCAGTGGAAGATTGTGGGAAAGCAGCCTAAGTCTTATTAAAGCTGCTAATTTTTTGAGACTCTTGACAACATTCAATAAAAACAGTTGGGCAATAGTCTCTACATGGAACCTCTTCATTAAATGGGGTGTTCACAAAGACACTACTGTGTTCCGTTGTTTTTTTTTAAAATTTATTTATTTATTTAAATTTATATGCCACCCTTCTCACAATGGTTCAGGATATATGGTTATATGCCAGCCTCGTCAAAGCCCTCAACCCCACACGAAACCTCCAAACAACCCCTATTTATCCTTGTCCGCCAAATGTTTTTTCAAATAAAAAATTCATCCCCAAACTGTGGCTATAAAGCATTAAGCATCAGATTCATCATGCGGGATCTGCAAATGATGACTGCATATGAACCCCATGGAGCAATCCTGGCCCTCAGCAGGTTAATCTCATATTTTTTTCACCCTATTATAGGCTTACTGGTGTGAAATAGATGTAGTCTCTACCCTTTGGATGTTGAAGCCTCTATATATCCACCAATCATATATCCTTTGATAATAAAAGGACTTGTTTGTAGTTTTCTTAGAGTCTCTATTAACATTAACTGATTTATGAAGCACACTGTCCAGTACATATTTCCAATAATCACCCAAAATAAAATAGTTGTTATATGAGACTTTGATAATATATGCCAAGAATGTAGTATCTCCATCACTAGGATGATACTTCCCATAATTCATTTTCTATTAAAGATACCTTCTGTTCGTACAAACTTGCACCCCCCAGAATCAACCCATTTGTTAATTTATTTAAAAGTAAACTGTTCAGCAATATAGCTGTACCTCTCCTTTGCAAGGAAAAAGTGTAGTACATAACTTTACCATGTAGATTATTTATATAGCCTACCTCTGTTGCCTATTTGTATCAATATTTTTAAAAATAATAATGCACATCTCTAGGCCATAAAAATAAGGCAAGGATGGTGAACCTTTTCCCTTCTGTGGGTCACTAATTAACACAAATTTCACAGACCACATAGGCGCTTGGAGTGAGAGTGCATAAGGTGTGTGTTCAGGATGAAAGTATGAAGAGGATGGTCCAAATCATGGATCAGTGCCATATCAGGGAGCAGTCCTGTGAGGTTGCTGCCCCTTTAAGAAGAGGGCTGGGTGGACCAGTCAAAGGGCTGAGCATGCACAGGGGCGTGGTGGAACCAGTCCCATAGATGGGGATCAGCCTGTGAGGCAAACAGGTTGAGAGACCCTGACACAGAGTGGGCAGGATACTGGCCCTTTAAGGATCAGGATGGGAATCCTGGCCATTCCCATTCTGCCTGTAAAAGAGACTGCAGACTGAGAGAGAAAGAAGTCTCTGTCTGGGAGCTGAAGGAGTCACATCTCCCTTGAAGAAGCCTAGCCACTCTATGCCCTCCAGGGTGCTGAAGGCTGGAGAATCAGGGAACCAGGTACTGAGTAGAGGGAGGGAGGGAGACTCAGCCCAGGAGGGAGACTCGGCCCTGGGGAAGGCTTGGCCAGAGCCTGGGGCTTCGAGGCCTGGCTAGATGGACAAGAGGGGGTTGATGTAGTGTTGCTCCTGAGCTTGTGAGAGATGGACCTGGGCCTGCAGGGTGAAGGCGGATGAACCAGCAGCCCAGGGATTATGTACACTGGACTGTACAAATAAAGGACTGTGAACTGGATACCCTCTAGACTGTGTGATGGGTCCTATAGGAGGGTACCCCCTTCCTCAGAAGGGGGATTCAGCTGAGGCTCGGGCTGAATAGGTGTGGCAGCAGGGTAAGCTAATTTCCTTGAGTGAGATTCCAGTGCCCCAGTGTGGCCCTGGGAAGACCCCCTGCCACAAGTACCATGGATCCATCCCACAACATTGAGTTTATGCTTTTATCGGCCCCATTGTTTTCCCATATTAATCGGACAGCGTGTGTACCAAAGGGTTGGCTTAAAAGTATAGTTATCCCGATCTATAAAAAGGGAGACCCAAAATTACCAACAAACTATAGGCCAATCAGCCTCTTAAGTGTGATTGGGAAACTTTTTGCTAAATTCCTGTTAAAAAAATTACAACATTGGCAAAAGGCAGAGGATATTCTAGAGCCAGAACAGGCGGGGTTTCAGGAAGGACAATCGACTGTGAATCATATTTTTATACTGAATCGATTGATAGCTAAATATGCGCAGGGATTGAGTACTTTCCCCCTCATTCTGTGCTTTATTGACCTCTCTTCAGCATTTGACTCAATAGATAGAGAGAGACTGTGGTTCAAGTTGAGCAGTTCCTCAATAGACCCTAGGTTGCTGTTTCTGATGACCAAGTTCTACTCCAATAATACGCTCCAGATCAGATACAATATGTCACAGCAACTCAGGGGTGAGATCTGTGTGACTTGTGAGCTTAGACTGGGATGTATCTTGGCACCAGCCCTTTTTAACCTGTATCTCAACGATGTTGTGAGCTTTATGATTATAGAGGGCCTACATCCCCCCACTTAGGTGATTGACAGATTCAAATCATGTTGTATGTTGATGATACAGTTCTGATCTCTCGTACACAAATTGGTATCCGAAGGAGCATGGAGAGATTTAATCTATTTTGTCAACAGGAAAACTTACTTGTTAATTATTCAAAGACCAAGGTGCTGATGATAAGTAAAAGCAAAAAGAATCACCGTTGGTTTATGGGAAACCAGGAAGCTGAGCAAGTTCAAATTTATAAATACTTGGGGGTATTACTTACAGCGTCAGCTGGTTGGAGACAGCATTTCACTGCAAGAACAGATCTTATGCGGAGAACCTCCAAGGTGATCCAGAGCCATTTCTTTTCCCAGGATGTGAGATTAATGGGCCCTGCGCTGCTTTTATTTCATGCTAAAGCAATGCCCCAATTTTTGTATGCTGTAGCTGTCTGGGGATTAGAGTTTCTGAAAAACATGGAGTCGATACAAAATGTTTTCCTCAGGACAATACTTGGAGTCCCTATAGGGACCCCGCAGATTCTTGTAAGGACAGAAACACAGTTACTATAACGTCATAAGCCCTGACAGCTGATAAAAGCCTGCTTAAAGGTTGTGGTTTTTCCCCCTGATGTAAAATCTTTGCTTAAGATAGCTTGGGGGAAGGAATCATTTAATCCTTGGGCCCAACTGGTAGAGAAAGAAGTTAACAAATTGGGGTTCTCAAGGGCATCCTTGTCCCCTCTGGGGCTAAAGGTGGCTACAACATTGATCATGAGGAGGATTAAAGACCAGGAGGGACAACTTGAAGATGCTGCTATTAGATCCTAAAGGGTCTCTCCAAACTTCTTACAGATTAAATTAATGCCAAATAGCCAGAGCTATGTATGTCTATGGGAAGATTGACAACTCTGACAGGCTCTTACCCTATTACAATTTAAAGTGTTCCCCTCTGAGATGCTAGAGGGTAGATATATGATGACACTCAACTCTATCTCTCTACTCCTTCTCTCTCTCCCTCTGTTCAAGCTCGTCTCATCAACTGTCTCTCTGACATCTCTACCTGGATGTCTCAACGTCAACTCAAA
>QEPC01009674.1:2402770-2426299 GCA_003113815.1 Sphenodon punctatus
AGGCCAGTATGAATTTTGACCACAAGCAATTAACGTTTAAGCTGCAATAACTTTTTATTTTCCTGATGGATATTTTTCAAACTTTGTGGATATGATGGTCCTCACAATTTACAGCCATGATTAAATTTTCAAAAACGTAGGTCAAGCGTTTTTTGCAAAATTGGGGCTTCAGCAGTCACCTGTTTATAATGAAGAGTGGCTGTACATTTAAGTATTCAGGCAGCTACCGCTGCCTGAAAATTAGTCCTCACAGTGGAACATAATCAGTCATTGTTACTAGTTTTTTGTTCAAAAGCTAAAACCAGGCAGCTCAATGGGGCAGCTCAATGGGGTCTCTGGGGCTTAAATAACTTCAGCATTTAAAAACACTGAACAATACTAACAGAGTAGGTATTAAACAGAGTTAAAACTACAAGAGTGATTATACTGAAGACTACTTCTAGTCCCTGGCCATGTTCATTGGGAACTAAAGATTTACAGGAGCCCTGAGTGCTGGATTGTTGATTAACAGCACAATCCTCAGAGTACTTTTATTATTATTATTATTATTATTATTATTATCATCCCACCTCATTCTGCCTCAGACAACTCTAGGCACCTCAGTCAATACTAAAAACATCCAAATATGATACAATATTTGGATACAGATAAACAAGAACAATAAAAAAACTATTCCGATGTGCTTAAAAAATACAAACAAAAACAACCCACCACGCCTAAGCCTCCCCAAACCCCTCCTCATCACCAAAAACCTGGTGGAAGAGTTATGCCTTGCATTGGTGCCAAAAGGTCAGGAGATATGGGCTGAGATGGGCACCCAGTGGAAGTGAGTTCCACAACACAGGTGCGGCCGCTGAGAATGCTTGCCTGTTGGTCCCCACCATCTATATCAGGGAACCTCCAGGAGAGCTCAGCCCATTTTTTCCAATCAGGAACCTCAGGGCTGTGGGCCAAATAAGGTCCCTGGCCTTCTGTTATAAAACACCTTTCTAGCTCATCGGTTTGGGTCATGGCTGCAGTCCCTTGTGCTGTGACCATATCTCTGTTTTCCTCCTCAATGCTCACCCTTATCGCCACTCCTTTTCTCTGCATTCTTTAGCCTATCAGCAATATTTCCAGACTCTGAGTGTCCTCCTTCAGTTTTTTTCACTATCTTCCAGCTCTGAGCGTGTCCACTTCCCTCTCTTCATTCCACTCTCTGCCCTCTCTCAGAAAGATCTCCTCAGCATGAGTCCATGGGCTTTCACTAAATACAAAAGTGGCCCAAGGAGAGAAAAAAGGTTCCCAACCCATATTTGGAGGACTAGTCACCAGACAAAAAGTAGTGTGATGGCACTTGGAAGCAGTATACTGTATTAGCATGCTGGCAATTCACTGACCCCAGCCCAACTGCTTCAGGTGCCTTCCAAAAGCCAAATGCTGTCTTTTGTAAAATGACCATGTCTTGCTGCAGGAACAAGTAACGTTACCCATCTCCAAGGGCAGAGAGAGTCACCCTGTTTTGAAATGAGTAAGATAGATCTGACACTTGGGCCCTTTTCACACAGACACTCTAACACGGATAAAATTGGTGTTACATTTTATTATACATGTTTCAGGGCTGCAGGCATGCTCTATGGGTGCCCTGCAACATGTATAATAAAATGTAACATCCATTTTATCCATGTTAGAGTGACTGTGTGAGAAGGACCTTGTAGTCTGCATTAATAATAAACTCAAACTCAACAGTAAAATTATATCATATGCAGCAGTATTTTTTATATAATATTTTATAAAACATGCCTCATTTATGGGTGTCCTTAAGGTGCCCATCATCACAATACTGTAAAGTCTCTTGCTTTATTCCCAACTTCTTTGTCTTTTCTAGAGTGCAAGCCCCTTGGGGTAGAGACCTGCCTCTAATAAATAACTATGCAGCATCAGACACATTGCTTGTGCTATGTAAATAAACAGCAATAAAGGATACAATAGTATCCAATTTACTAATTCCACTGTTTTGTAACTCTGAGCCGCCAAAGTGTTATGCATACCATTAAAGATCACCATTTTATTGACAAAGGTAGATATTATTAGTGTATCCTAGTTATTAAGGTGTTACCTAGGAGACCAAATGAAACTCCCTTTTTAGTCACGAACTCATTGGGTGAGCTTGGGTAAGACAATGGGTACTTTCACACTGACACAGGGGTGCATCCTTGCATCTGCCCACTTGTAGCCATGCCTCGGTATGCTTTAAACGGACCCTGCGGCTGTTGGGACGCACGGTTTGCCCACATGGCACCTTCCCCCCACACCATTACACTGTGGGAAAATCGCTGGCAATGCTATGGCATTACCAGGGCAACTGCTGACTAAGAATGTAGCTGCAGAAGTCATTATTATTATTATTATTATTATTATTATTATTTAACAGATTTTTATCCCACTCTCCCCACCTCAGTGGCTCAGAGTGGCTAACAAAACCATAAAAACAACAAAATTAAAACCCTTGAACAATTTAACACATTAATCATAAAAACACCCCCTCCACCCCCTCCCTGTCCTACCCCTCATCCCTACCCACTCCACCCTACCCCTACCCCTTGCCAAATGCCTGACAGAACAGCCACGTTTTACAGTTCTTCTGGTATTAAGGTTGGAAGGTCCGGGGCCAATCGCGCCCCCACCAGGAGGGAGTTCCACAGGCACGGTGCAGTGACTGATAACACCCTGCTCTGTGTGGCCCCCCGAGACACCCGGTGGACCTCCAACAGTGCGCCCCCAGTCGACTGCAAGGGCCAATCCAGAACCCAGGGAGTGAGGTGGTCCCGCAGGTAAACAGGGCCCAGACCATGTAGGGCTTTATAGGTTAAGACCAACACTTTGAATCGGACCCGGAAGACTATTGGCAGCCAGTGCAGAGACCGGAACACTGATGTAATATGCTCCTGGCGGCCCAGTCCCACCAGGAGCCGGGCCACCATATTCTGCACCAGCTGCACCTTCCGAGCCATCACCAAAGGTAGCCCCACGTAGAGCGCATTGCAGTAGTCTAATTGAGAGGTAATAAAAGCATGGATGATCATGGCCAGGTCCGGAACTGAAACCAGCGGCCGAAGCTGCTGCACCAGGTGTAACTGGCGGAAGACACTCTTCGCCACAGCCTTCACTTGGACATCCAAGTGGAGCTGCGCATCAAGGAGCACCCCCAAGTTCTGCACCTGGTACGTCAGTGGAGGGCAGACTCCATCAATTGATGGAGCCATCACCTCCATCGACCTACCCACTAGCATCACCTCTGCCTTGTCAGGATTCAGTCACAGTCGGTTAGCCCTCATCCAATCCCCCACAGCCATGAGACAGCGGGTAAGCACCGAGACAGCCAGGCCTGGGGCAGCTGAAAATGAGAGATGCAGTTGGGTGTCATCCACATACTGATGACACCGCACCCCAAACTCTCTGATCACTTCACCGAGCAGCTGTATATACACGTTGAACAGGAGAGGGGACAAAACTGAATCCTGCGGGCCCCCACGTGGGAGGTCATCTGCTAAGCAGATAAACAGTATCCCAACCTCTGGCTGATGCCACAGGGTTGGGCTGCCTGCCTAGCTGTTAGTGCTCCGGGATGTTCTGGAGTAGCTGGCAGGGCTGACCCATAGCAGGGACAGCCTGCCCTGCTTGCCCAGAGGTGAGGCAGGGCACGTGTCTGTGTGAAGATGCCCACTATCACTCAGTCTCCGTTTACACCAGTCAGAGGTTGCATTATGCCCAAAGAAAGCAAGGGTCCCCTGCTTCTCCATGTAATTGGATGGCAATTGCATCCCGACAGCTGGCAGACTATTCCCTGACCAGCACAGGGGACAGATGAGGAGCATCATTAATGAAAGTCAAATAAACCATCTAGATTTTTTTCCTTCGCTTTTGTTTCCAGCCCTGAAATGGCCAACATTGGCTTTATCCTAGTGTGCCACATTTTGCTCCTAGTAGGAACATTTCCCAAGGCTCATACCTCCCTTGAATTTAGGGTAACCAGATATGCAAATGTTAGAGGGTACTTATGAGAAATACAGTTTTCAGGACTACCTTGGCTTCAGTGAAGCCCTGCAACCTGTATTTCTCACAAATGTACTTTAAAATGTGCATATCTGGCCACCCTACTTGAATTTGATTGCTGGGGCTGAGTCCTGGCAAGTCCTTTCCCTCCCCACCCTGACACACACACACAAATTAAGCCCTGCCTCTATCAAACAGCAATGTCTTTGGCTCTGTTTCTGTCTATAGAGCAAACAAAAGGTCTCCTATTATCATTTCAGCTTTCATGCCA
This sequence comes from Sphenodon punctatus, assembly GCA_003113815.1. Lineage (NCBI taxonomy): Eukaryota > Metazoa > Chordata > Lepidosauria > Sphenodontia > Sphenodontidae > Sphenodon > Sphenodon punctatus. Next base: position 2,407,077 of record QEPC01009674.1, read on the forward strand.
CCCTCTAGGAGATGCCATTATTCCATGGTACCAGTATTATTATTAATTATTATTTTACTTATTCATATAATACAAGCAATTTACCTGGCACTGTACAATCTTTCATTAGAGCAGTGGTTCTCAAACTAAAGGTATTCTAGGGAGGGGGGCATGAGAAGACCCCAACTGATGAACACCTACCTTCACATGCACTGAACTAGGAGGAATATCCAAATATAATTGCATAACAAGGAGGAGAGCAAGGAGAAGCAATAGGAGGGTGGGGTGGGGTGGGGTGGGGCAAGGAGGAGAGAGAGTGAGAGAGCAAGGTGAATATGTGTATGTTACAGGGGGAGGGACCTCAACTACCAGAGACAAATAGAAGGGGTTCACAGATCACAAATGTTGGAGAAGCACTGAATTAGAGACAGGTCCGTAGCACCATGAGCTTACAATCTAGGGGAGAGGAGAACAGAGAAAGAGACAAAGATACATTCATGAAGTTGAGAAATTCCAGGTGCATGTGCTTATCTTAGGGTCTTTTAAAATGTTCATAATTTCTTCCCCAGTTTAAAACTGCAGCTCAGGGAAACCCCTGTGTGTGTGGGAGGTTAAGACACCCTTCTGTGATAACCTTTCTCCAAAATGAGAGAACCCTGGTTTACTACATTGCTTAGGACTTGAGGACAGAGGGCATTTTAAATCATACCTGCCATGCTCGATGATCCACTTAATTTTACAGAGTATGATGAAGAAAGCAGTTCTTGCAGATGATAAGCACATTGGTCCATGATGAATGTTGTAGGGGCTGTTATTTCTGCAGAAGAGGACAAAACCCCAGAAAACTAACCGATGGGTTTACCGCTGTTTTAGTCTCTACAGTATGAGCAGTTTGACTAGATTAGTTGCCAAAATGTTTTGTGACCAAATAATTGAAAAGAAAAACTAATTCCAAGATTAAAAGAGCCCTTGCTTATGGAGGAATGATTTAACCCTTGATAAATCTGCTACATTATATATAAAAGCAAGTACAAAAGTTGAAAAATCAATACCTCTAATATAACCCACTGACATATTGTGAAAGTTAGGAACGGGACATTAAACAGAAATGATATTATATGGACATACTGGGTGAAGGCACATGAGCTGGGAGGACCTAAGCCTGCACAGACCGGGAGCAGACAATCACAACAGCCACACTTCAGGACCAGTACAGAGATCAGGGCAGAGGGTTGACCCCCCCCCCCCAGGAAACTGGGCAGGCAGGCCGCTGTCAGCTGTCCCACCATACCCCAGAGAAAGTGGAGGCATTAGTTACATGTGTGGGTGCTGAGCTCCTTCCTACCCACCCTTCCCTGGCCTGCCCACTACCCTGACTCAGCTGTGATGCGACTACGCAGGAATGGTGTTAGGTCCCACCTTTCATAGTTCCATGGAGGTCCTTACTGCGGAGAAGGACAGATGGGGACCAGGCTCACAAGTGGCGGCATACTACCTCCCATTTATTTAATTTATTTATTTATAATAAAATGTCTATGCTGCCTTCTCCTGCTAAAAGCATCTTGGGGTGGCTAACAATATATTAAAACAATTAAAAACAACAACAATACAATTTAAAACACAATTAAAACACAATATAAAAATATAATATACCCCCCACCCTAACCCAACTCACCCAACCCCTCTCCCTCAGGAAAAGCATGGCGGTTGGGCAGCCTTACCCCACTCATCAGGTTGGGCAGCTTTACACATCCAGTTGCCTGCCCTAGGGCGGGTGAACATCTGTCAGCAGCTGGACACATGTGCCACTGCATCACGGGGTCAACAGTGACCAAACTGAGGTAAGACTCAAAATAATGGCTGTTTTTACACACACATTTCTCCTACATGTTTGCTGTTACATCCTGGACTTTCTGTGTGTCTAAATCACTCACCCAGATCTTAAACATCTGGCTCTTTGAACTTCTACATAGAACTTCTCCCAGAACCGTTATGTGTAAAAGTTTCTCCTGGTAAAAAGCTTTGCTCCAGGCAGCTGTGGTCACTTGGTTTCCATGGCAGCCTCTCACATCTACATCTGGGGCTACTTTAGTCTGCCTCAGGGCAGTGTGTGTGTGTGAAGAATGCATCTGGAACTTACTTGTGAACTTGTAAACCCAGAAAATTGAAAGACCAGCACTTTAAGGTGTGTGTAAAAATGCCCAATGACTCATGTGGCTGTACTCAATGATGTTCCTTCTACTCTCCTATCATTCAGGGTCTCCTTCTTTGTAACTAAGCTAAACATGTGCACCTGCAACTTCTCAACTTCATGGATGTATCCTAGTGTCTCCCTATTTTCCTCTCTCCCTTGTCTTTCCTAGATTCTAACCCTGTTGTGGCAGGGACCTGTTGTTAATTAATGATTGTTCGGTACCAGGTTCATGGCTGGTGTATATGTAGGGGTGGGACATCAGGGCAATTACTGGCTACCGGATTTACCAGTTACCGGATTCCAAAAAACCAGATTGCCGGATTTGTGCCGGTTTACCGGTACCGGATTTGTTCCATTGATTTCAATGGGGAACTGTCCCCATTGAAATCAATGGGGAAAAAAACAAAAAACCTCCCCCCTCCCCCTCCCAGACTGTGCGGGTGGAAGGGAGGGCACACCCCACCCACCCTGGATTGAAATTTTTTTTTTTTTTAACCCTAAGTCCCTACTAGTGCAGGCTTCGGGCCGCCGCCGGCGACCCGGAACCCGCACCAGCAGGTACTAGGGTGATTCCTGGGGTGGGGGGGTGGTTTAACACACACCCCACCCCAGGGATCACCCTACCTCCCCACCCAGGGATCCCCTACCTTGCGCTCTGGGCAGCGGCGGCGGCAGTCCAACTCCGGCGGCTTCAGCGCTGGCTGTGGCTGCCAGCTTCAGTGCTACTAGGCCTTCCGGGGAAAACCGGAAGTTCACCGGAAGGCCTAGTAGCACTGAAGCTGAAAGCCACAGCCAACGCTGAAGCCGCCGGAGTCAGACCGCCGCTGCCGCCCGGAACGTAAGGTAGGCGATCCCTGGGTGGGGAGGTAGGTGATCCCTGGGGTGGGGTGTGTGTTAAGCCACCCCCCACCCCAGGGATCACCCTAGTACAACCGAACCTACGTGTACCTACCTGCTGGTGCGGGCTCTGGGTCGCTGGCGGTGGCCCGGAGCCCGCACTAGCAGGGACTTCGGGGGAATTTTTTTTTAAAAAAAAGCCAGGCTGGGCAGGGTGGGTGGGGGGTGTCCCCCCCTTCCACCCGCACAGCCTGGACTGGGGAGGGAAAATGGGGGGTTGTGGGTTTTTTTTACATTGCGGCCATTAATTTGAATGGCCGCAATGTAAAAAATCCGGTACGGGGGAATCCGGTAAATTACTCGGATTACCGGGTTTAATCCGATACTGCCAGTACACCAAATACCGGCAGTATCAGATACCAGAAGATCCGGTAGTCCCACCCCTAATACATAGTAATAATAAATGCTGGCAATGTTTGTGAGTGGAAATATTTCCTTCAGATGCAGAGATCTCAGTCATCTGGCTGACTTATCAAAATGTTCTGCAAAATATGCAAATTGGAAAAAATATCATTAAAAAAGAACACTGAGGGAATTGTGCTATCCTTAAAGAGAGAAGAAAATGGGACACTTAAGCTAAGACATTGGAATAAGTCTCAGTTTGTTCAATATTATTTAATTATTGATAAAACACCCACTTTCATTCCCACTATTCTTGACAGTAGTACTGAAGGGCATAATGAAAACTGTTGGTGTGAATAAGTCACAAGAATGTGTGTCAGATTCAGAAACCCAGAAGACTGAAGCAGTAAGGATCAGATACTGCCTGCTTCACTGATCTTACTCTTCATGTTGGTGTCATGGGGATTTTTTACAGAGCAAGGTGTTATTCAGTGCAATTAAGGGTGGCATATTCTGGCCCTATGTGAATAACAGTAATGCTAACTTTCAAGCTAGAGGAGTTTGCCTCTGGTTATTTATTTAGTGATTTCATAATAAAGTTTAAGTAAGTAGGTATTCTAGGGCCAATGCCAGATTCAGGGAAGTAGGGGCTCTTTGTGAAATGGTGCAGTGGGCTCCTACCAAATATGGGAATGTTTGAAAGATGCAGGAAGAGAAAGGAAAAATGTTATAGCAATTAATTTTTGATGTTCCCTTAAATAAAACACCCCCTTCAGTGGTAGGAGCTTTGTGCATCCCAGGCCTATGCTATTTCTAGTTTATTATTGAGGCTTGTATTGGCAGGCCCTGCCATTCAGTGCCTCTCTCTACTGCCTTGGCCATGCCACACCCCACCTCCTAGCTTCCTGGGTGCCTTCCAGCCAACATATAAGCCGGAGCCAGCAGAAAGCTGGGCAGAGTAACTTTTTCCCTCCTCTTCTTGCTTTCAGCCTTGCCCCTTCCTTTTCCTTTGCCTTGTTCCCAGTACTGCCTCTCCTCTTGCCCTTGCCCTCAGTCTTGTCTCTAGGTTCCCTCTCCTATCTTGTCTCCAAGTCCTCATCCTGACTCCTCATTCTGGCCCCAATCCTGACCCTGTGACCCATTCCCAAGATCTGCCCATGTCATAAGTGCCATACTGAGTCAGACTGGGTCTACTGAGCCCAACATCCTGTCTCTAACAGTAGCCCATCTCGGTCGCTTGGGAAAAGTACCTAAAGGGTCCCAGTGGGCAATCCATTCCCTGTTGTTCACTCCCAGCTCCCGAATCCGGACAGTAACAAGTTATGTTCCCTAATCCATACTTGGCTAGTAGCTGTTAATGGACCTAGGGAGAAATCCAGCTCCATACAAGTCAATGGGAATTTAGCCATTGACTTCAGTGGGAGCTGGATTGCGCCCCTATTCTCCAAGAACTTATACAATCCTTTTTTGAACCCTGCTATACTACTGGCCTTTGCCATATACTCTGGCAACAAATTCCACAAGTTAATTGTGCGTTAAATGAAAAAAATGCTTTCTTATATTTGTTTTAAATCTGCTACTTGTTAGTTTCATGGTGTGTCCCATAGTTCTAGTACTATTTGAGAGGGTAAGTATCATTATATATTTACACATTCCACACCACCCATGATTTTATAAACTTTTCTCATATCCCCTCTCAGTTGTCTCTTCGTCAAACTGAAGAGCTCCATCCTATCCAGTCTCTCTTTGTACAGGAGCTGTTCACACCCATTAGCATTTTTATGGCCCTTCTTTGTACCCTTTCTAGATCCACTATGTCTTTTGTGAGATGGGGCAACCAGAACTGCACATAATACTTAAAGTGTGGTCACAGCAGAGATTTTTACTATTATTCTCTATCCCTTTACAAACAACTTGTAACATTCTGTTTGCCTTCTTGGCCACTGCCACAGATTTCAATGTATTTTCCACATTTAACTACCGTGAATAATTTTGTTTTGTCTGCAGATTTGATCACCTCACTTTTAACTCTATTTTCCAGATTTATTAATGAATAATACTAAAGAATACCGATCCTAGTACATTATACATCCCTGAGGAACTTCACTATTTACTTGTCTCCACTGCAAAAACTGACAATTTAGACCGCAATCCTGCTCAGCTCCTCCAGCGCAAGGAGGTCTTCCGCTAGTGGAGGGCCAAGAATAAGCAAGCAGGGGTGGGGGGTGCTGGCAGAAGTGGTGTTTTGCTGGCCAAATGGCCACACCCCCTCTATTGGGGAGATGGCCACGCCCCCTGCACCAGCTGTACGGAAGGGGGCACAAGCCAGAAAGGGGTCCCCAGCCTGCTGGGAGTGCCCCACCGGGGTTGTCTACATCCCGCTACGGTACCAGAAAGCCCGCCAGCCACCCCCACCCTGCAGCAAACTCTGCTCCTGCACACCCGTACTCCTGCTCAGATCAGGAGTAGGGTATGCACAGCCATCTAGCAGGCTGCCTTCACCCTCAGGAGCCACTGTACACCATTCTAGCCAGCCCCCAAACTCCAGGGGAGAGAGCCCTGCACAGCTCCCCATGCTCCCAGCTGCTGTCCCAGTACTGCGGCACCAGTGAGGTATGGCATGGTCTTGTGGGGGACTGCCCAGGGTTCTTTCCCTCTGGATTTTGGGGGCTGGCCAGGTAGGCATGCAGTGGCTCCTGGGGGTAGGGCATCCCCGCCTCCACCCCTTACATCTGCTTCCAGCCGGTGCTCCCGTCTCAGGGGTGGATTCTGGATTAGGCTCTGTGGCCCAGTGCTGTCAGTCAGTGCAACATTCCTTTGTGCAGGGGAATAGTCATATTGCGGCCTTAGTCCTAATCTTTGTTTCCTATCCTTTACCCAGTTACCGATCCACAATAAAACACTGTCTCCTATCCCATGACTATTTAATTTCTTTAAGAGTCTCTCAAGAGAGACCGTATCAAATGCCTTCTGAAAATCCAGATACACTATATCTATTGGCTCACCTTTATCCACATGCTTATTTGCACCTTCAAGAACTTCAAATGGATTAGTGAGGCATGACTTCCCTTTGCTAAATCCATTGTGTCTCTTCCCCATTATTTTGTGTTTATCAATATATCTAGTAATTCTCTTCTTAACAACCATTTTCACCAGTTTTCCAGGACCAACATCAGGCTCACCAGGATGTAATTTCCCATATCGCTTCTTGAATCCTTTTAAAATATAAGTATTACATTCCCTACCCTCCAATCCTCTGGTTCAGTGGCAGATTTTAAAAATTGGTTACAAATTACCAATAGTGGATCTACAATTTCATATTTGAGATGCTTTAGAACTCTAGGATGAATTTCTTCTGATCCTGATGATTTGTTACTATTTAGGGGTGCACAACTTATTTTCATTTTTTAAATTACTAAAACAAACGAAACCCCATCTGTTTTAGTAATTAAAATACAGCAACGGATGAAAATGAACAAAAAAAATATCCATTTTCATTCTAAAAATAAAATAAAAAAATTCACTGCACTTGCACAAATTAGCCACCGGCACACCGGCACACATGCACATGCACACTCTTTCCCAATATGGCACTGGCAGCATCAGTACCATTTTGGGAAAAGGCCCGCATGCACAGAATGGCCTCAGAAGCCATTTTCACATTCACAGTGATTTTTTAGAATGATTTTATTACTTTAAATATTAATATTTTTTTTAAGAAATGGCAAACAGTTTTGTTATTAACCCCCCCCAGTAAACAATGTTTTTTTGTAGATGACAACAAATGCTGTCCCTGCTGAACGCCCGTATTATTTAGTTTGTCAATTTGCTCTAGAACCACTTCCATATTTCCAGTGATTTGTGACAGTTTTTTTATTCATCAACTACAAGAAATAGTTCCGGCATGGGTATCTCCCCAACATCCAGTGCAGTGAAGACTGAAGCAAAGAATTTGATGTCCTTATCCTCTCTGAGTGTCCCTTTAACCTTGGTCATCTAATGGCCTAGTTGTCTCTCTAGCAAGTTTCCTATTTCTGATGTATCTGAAAAAGTTTTTATTGATAGTTCTTGCATCTTTAGCAAGTTGCTCTTCAAATTCCCTCTTGGCCTGCCTTAATAACATTTTGATAGTAATTTGGCAATACTTATGCTCTTCCTATTTTCTTCAACTATGCTCTTTCTATTTTCTTCAATAGGACTAGCTTTCAATTTTTTAAAGGACACCTTTTTGGCTGTAATAGACTTCTTCACCTTGCCTTAATCCTCCAGACTAGGGTTCTACCTAACAGTACTTCTGAGTAGTCAGGACGAATACTGAAGGTCCAAGTATTTGACCCGAGTACTCAGCAGCCCTTTCTGAGCTGTTTACGAAGCTTCGGAATTCAGACTCGGGATTCCAGACCTCAGAAAACTTCTGAAATTCCAGAACTATTCATCACCAGCAGTGCCTCAGCATGTGTTGCCATGTGCAGCAGCTGCAGCCATTTAATTGCATAATCAATCAGAGTGCACAATAGTACATCCACCCCTTCCACCCTCCCCTTTAATTGTCTAGCCAATCCACAACACAACATGCAGAAATTAAAAAAACAACAGCAACAGTAGTGTATCCACAGCATAGCCCACCATCGACAGTGAGTGAACCCACTTTAATCATTATGCCAACCAAGCAGTGCACAAAAATGCAGGCAAGCAAGATACATTTGCTCAAGAAGAATACAACAACTCTGCAAAATAGTCTGCAAATGCATGGAAAAATATAAATCCCACCAAAAGCCAGCAATCCCAGGACCCAGCAGTAACAAATTTAAGAAACCAGACATTCATCCCCCAGCCCCAATGGGAAACCTCTTGGAATGCCTTCGGTACTGTGGCACTGGTAACTTAAACAAACCAGGGAAAGAGAAATGGAGCCAGGCAGAGAGATCCCATGGATCATGGCCTCATGGTGTCAAGAAGCTGGCAGCACATTAGAAGTTACACTTTATAATTAGGCTCTGTTGTGCCATGCGACAGCCTAGACAACATGCCCAACCCCACAAAACACTGTGCAACTGCATGGAGAAATAAAATCCCACCAAAAGCCATGAAGCCTAACATTCACAAAATTAAGGGTGATTTCAGATGTTATGCAGTTAAATTCACCACAGTGAATCCCACCCTGGTGTGAATGGCTTCACCGTGGGCCATGGTGACAGGGGCGGCACCACTGCCCGGGGCCAACCGGAGAAAACACGGGCTGGGGAAACCCAACAGACGTGACGCGGTGGCAAGAACCGCGGTGGGAGCTCCACAAGGCACCGGGGTCATGCGGACACAAACATGGCTGCCTGAGGGCAAACAAAGCCACAGACGGTGGAGGGACCTGCCCAGGGATGGGAAACATGAAGGGAGGGGGGGAGTGAGCAGCAGCATGAGCAGCAGCGCGAGCAGCGCTCACAAACAGCGGCTGCATGGAAGGTGCGCACACTTCAAAATGAGAAGCGCACACACACAAATAAAGCAGCACGCCCACACAACAAAGGGGAGTGGAGCACTGGGGCAGGGAGAGGCACACACCGGGGGGGCACAGGGAACCCCCCCATCCAGTTGGACATACGGGAGGAGGGGGTGGGGAGGGGCTGGCACGGCCAGCCGACCAGGAGGGAGAGGGGACAGGAGCCCAGTGGGCAAGGGAAAGGGGGACCCAGCAGCCCAAGGAGACATGAGGCAGCACAAGACACAGTGAAGCACAACAGGCATTTATTGAGGACACAAGCAGCATCGGCCAGGTGCAAAGGCATACAGAGTGGGAGAGCATGGAGACAGGGCGCGGGAGAAGGGGCAGCATCAAGGGGGGCACGGGGCCCAGTCCAGGAGGAGGGGAACCTGAACAATGTCCTGCCATGGAGCCATGGTCCGATGGAGAAGCACACCCAGTGCATGTGGGGAGGCACCGGACAAAGGCATGGAAATCCCCACACACACACACACACACGGGGGAGGAAGGGCATGGGGGCCCCCCAGAAACACTCTCCAAGGCAGCCAGGGAGCTGGTTGAAAGCCAGGCCACGGTCAAGGGCCACCAAGGCAGGGGAGCAGCCCCAGCCTCATGGAACAGGGGTCCTCAGGCCAGGTGCAGGAGAGCGGGGTGCAGGGGTGGGGGAGGCAGCTCATGGAGACGGAGGGCTGTCAACGACACATGCACAGGAGGCCACACGGAGGGTTCTGAGGCAGAGGCCGCAGGTCCCAGGTGAGAGGGCGACAGGCAGGCGGGCGGATGTGGGTCACAGGGGGTCCAGCCATCCCATGGAGGCAGCAGGTGTTAGTGCGAGCACCCAGGCCACAGATGGAAGGAAGGTGCTGAGGAGGCAGATGGATGTCAGATGGGCCCAGCGCACCCTACACGCAGCTGCAGGGGCTCCCATTGGATGGAGAGGGTGGTAACGACAGCAGGTGCACATAGCGGGGCCATTGCCACAGTCCCCGACAGAAGCCTCGTCTGGCCATGTGGAAGCAGATCAGGTAGAACGCCTTGAAGGGATCCGTAGAGCTCATGCTGATTAGCACATCAGAGCAGCTGCACACCTCCGACAGGGCCGCCAGCTCCGGCCCAGAGGGGGGGGAACCATAATCATCTGCAGGGGGGCAGGGCAGGTGGGACATCTCCAGCAGACAGTAGTAGGCAGCCCCACGGGAGCGCGGATACCCAGGGGCATCCTGCACGCTGACGAAGTAGGACACGGCCACGGCAGGGCCACCCTCACACAGGCAGGTCACATATCCCGGGAAGGCACACACATAGAGAGCAGAGGCCATCTCAGCAGTACTCCATGCCGCAAGGCCCCCCATCGTGTCCAGTAAATGCCCCTCAGGGAAAGGGGTGAGCCCCAGCTCCTCACAGTGTACGCGGCAGTTGCCAGCGGTCGCGACATAGCCAAAGTTCAGCATACCAAAGCTCAGGCACCGATAGGCATCCAACTGCATGGGCAAAGAGCGCAGGCAGCACTGAACGATGGGCAAATGCCACAGGTCTCAAAGGGCCATGCTTTTGCGGGCAGTCCAGGCTTGGACAGAGCCCCCAGAGCCTCTTAGCGGGACCTCGGCCTGAGATGCAGCTGCCATGGTACAGCTCTCGGAGGGTCTGGGCCACAGCAGCTGTGGGGGGACAAAATGGGATGTGTGGCTGGGGGGCTGGACAGGCAGACAGGGGCTGCCAAGGCCGATGGATAACGGCAAGATGGGAACAATGGGGCTGCTGTGGAGGGATGCGAAGGGAGTGGGCAGCGCAAAGCTGATGGCATGCAAGGCCGGATGGCCCCATGCATACACACCTGCAAGAGGAGATAGAAATGACAGCACGCACACCCGCAGGGTGAAGCAGCAGCCCAGGGGCCAAGGTCCCAGGCTCGGGGGGCCGCACATGGTACCCCCTATGAGGGATCACAGCCAGTACTGGAGGGAGCACAGCGGGGTCCCTCCCCCCCATCGCTACCACCACTGGCTGACACCCCATGCAGGAGATGGAGCTTCTGGGATGATGGCCCAGCAGTCAGGGGGGGTGCGGCCACCGGTGCTCACCCATAGGCCCATGGGGAAGGGGAAGCATGCACATATGTGGCACAGGTGCATGTTCAGGGATGGAAGCGAGCGCACAGTTCCCCAGTTGCAAGCCCGACCAACAGAGCGGCCATACCTGCAGGGATGGATCGCGTCCAGCTGGGAGCTCACATAGCCCTGCTACAGGCGGTTGCGGAGTGGTTCCGGGATCACATGGCACTGATGAGACTCATCACAGAGGGACTGGATGGGATGCACACAGAGCAGTGGTACATGACCAGGGTGGGGGCGCGCACCCGTCATGCAGCTAGCAGGGCTGGATGGCTCCTAGCCCTGGGGATGGCACGGCGGCTCGGACTGGCCTACAGCAGGCCGCTACTATGATCCAACAACCTACCAGCCGGCATCAGGGGTCTGCTGTCCAGGAGCGCGTGGGAGAAGGCTGCCAGGTACCTGGTGCTGCAGCTTGCCATGCCCATCCAGAGGCGCATGTGGGCCATGCCGAGGGCTCATCAGTGGTGGCAGAGGGTTCTGGCACGGTGGGATGATGTCACCTGGGTCAGACACTTCCGAATGGACAGGCGCACCCTCATGCGCCTGGCAGAGCAGCTGTGGGAGTGGCTCGATCCCCTGAGGACTGAAATGAAACACCCCATTCCCATACCTCAGTGGGTCACCATCACTGTGTGGGACTTGGCCATCCTGGACTGCTGCCAGTCCATTAACCAGCACTTTGGGGTGGGGATCACAACTGTGGCCTGCCTGGTTCGGGACTTCTGTGAGGCTGTGGAGGGGCTGCTCATGAAGTCCGTTATCCATCTGGTTGATCAGGACACTTTTATGGTGGGTTTCCAGGACCTGGGCTTCCCCAATTGCCTGTGGGCGATAGATGGCACCCATATAGCGATCCGGCGGCCCCCAGACAACGATGCGGCTGAGTACATAAACCGGCATGGGTACCACTTGCTATAGCTCCAGGGCCTGGTGGACCATCGGGGGCGCTTCACGGACATATTCACCGGGCACTCGGACTGCAGCCACAATGCACGCATCCTCACCATCTCCCCGCTGTTTGCCTGTATGTACAGGGGGGACTTCGCAGACATGTGAATGACCCGGATAGAGGGGGTGATGATGCCCCCATGCATCATTGGCAACCCGGCATATCCCCTGAAGCGATGGCTGATGAAGACATTCCCAGTGCCTGTCACCCCAGCTCAGCTGCGGTACAACACCCGCCTCAGGACAGCTCTCACCATGGTCAAGAGGTCCTTCGGTGGCCTCAAGCAGTGTTGACGATGCCTAGCTGGCCGACTGGAGTATACGGTGGAGACCTCCTCCCTTGTCATTGGAGCCTGGGTGTCCTCCACAACATATTCGAGTCTGATGGGGCCGCTGTGGATAACCCCCCCTTCATGCCGCCTGCCTGGCCCAGTACCGCTGTATGCTGACGTGCCCAATCCCCGTGAGTACCGCAATGCCAAGCACATCAGGGCAGCGCTGGCTTGTCATGTTGAGTCCTGGCCCATCCCTGAGGCCCCTGTTGCCTGGACCCTCCCAACCGGACCAGCACCACGACCGCAGCCAGACTGATGCTGCTGTAGTCCTGTACCTGCATGAAATAAAGTACTCGGACAGATTTAGGTGTGCTACTGACAATTTATTGTGCACCCCCAGTCCTGCCCAATACCCCTTTACACCTGTGTTCCCTTGTGCCCATACCCCTCAGTGGTGCTGGGTGCCCCCTTCCCTTCCCCATACCCTATTCTGCCCTGCCCCTGCCCCTCCCCCTTCCCCTGGTGCCCCTTGGCTGGCCCCTCCCCCGGGCAACCGGGATGACCGAGGCTACTGACCCCCCCTCGTCCAAAGTGGAGGAGGAGGTGCTGTCAGTCACCTGGGCTGGGAGGCCTGCCCCTACCCCCTGTCCAATGCCCCTGAGGGGCCACTGCCCATCCCCCCCCTGCGCTGCCTGCTGCCGTATTTGCACCTGGCAGACTGGCTGCTGGCATCTCAGATGTGGGGGAACAGGTCCCCAGAATCACGGTCCCTGATGCTGTTGGGGTGGCGGGGGTGGTGGCACTGGCAAGGCCTGTGGTGTGGCCAGTGGGGGTGGAGGGGGCATGTGTCCAGGCACTGGTACGGCACTCGGAGGGGCTGCTGCCATGATGAAGGCACTCAGGGCCCCTGCCTGCAGGAGGAGGGATGTGCCCTGCTTGAGCGAGCAGTCCAGGCTCCATCCATGCTCTATGGCCCGGCGGTCCTGCCGGTCCGAGTGTGCCTGGAGTACCGCCAGTTGTCAGTTCATGTCCCACCTCAGTAGCCACTGGTCCTTCCTCTTCTCCACCACCAGTGCCTGGTCCCTCCCCTCCACCTGTTGCAGTGCCCTCATTGTCCCCTCCTCCAGCTGGTTAACAGCCGCCAGCATCTCCTCCGTCTGGTGTGTGCTGGTTGCCACTTGCTCCTGCGTGAGATCCTNTGCCCTGCTCATGCGAGCGGTCCAGCTTCCGTCCGAGCTCCTCCCCTCCACCTGTTGCAGTGCCCTCATTGTCCCCTCCTCCAGCTGGTTAACAGCCGCCAGCATCTCCTCCGTCTGGTGTGTGCTGGTTGCCACTTGCTCCTGCGTGAGATCCTCCCTCCACCTGTGCGCACGCGCTTGGTGCTCCCGTATCCTCTGGGCCGGCGGAACTGGCGGCCCCCAACCATGGCCCTCCCATGCTCGGTGTGGCTCTGAGGAGCGATATAGGAGTCAGTTCCTCATGTGGGCTGGGAGGCCATTCCACAGCCCCCCTCCCATCTCCGTGCTCTGCATGCTCCTTCCCCCCGGCATGGGCACCATTCGCCTCCTGTGCCTCTCCCTCTGCCCGTTCCCCATCCCTGCCTTTGGGGCTGTGGAGGATGGATGGCTGCCATCCCCTTCCACTGACTTGCCCCCCCTCCCATTGGGGTCCATGCGTGTGCCCTGCCCTGCCCTTCTTCCTCGGTGTCCATTCCCTCCAAGGCTGGGCGGTCGCTGGGGCTGGTGTCTGCCTGGTCTCCGGGTCGGCAGCCCATGAGGGTCAGGGTCACAGTCTCCTCCTCCCCCTCCACCTCCTAGGAGTCCACTGGGGCATGTGTGCCCTCGCCAGAGGTAGGGCTGGGGGTGCGTTGGCCACATTTGCCCCAGGTCCGTGGCATCTCCTCCGTGGTATTGGTGCCCTGTGCCAGGGCTTGCTCAGGGATCTCTGGCTACAAGAGGGGGTCCTCCTCCATGGGCCGCTCCTCCCGGTGCCCCCTCCTACTGGGTGTCAGACCACTATGGAGCCCTTGTGGTGCAGCACCCGGCTCAGCGCGTCCATGTAGGGGGAGGCACGTGTCACCTGCCCAGAGCACCGGTTGTTGTCTACAATGTCCTTGAACCCCATTTTCAGTACTTTTATTTTTGTCCGGCACTGTGTGGACATTCTGTCATATCCAGCCTCCCACATCTCTGTGGCTATCTGGGCGAACACCTATTCATTCCTGGCATTGACTGCCAGCTTGCCCTGCATCTCGGGTGTCGCCCAGATGGCAATGAGGTCATGGATCTCCTGGAGCCCTGACTGCCCCCCACTCTGGTACCGCCACCTGGGTGCTTGCCCCTCCGCTGCCTCTTCCTCCTCTGTGGCCGCCACCACCTGGCCCTGACTCCATCCAGTCTCGGTTTCCTCCGGGGCACGGGCCCTCTTTCTGATCTGTTTGGGGGAACAATGGGGGCTGTTGGGTAGGCTCCTGGCAGCTGTGGTCCCTCCCTCATGTGCCCCTCCTCTCCCCTGCTCCAACCCACCCGCTCCCAGCTGCACCCCCTACCTTTTACCAGAGTGGCCCCGTGTGCTGCTGGGTGTCCCCCGCTGGGCTGAGTTTCCCCCTCCTGCTGCTGCTGCTGCTGCTGCACCTCCTCTTTGCCCTCTCACTCCATCCTCTGCTCTGTTTCCTCCACCCTCCTCTCCATCGCCTGCTCCGCCATGTTCCCCTACTGCTGTCTGCCCTTTAAATATCCCTCCGTGTGCCGCTTGTTGTCGGTTGCCTAGCAGTGATGCTGCGTGCCATTACCACGGCCTGTGGTCATTTCCTTCCACCGCGGCCATGGTTTTCCCTTCAGACATTACTTTTCATCCACCCCTGCCGCGGTGAGCTTTCACCACACTTCTTGACCTCCTCCCGCCCCGACCTCACAAAGCGTGGTTAGGTTCACCCCGGCCCATGTTTGACTGTGGTGAACATCTGGATGTGGGCCAACAGACATGCACGGCTCTTTCACCACAGCCCGCGTTTGCCTGAGGTTGACTGTGATGAATGCCATAAACGTAACGTCTGAAATCACCCTAAGAAACTAGACATTCTCATTCTCATTCTCTCTCACACACACATAAAGGGAATTAAAAGGGGATTCAACTGCTTCTCTTTACCTGGGGTTTTCCCCCAGAGAAATTCTGCTGTTTCCTTGTCCCAGAGGGGTCCAGCGCTTGTGAGTCCCAACCATCTGTCTCTGTCCAAGAGAGGCAACTGCAAGTATCCTAACCAGCTATCTCTGTCTAGGAGAGATTTTAGCTGCATATATCCCAACCAGCTGTCTCTGTCCAAGAGAGGCAACTGCAAGTATCCTAACCAGCTATCTCTGTCCAGGAGAGATTTTAGCTGCATATATCCCAACCAGCTNTGCCTAGCTGGCCGACTGGAGTATACGGTGGAGACCTCCTCCCTTGTCATTGGAGCCTGGGTGTCCTCCACAACATATTCGAGTCTGATGGGGCCGCTGTGGATAACCCCCCCTTCATGCCGCCTGCCTGGCCCAGTACCGCTGTATGCTGACGTGCCCAATCCCCGTGAGTACCGCAATGCCAAGCACATCAGGGCAGCGCTGGCTTGTCATGTTGAGTCCTGGCCCATCCCTGAGGCCCCTGTTGCCTGGACCCTCCCAACCGGACCAGCACCACGACCGCAGCCAGACTGATGCTGCTGTAGTCCTGTACCTGCATGAAATAAAGTACTCGGACAGATTTAGGTGTGCTACTGACAATTTATTGTGCACCCCCAGTCCTGCCCAATACCCCTTTACACCTGTGTTCCCTTGTGCCCATACCCCTCAGTGGTGCTGGGTGCCCCCTTCCCTTCCCCATACCCTATTCTGCCCTGCCCCTGCCCCTCCCCCTTCCCCTGGTGCCCCTTGGCTGGCCCCTCCCCCGGGCAACCGGGATGACCGAGGCTACTGACCCCCCCTCGTCCAAAGTGGAGGAGGAGGTGCTGTCAGTCACCTGGGCTGGGAGGCCTGCCCCTACCCCCTGTCCAATGCCCCTGAGGGGCCACTGCCCATCCCCCCCCTGCGCTGCCTGCTGCCGTATTTGCACCTGGCAGACTGGCTGCTGGCATCTCAGATGTGGGGGAACAGGTCCCCAGAATCACGGTCCCTGATGCTGTTGGGGTGGCGGGGGTGGTGGCACTGGCAAGGCCTGTGGTGTGGCCAGTGGGGGTGGAGGGGGCATGTGTCCAGGCACTGGTACGGCACTCGGAGGGGCTGCTGCCATGATGAAGGCACTCAGGGCCCCTGCCTGCAGGAGGAGGGATGTGCCCTGCTTGAGCGAGCAGTCCAGGCTCCATCCATGCTCTATGGCCCGGCGGTCCTGCCGGTCCGAGTGTGCCTGGAGTACCGCCAGTTGTCAGTTCATGTCCCACCTCAGTAGCCACTGGTCCTTCCTCTTCTCCACCACCAGTGCCTGGTCCCTCCCCTCCACCTGTTGCAGTGCCCTCATTGTCCCCTCCTCCAGCTGGTTAACAGCCGCCAGCATCTCCTCCGTCTGGTGTGTGCTGGTTGCCACTTGCTCCTGCGTGAGATCCTCCCTCCACCTGTGCGCACGCGCTTGGTGCTCCCGTATCCTCTGGGCCGGCGGAACTGGCGGCCCCCAACCATGGCCCTCCCATGCTCGGTGTGGCTCTGAGGAGCGATATAGGAGTCAGTTCCTCATGTGGGCTGGGAGGCCATTCCACAGCCCCCCTCCCATCTCCGTGCTCTGCATGCTCCTTCCCCCCGGCATGGGCACCATTCGCCTCCTGTGCCTCTCCCTCTGCCCGTTCCCCATCCCTGCCTTTGGGGCTGTGGAGGATGGATGGCTGCCATCCCCTTCCACTGACTTGCCCCCCCTCCCATTGGGGTCCATGCGTGTGCCCTGCCCTGCCCTTCTTCCTCGGTGTCCATTCCCTCCAAGGCTGGGCGGTCGCTGGGGCTGGTGTCTGCCTGGTCTCCGGGTCGGCAGCCCATGAGGGTCAGGGTCACAGTCTCCTCCTCCCCCTCCACCTCCTAGGAGTCCACTGGGGCATGTGTGCCCTCGCCAGAGGTAGGGCTGGGGGTGCGTTGGCCACATTTGCCCCAGGTCCGTGGCATCTCCTCCGTGGTATTGGTGCCCTGTGCCAGGGCTTGCTCAGGGATCTCTGGCTACAAGAGGGGGTCCTCCTCCATGGGCCGCTCCTCCCGGTGCCCCCTCCTACTGGGTGTCAGACCACTATGGAGCCCTTGTGGTGCAGCACCCGGCTCAGCGCGTCCATGTAGGGGGAGGCACGTGTCACCTGCCCAGAGCACCGGTTGTTGTCTACAATGTCCTTGAACCCCATTTTCAGTACTTTTATTTTTGTCCGGCACTGTGTGGACATTCTGTCATATCCAGCCTCCCACATCTCTGTGGCTATCTGGGCGAACACCTATTCATTCCTGGCATTGACTGCCAGCTTGCCCTGCATCTCGGGTGTCGCCCAGATGGCAATGAGGTCATGGATCTCCTGGAGCCCTGACTGCCCCCCACTCTGGTACCGCCACCTGGGTGCTTGCCCCTCCGCTGCCTCTTCCTCCTCTGTGGCCGCCACCACCTGGCCCTGACTCCATCCAGTCTCGGTTTCCTCCGGGGCACGGGCCCTCTTTCTGATCTGTTTGGGGGAACAATGGGGGCTGTTGGGTAGGCTCCTGGCAGCTGTGGTCCCTCCCTCATGTGCCCCTCCTCTCCCCTGCTCCAACCCACCCGCTCCCAGCTGCACCCCCTACCTTTTACCAGAGTGGCCCCGTGTGCTGCTGGGTGTCCCCCGCTGGGCTGAGTTTCCCCCTCCTGCTGCTGCTGCTGCTGCTGCACCTCCTCTTTGCCCTCTCACTCCATCCTCTGCTCTGTTTCCTCCACCCTCCTCTCCATCGCCTGCTCCGCCATGTTCCCCTACTGCTGTCTGCCCTTTAAATATCCCTCCGTGTGCCGCTTGTTGTCGGTTGCCTAGCAGTGATGCTGCGTGCCATTACCACGGCCTGTGGTCATTTCCTTCCACCGCGGCCATGGTTTTCCCTTCAGACATTACTTTTCATCCACCCCTGCCGCGGTGAGCTTTCACCACACTTCTTGACCTCCTCCCGCCCCGACCTCACAAAGCGTGGTTAGGTTCACCCCGGCCCATGTTTGACTGTGGTGAACATCTGGATGTGGGCCAACAGACATGCACGGCTCTTTCACCACAGCCCGCGTTTGCCTGAGGTTGACTGTGATGAATGCCATAAACGTAACGTCTGAAATCACCCTAAGAAACTAGACATTCTCATTCTCATTCTCTCTCACACACACATAAAGGGAATTAAAAGGGGATTCAACTGCTTCTCTTTACCTGGGGTTTTCCCCCAGAGAAATTCTGCTGTTTCCTTGTCCCAGAGGGGTCCAGCGCTTGTGAGTCCCAACCATCTGTCTCTGTCCAAGAGAGGCAACTGCAAGTATCCTAACCAGCTATCTCTGTCCAGGAGAGATTTTAGCTGCATATATCCCAACCAGCTCTTTCTGTCCAAGAGAGGCAACTGCAAGTTTTGTTCTGCAAAAGAAAGAGAGCAAGAGAGAGCTGCGGCACCCTCTAGTTTGCATGACATTGGTACTGCGGCACTAGTAACTTGAATAGACCAGGAAAGGGGAAGTGGAGCCAGGCAGAGAGATTCCTCTGGCCTCATGATGCCAAATGCCAACCGAGGGTGAAAATAGACATGACGCTAACCACCCTTTAACCATCCTTGGTGGTTATTTATGCATGTTGCAGGACTGTATTGGTGCCCTATGCAGCCCTGAAACATGCATAAATGACCACCAAGGGTGGTTAAAGGGTGATTAACATCATGTCTGTTTTCATCTCAAGCAGCAGGCAGAACTAGAAGCAATGTGGCACCCAATTATTTTTATTTTTTTAAAAAAACTGCATCTCACGGTAAAGGATCAAAACTTGCCGTCTGCTTTACCATCATGCAACTCCC
>QEPC01009674.1:2427980-2449942 GCA_003113815.1 Sphenodon punctatus
AAGAGAGGAGGGGCTGCACATGGTCGAAGCGACTGGCGAGGTAGATGACCCTGGCAGCAGAGTTTTGGACAGAGATGAGGGGAGAAAGGTGAGACCGGGGAAGGCCAGTGAGAAGGAGGTTACAGTAATCGAGGCGAGAAATGACCAGAGCCTAGAACCTTATTTGGAAAAAACGGTTAGTTATAGGCAGTGTAAATTAAATTACCAAATTTCACTTAAACTAAATAAATGCAGCAATCTTAAACTAAATAAATGCAGTGAATTAGGCTGTGCTACAGTGCTGTATCTGTAAGTAACTGACTAGGGGGCAGGGAGGGGTGTCTAGGCTGGCATGGCATTGTTTGTCCTGCCCTGTCCTGTCCTGTAGATAGAGGTAATGCTGGGGGACGGTGACTGGTTACGTTTACCTTTACCATGACATGCAGGGGTTTTTTTTAAAAAAAAGAAGGGAAGATGGGTTAAAGTTTTCTATTTGGAGAGGCATTGTCCTTGCCATCTTGAGTGTGTTGAGGATTTTTAATTCATTTTCTTTGACATTGCCCTTTTTATACAGAAATAAGAAATTATTAGCTTGAGTCTTTAATTCCAAAATGTATTTATTGGACAGATGTGGAAAAAACATGGCTTTTAAATAATAATTCCTTATTGGTTTTACATGCTTTGGGAAGCTTCTTGCTTACAGCATATAGAAAATATGATAACTTATGGAAAGATCCTGTAACAATAAAGGTCTATTAAATTTGGGTCTGCTTTCCTTCTTTTTATGTACTTTTCATATATTTTATATTATGATTTGTAAAGGTGCTGGTTACCCTTTGTATTTATGAGGACATGTTTGGCTAATAGCCATAAATAAATAAAAATAATAACACAAAGGCTAAAGGTGCAATCCTCTTGGAGGGCAGCTCCAGCCCTTAGCACAGCTATCAGTCCATTCACTTTAATGGTGATCATTGTAAGCTCTCGGGCAGGGACTGTGTCTATCTTATTTTCTGTAAAGCACCAGGTACATTGCTGGTGCTATATAAATGTGAATAAATAAAATAATAATAATAATTAATTATTATTATTATTATTATTATTAATGTCCATCCTAACCAATGGTTTGGGGGTGGGGGTGTTCCATATGCATGGCAACACTAGGAGGGCGAGACTGACTCCGATGGGATAGGGGCTGTCATGTGTGTAATGTGATGGGGATGGGGCTACAGGCCTGAGGGTATTTTTAAACATGACGGTACTGTGGATGGCCACACTTTGACACACATAGCCACCTGTGGTGCCCTCATGTCTGATCTAGGCCAGATTAGGGGCTTCCCCAGTCTGTGGCATTATTTAGCTCAGGCTATGACTCGGGCCCATCACTGAATCGCAGACTGGGTAAAGCACTACCGTGGCCCGGGGAAGCCAATTCTGGACCGGGGTAGAGTGGGCTACTATGTGTGGTGGCACACTCTACCTGATCCTGCTCTGGACTGGGGCTATTCTGAGTGCTTTCGGCAGCCTCTTGGCCTTCCATGGCCACCTGTCAGGGAGGTGGGCAGTCCGTGCTCAACAACACGGGGGGCGGGGCCTAGGGACCCAGGTCCGCATGCTTCCCTGCCCTCTCCCCACCCCTTCCCTGGCCTGGGCCATCAACACATGCGTTTTGAAACCAGGCCAGATCCTGGCTGGGGTGAGGACCCTCACCCTGGCCAGGAATAAAGTGTGATGGGAGTGCGTGGTGCTGAGAAAGCCAGTGTCCACTCCTGTTCCTCCAAACTGGCCCCTTCTGAATTCCAAGGCAGGGTTTAATTTGTTCCAGGGCTTATGCTCAGCCCCAGTGCCTCTTCTGTGAAAATAAGTCTTGGCAGTAATCAGAGCCAAAGTGATTCCTCTTCCAGCGGCAAGGTGCCCAGCAGGGAGTCCCTCAAACTTAATCGAGCCCTGGGGAGAGGCTATGCTAGCAGGGGCCTCAGTAGGGCAGCTTATCTGGACCAGAGGAGTAGGATTTCCAGAACCAGGGGTGAAGTTAGGTGGCAATGGATAGACCCTGGTGGAGAAGATGGAATGGATCTCCTGCTGGGGCACTGCACTCTAGTGTGCATATACATTCTACAACATGTGGGACCTCCAAGCCCTTGGGCCTCAGAGCAGCTGCACCTGGTGCACCTATTATAGCTACACCCCTGTCAAGGACAGGCATGAGCTCCAGTCCCTCTTCTTTTAAATATTAAGCACCGCCTCACAGTGAGTGCCTTATCAGTCATTCCTTTAAAGTCAGCCCTGTGTCTTGCTTCCCAATTCTTCCCAGTCATATTCATTCCCACTTTATATCCTGTTTTCTGGTCTTAACTATTTTGTCTCCCTTCACCTCCTGGATTCATGAATATCAGCTTTCATTTAAATGAAAAGGAATATTTTTGGCACACATGGTTGCGGAGGAAAGCTTAAAAATGTGACGTGAGTATATTCTCTGCAGATTCATGGCAAGTAAACAATTCAAAACATATTTTGTACCATTATTTTGGGGGGAATTGACATCATTTTTGAACACTTGGGAGTATCTAATCTTCAGTGCAGTCTAATCGATAGTGCTGCTCCCTTACCTACCAAGTAGAATACTTCATTTATATCCTGAACATTACTCTTGATTTTCCTGATATTTTTCTCCCCTACCTCACACTACCCAGACTTATTTAATCAATAATCTCCTGGGCTGTGAACTTACCCAGTCTGTGAAGCTACTGATGTTTCTGCTCATATATTAATGCCAGGCAAGCCAAACAAATCTGCATGTTCAGCTTTAAATATTGTGGAAACCTTATTCTGGGTCAGGTGCTTCTTATCTTTACATTGCTGTCACATAATGGATCCTACTGTCTTAAAATGATGAAACATTGCCTCCCTGGGGGGAAATTAAAAGACTGGTACCAATTTCAGCTGAGGGGAAAGTACTGCTTTCATAATGAGCTTGTTTTTATATATATATATATATATATATATATATATATTAAATCCACACACACAGCCAATGTGAACCAAATGTGTGAAGTGATGTTATCTCCCTGTGGGGTAACTTGTAGATGTGAGCTGTCAAATCATGGACCCCACCCCCTATAGAACATTCACTATAATCTTCATCAAGAAGCTGTAGTCCATATTCATCTACTCTTAATTGTGGAGACGACTGCTCCGTCTGCATGAAGGGAAAGGAGGCTTGTTGGGTTGTGGGAAGGTGTATGGCCCCTTTAAGGACCCTTCAGGTGGGTGGGGTAAGGAGAGGCAAGGGAGCAGTTTCCATGCAGACTCTCTCCACTGCATTCTCTCTCACTTTTTTGAATGTCCATTTAGAGGCTGGCAGCATGCTTTAGCTATAAGACATGGGAGCACAGGGCTCAGGTAGAGCTTCTGATAGCATTTTCCTGCCCTCCTGCCACACCACCAGTTGGGCATTAGTTTGTTAATGTATTTGAAGGGGGTTCTCCAAGATCCTTCTGTGAATTTTGGCTAGTTACTTCATTGTAGGGGATGGGAAAGAATTTTTACGGCTAATTATATTAGCCCTGGAGGGAGAGGGGTACCACACACACACACACACACACACACCAGCACCTTCCTCCAGTCAGTTGCCAGGAGTGTGAGCTACCTTCAGAAGAGTAAATGAAATCAACTCTCCCCACCCTCCTGCTTGAGATTGGGAAAGGTGGGTGATTTGCATTGTGCTAGTTGTTTGTTCAGTGTTTGACTCTGCTTGCAGGTGTTCCATTCAGCACCTCAAGAAGTTGTGTTAGAACCGTATAGGACAAGTGGCATATCTGCCTGAAGGTGTCTCTATTAGAGATGGGAACTTGGGGGTGGCTTGACCCAATGCCTGCCATGCATTGAGTTGGGCTGAACAAAAAGGTTTGACCTGCTGTGCTCATCAAACTGGTGTATTGGAGAAGGCCTTGGCCTGTCCACTCTCCTTGGTGGGACAAGGGGCAGACTAGCAACACCAGCCCTAAAAATATTTTTAGGGCCAAGGTTCCCCTTCAATTCCTTTATGGAGTTTCAATTTGTGCACCGCTTTTAGTGAATGAACTAGAGGTTCTCCAGAATACCCCTAGAAGCACCCTCGCACTCTCTTGAGGGAAGAAACAGCTTGCCAGCCAAATGGACTAATTTGAAATTTTGGCTACATCTTCATTTCTTTGAACTAGGGTCATTTTCTCAATTATTGCTCCCATCATCAATAAGGGACCCTTGGTAAAAGGGTACTGCCCAGTTGCTAGCTGCACTGGGCTTTTCCAAAGACTACCACCGTGGTATGAATTATACTAAAGCTCAGAGTTTGGTTAAATGTCGGATAAAAGACCAGGAACAACATATGTTAAGGGAGGCAATAACATTGCAAAAAGCGGCTGCAGCATATTGCTCTTTCCCAGAGGTGCACCCTACCTATCATCACTGTCTATGAAGGGCTGCGTTCACCTTGGCTAGATTCAAGTTCCTACCATCTGTGGTTCTTGAAGGCTGACAAGCAAAGGTGCCATATGAGTTTAGATATGGCCTTTTTTACACGGATGCCGCCACTGGCCCGGTGGGTGGAGCTGGGTGGGTGAGCACACCCAGAGGTGCTGAGCCAGGAGACGTTCACATGGACAGCACCACGGGGGTTTGTGGGATGGAAGGGGAGGGGCCGGCACATACCCAGCAGGCAAACACCCACCCCAGGTAACACTGAGCAAACACCCAGGACATTTACACAGACAGCTAAGACACTGACCGGAGGGGAATCCCCTCCCAGCACAGCGATGAGACAACATGGCTGACTGAAGGCAAATGAAGCCGTGGCATGCAGCACTGCCCCTGAACAGCCAGACCCCATGCGGATGGGGCTGGAGGGAGCAGGGATGACAGGAGACACAAAGTAGCAGTCCCTGGCCAGCCCCAAGACAGAGTCCAGACAGCTGGGCACCACAGACTCCCCACAAACCAAAACCCACACACACACAACCGTGAACAAAACTACACAGGGAAAATCAGAATGCCCAAGGAGACAGGGGGACCCCAACGTGGGGGAGGAGAGTGGGGTAGGAAAGGGCACCAGTGGGAAAGGCCAAGCCCCAAAGCACCAGGGGACCTCAACACAACCCTCCCTGGCAAAGCCCCCGCACACACAATCCCAAGGCCCTGATGCAATGAGCGTGGAACGAGACATAGGGATGGGAAGTTCAGTACATCTGGTATCCAATACTGCTGGTATTTTGCTGTACCGGCAGGATTGGATTACCCTGGTATTTGGGGGTACCGGTACCGGTTCCCCGTGCCGGATTTTTTTACATTGCAGCCATTGAAATGAATGGCCACAATGTAAAAAAAGAAACAAAAAAACCCCAACCACTTTCCCTCCCCAGTCCAGGCTGCATGGGTGGAAGGGGGGATACCCCCCACTCACCCTGGATTTTTTTTTTTTTTTAAATAATCCCCAAAATCCCTGCTAGTGCGCGCTCCGGGCCGCCTCCAGTGACCCAGAGCCTGCACCAGCAGGTAGGTGCTGTGGTACTAGGGTGATCCCTGGGGTGGGGGTGGTTTAACACCCCCCCACCCCAGGGATCACCCTACCTCCCCACCCAGGGATCGCCTACCTTTGCGGTCCGGGTGGTGGCGGCGGCGGTGGCAGCACGACGGTCCAGCAGCTTCAGTGCTGGCTGGTGGCTTCAGCACTTACTAAGCCTTCCAGGGAAAATCCGGGTTTCCATGGAAGGCCTAGAAAGTGCTGAAGTCACCAGCCAGCACTGAAGTCACCGGACTGCTGTGCTGCCGCCTCTGCGTCTGCAGCCCAGAGCACCAAAGGTAGGCAATCCCTGGGTGAGGAGGTAGGGTGATCCTTGGGGGGGTGTTAAACCACCCCCCACCCCAGGGATCACCCTAGTGCCTGCTGGTGCGGGCTCCGGGTCGCCAGCGGTGGCCCGGAGCCTGCACTAGTAGTAACTTAGGGTAATTTTTTTAAAATCCAGGGTGGGCAGGGTGGGTGGGTGGGTGCCCCCCCTTCCACCCACACAGCCTGGGAGGAGGAGGGGGAGGTATTGGGGTTTTTCCCCATTTATTTCAATGGGGTCAGTTCCCCATTGAAATCAATGGAATAAATCCGGTACCGGTAAACCAGTTTTAATCTGGTAAACCAGTTTTTTGTAAACCGGTAACCGGTAAAACTGGTAACCATTTTTTTGCCAGATGTCCCACCCCTAATGAGACAGATGGGGTCACGACACCAGGCACAGAAGCAGCATGTACAAAACAGCTGGGCTGGCATAGCACAGTGGGGAGGGAGGTAACCCCTGAACACACCAACCAGCAGCAAAGCAGCAGCTACCCACCAAACACCAACCACGAATGCACATGACTGAGGGGGAGACCAACACCAAGGCAGAGAGGGGGTAAAGGAGAAGGATAATGGACAAGGGGATGGCCCCTCAGCCCAAGGGACCACAGGGAAGGGGGGCAAGACAACAGGGCTGGAGGGGGTCAAAAGGAAGGCAATATATGCAGCCAAGAGGCCACAACCTGCAGGAAAGAGAACCAAGGGTAAACCCCAAGGGGTCCATCAAAGCTGCAGCACAACCACCAGGAGAGGGGGGGGGAGAGATCTTGAGATACCCAGTTCCTGCCAGGCAACCATGGCACAACCACCATAAGGTGCCCACACACTCGACCAACACGAAGGGAAGGAGAAGACACACAACTGGAGAAGGGAGCAAAACAACTTTAAAACTAAGGGAAAACAGAGCAGAACAGTAAACAGGGACAAGGGATCTGGGTATCAGGCACAAAGAGGGTTGATGGGGTGGATCCCCACCCTCAATAGGGACTCTGACCCCGTACCCAGCTCCAGCGATCCACCTGGGTGCGGTCGAGCTGGTGGACCTTCTGTAGGAGGTTCAGGACTGGAATAGTTGTAGGAACTCCTCCTGCTCCCTGGTCCACTCAGCTATCATTGCCTGCACTAAGGGAGAGAGGGAGTGAGCCATTAGGATGGTCGAAGGGCCCCAACAACTAAAACCCCCACACAGACATCAGGGGGGAGGGCCCCGGACACATGCAGTACACTCATGTATCTCCTTGTAGATCCGTGCCCCAGAACGGAGCTCTGAGGCCGCACTCTGGAGCTGCTCAGCCATCTGCCCCAGGTGAAGCATGGCCAGGAACACAACCAGAGTAGATAGAAGGGAGAATGAAGAGGAAGAAGGAGAAAGGGTGCAAGGAACTATTGGGGGTTATCAGGGGACAATAATCACACAGTGCACACATCCCCAAAATGAATGCCGAGTCACGCATGCCATCACCCCACTGGCAGGGATCAAGCGGGAACACGGGCGGGCAACTGTTGGGCCAGAAACAGGACAGAATCAAGGTCAGCAGCCCATCTCTCCCATCACCCATCCATTGCCAACAGTGCAGATGGGGGAACCAACAGGGGGCACCAGGAACAGCGGTAGCCTGGGTGGTCCCTGCGAGGAGCCAAACCAATGGAAAGCAACCACAGGACATGGAGGGTAGCGAGTGCCAAGGCCTGCAGAGCAACGAAAGCCAGCAGGGAGGGGTTGGGGCCAGCATCCAGCACTGGCCCATGCACAGGTTCACTACAGAGAGCAATGCCATGAGACAGCCCCATCAGTCGTGGCACAGCCAACACACATACGACAGATCAGCCAAGTGCCCGTGATGGGTGACAACCACACCGCAGGTAATATCCAGGGACTGCACAGAGGCAGGTGGCCTTCACAGGGTTGCATGCCACCAGGAGGGAACTGACAGATAAAGGAGTATACAATCATCAGGACACAATGGGCCTGCACCACCACACAGCCCGAACCCATGATCCATGAGGGAGCCCCCAGGGGAACGCGCTACACAGCACAGGTCGCTACCTGACGAACCCATTGATCCCAAATACAAGCCACCCATGCCTGGTCACATACCAAAGCAGAACCCATGCCCCTGTACATTGGGGCTACAATCGTGATCCTTACCACACCGACTCACAATACCATGACAGCGGAACCAAGCACATGCCCCCAAAAGCGTTGTCAGTATGGGACCAGCAACCTCTAGAGCACCTGGAAAGGCACACCCCCGGATCTAGACCACACAACCACACACACGGGGACAGATGCAGCCCTGTGAGGGGTGCCCTGAATGTTACACAGTCACACAAGCACAGTAGCAATTACAGTCCAAGCCAAGATCTTTATTTGAAAAGGGGAAGTGGGTGGGATTGGGGGGTGGAATGGGCCCACAGAGGTCAGTCAACAAGTGATCAAAGGCCTGTGGGCATGCCACCCAACCATCAGATAGGGGCACCGATGTACCCGCTCAAATAGGTATGGAGTTGGTCAATTACACAACCAGGATGGACACGGGATGCTACAGAAGCAGTGATGGGGCCCGGCAGATGGGGAAATGAACCAAAGGGATAGAACAGTACATGGGGAGGAGCAGCAATGTCCATGGGGAGGCCAGTCACAGTTAACACGTATCCACGGAGCTGGAGGATGGGACAGCCGGATCAGGGAGTGGGTGGAGCGTACTTGGTAAACATCAACCCCTGGAGAAAACCCTCCCAGGTGAAAAGGCCCCTGCAGAATCCCCAGGAACACATATGGACATCCACCATGAATTGAGGGAGGAGGTGGTTCTCCATGGAAGCCGCAGCCCTGACATCCGATCGGTTCAGCACCGCTCTCAGGGCGACCAGCTCCAATACGGTAGGGGTCCCGGTCAGTAGGGGCCACCAACATCAGGAGGTAGCAAACCCAGCTCCCCAAGAAGGGCTAGGTATTCAGATCACAGTTATGATATGCCATGGGCACGCAGTAGGATGCCAGTGTAGTTTGTAGCAACAGGGGGACCCCTGACCTGCTCGCATAGTTATTGTGAGCAGCCACCAGGTGAACAGCCGCTATCTCCTGTGTATTCCACTGCACCACAATGGCAGCTGGGTGCTCCCAAAGAGGTTGTTGGAGGAGGGGGAATCCAAGTTCCCCTGCATGCCTCTTAGGCATGGGCGAACAGATCGCGGTTCGTGTTCGGCCGTTCGGTTCGGCCGCGATCGGTTCGTGCGTTCGCGTTCGGCCGTTCGGTTCGGCCGTTCGTGTGTCGGCCGTTCGTGTTCGGTTGTTCGGGCAGGTCGTACGTTCGTGTTCGGCCGTTCGGTTCGTTCGCCATCGGGTTGTGCGTTCGTGTTCGGTCGTTCGGTGTTCGGGTGGTTCGCGCGTTCGCGTTCGGCCGTTCGGCCCGAAAAAACCAATGTTTTTTAATATATAATTTTTTAAAAAAATTTTATTGAATTTTTTTATCAAATATTTATATCTCTACACTAATAACTAACTAACTACCTAACTAATAAATGTATTCTAAATGCTATGAATAACTCCAACAAACCCTAAAGCTGAATCACAGAAAACAGTAAACTCACTCTATCAGTAAACCTTAAACTAAACTACTCAAACAAAAATGTATCGACCTAATCCTATCTATCTACCTATGAATTGAATATATGGGATGGGGGTTAGGGGGGCAATCACAAACAAGACAAGGAGGGGTACAAAACTGAAATGAAACCTAAATCAATCTATAAATTAATAATATATACTACTACTCTAATGAATCAAAAAAACAGGGGAAGGGAATGGGGAGGGAATATTCAATGGAGGGGGGAGGGAAGGAGGAAGATTGAAGATTGAACACAGGGAGGGATAAAAACAAAAAATAACAACTAAATCTATCAAAGCTAATGTAAATAAATGAGAATATGGGGGTAGATGGGTTGGATGGGTGAAATAGGAGGAGGATGGCAATGGATTGGGGAGCTGGAAAATGCTGGGTGAGGGAGCCTTCTGAAACGCCTGCTGCTCAGGAACAGTGACTAGCTCAGAAGGTATTGGGAAGGGGGGAGGCAGACAGTTTTGTTTCTTGCTGCGCCCGCCTCAAATCAGCCCCATTGGCTCCGTGCAGCCTAGCCCGTGGCCAATCATAGACTGCCAAGCCAGTGGTCTGAGGCGAAAAGAGATGGTGATTCATCAGGCTGGCTGCTACTCCAAGCCACTCTCCACCCTCCACCCCTGGTGCCTGGAAGTCTGCTCCTAGCTGAGTCAAATGACTTCCCCCTCCCTGCTACATTTGGCCTTCCAGTGACCTGACAGAAGACCATGTTTTAGCCACCCGAACACAACCGAACGCGATTCGAATTGAACGAACTGTTCGGCCATTTCGTAGTTCGGTGTTCGGTTCCGTTCGGTGTGTTCGGCCATTTCGTAGTTCGGTGTTCGGTTCGGTTCGGTGTGTTCGCCATTTCGGTGTTCGGTGTTCGGTGTTCGGTCCGTTCGGTGCGTTCGTGTTCGTGTTCGTGTTCGGTTGTCCGAACAGGCCGAGTTCGGGCCGAACACCGAACTACCGAACCGCGTTCGCCCATCACTAATGCCTCTGGCAATCTGGGCCCCCGAATGGATGGCCCATCACCCACATATACCATGACAGGAGACTGAATCCATCGGCCACTGACAGGGGGTTGCTCAGCAGCAGCTGCACATTTTGGCTCTGCCACAGCGTTCCCAGAAGCATGTTGGCACATGCCAACCACTCCTTCCTGCACAACCATCTGCCTCAGGGCCCGTACCACACCCTGCGATGACCTGCTCAAGGGCTTGGTGGTGGAGTGCAATGGTGTTCCACAGACAGCAGCTGGAAATGAGCGATGCGTGAGGAACAGCACATCGCTAGCTGAAGGGTGACCTTGCAAAGCTGATAGTGTGCAGGCTGGTATGCCCTGTGAAGCCCTAACCCACGGAAAGGGTAGACACATTCCAGCGCAGGTGATGACAGGAGAACAAGGCCACGGCTGGTTGCAGCACAGAGCTAATGAGGCAGTGGATACCGCATATCTGTAGTGTGCACAGCTGCACGATGCCATGACCTTTACTAACTGTCAATGATACAGGGATGGTACTGAATCATCCCTCACACAGATTGCACGGGGCCATGTCACAGGCACTGGGGGGGGGGAGGCCAGGACACACACACCCGTCAATGGTGAAGCTCCGCTGTGGCCCAAGCCCCCTGCCATGCAGGCTGACAGTGCAGGTGGGGGGATGTCCATTAGGCCCTGTAAGCGGAGATATCAACTAGGTGTGCAGAACACACCCAAGGTACTGCACCAATCAACAGGCACTAAGCACTGTCCGCCTAACTACTTGTGGGGCCCAGTTCCATTGCATGGGTGTGGCGTGTAGTGAGAGGTGGTGGAGATGTGGTTTGTGTGCAGTGAATTTGAAAGGTAGCAAACCTAGTAGAGAGTTGGTGCTGTCCTTTAGAGGGTGTCTGTGCTGAGCAAGGGGGACAACAGGGTGTGTGGCGGCTTGCCCGTGCCAGTGGTCCCCAGTACTTGGGGTGAGCCATTGAGCTACAGGGGACAGGTGACGCATGGTGTGGGTGTGTTGCATGCACAGGGCTTGGGTGTTGGAGGCACAGGCTGCAACTGGGTGGTTGGATAGTAGACAGGGCATTGAGTGGACGTGTGCGTAAGGGGGCCACGAGCACAGTGTTTCAGGGATTGGGGCATGCCACCTGTTCTCTTGAAGACTTGTTCTGTAGCTGTGTGATGATCCATTACAAGTTCTTGTGGTGGGAGCTCACAGTGTGTGTGCTGGTGCTACCATGCTGCCAGATGATGAGGCCCAAGAGGAGAGAGCTGTCCTGCTGGGGTCCTAGCCACATGCTTCATGATCCTGGCCCAGATGTTCCAGCAATGGACTGAGCTACTCCTCCCAGGGCCCCGCGTCTACAACCATGGGACATGACGCAGGAGAGTGGACAACATGTGGCAAGCTGCATCATTGTGATGGGCCAGGAGGATCTCTGCTCAGTGACATGCCATGTTCGGAACAGCAGTGTCCCAGTCTTACCCAAGTGGCCCCTCAACCTTTACAGCCATCGTGTGACTGTTCCAATGTGGAGGCTGAATTGGATGTGTTCATGCACCAATGAATGGTGGTAGAACATGCTGGCTACCTGGACCGATGAGGAATGGATGGACCACTTCCGCTTGAACCACTCCATTGACCCGGTTCGGTGAGATCCTCAACCCACATCTCCAGAGGAATGCTACCAGTATGCGGTATCCACTACCCCCAGGGATGTGATTGGCCATGGCAGTGTGGAGGCTGGCCGCCTCAGATTCATGTCAAAGTGTTGGGGAGCAGTTCGGAGTAGGGACTGCCACCATTAACAGCGCGCTCCATGACGTGTGTGACCTGATAGTGGAGTTGCTACTCAAGCGGGTCATCCAGCTCCGGGATCCTGAGGTTGTGATCCACGGCTTTGAGGACATGGGCTTCCCCACTGTATTGGTGCGATATACAGCAACCACATCCCTATCATCCTCCCCCCCACCCCCATGCCAAGACAGACTATCTGAACCAGAAGCAGGCATTCTCCATAAATCTGCTGGCCGTTGTGGATCACAGGTGCCTATTCACATGTACACTGGCCAGTCAGGGAGGAGCCATGATGTGCGCTTTCTGTGCACATAACCCTCTATGCCCGGATGTTTGATGGTGAGATAGTCCCCAACCTGTACTGGGTGATTGAGGATGTTTCCATGGCTCTGGTGGTGACTGGGGACCCCATCTGCCTGCTGAACCCATGGCTCATGAGGGCCTAACCCATGGCTCGCACCCCTGAGCTCAGGCTCTTCAACAAGCACCTATCGTCCACTCGGAGTATGGTGAAGCAGACATTCAGCCAGCTGAAGATGCGTTGGCGCTTTCTGATGAACAGGAGCCTGTTTGATCTGGAGCACATGCCCATCTTTGTCCTAGTGGCCTGCATAATGCACAACATATGAGAGACCGGCGGAGCTGCCCTTGATAACCCCCTACCAGTGCAGAGAACAAGCCCTGTAACCCTGTAACAACATATACAGCGTGAGGTATTCAGACGCATCTCGGAGAACAGGAACACACTCTGTAGGCGCATTGTTGCCTAGATGGCAGCCAACTTATTGTGCCTGTGCAGCCCCATCGCCCTTCACAGCCTGTATTCCCTTTACCAATAAACACAGATATGACCCAACTTGATACACCATGTGCCCATTTGATTTTGTACTGGGGGGTGCCTAGTTATTATTGAGTGGATTGCCTTGGAGCGGGGTCACGTACTAGCAGACAGCCATAGCATGAGTAACCCGTATTGCTGAACGCTACCTCTGTGTGATGGTTAGCATATGCAGTGCAAATGCAGTGCAAATGTGGTATCAGTGTGCAGGCCTGTGCCCTGTCACTGTTGGTTTTGCGTTTTCCCACCGCCTCCTGGCAGGCATGAGAGGTATCGGTCCCACATCATTATGACACATGGCACAACCCATTCTGTCCGCTACAGATCCCCTCACAGCACATGATGCCTAGGGATGTGTGAATATGGTTTGGGGGTTCGGCATTCGGCCTGAACTTTGAGTGTTCGGCCCGTTCGTGAACACCCCAAACTGCCTCCCACCCGAACCGGCCGAACAAAGTTCAGGTTCTGAACCCATTCAGGTGGGGGACAGGGGGGAACCCGGTTTTCCCTCCTCCCTCCAGGATGTGCAGGTGGAAGGGGCTCTGCGGCTCACCTCCCCCCCAACCCTGACCACCTTGTAATTTTTTTTCTTTTTAAACCCCCATCCCAGGGATCGCCCTACCTGGTGGTGCTGGGACTCCGGCCCCGAGTCTGGCAGTGGCAGCAGCAGCAGGTCCGGCAGCACTCCAGAGTGCTCCATGCCTCTACTAGGCCTTCTGGGGCACATGACCCAGAAGGAGTCGTAGAGGCCTGAAGTGCTTCGGGGCGCCACTGGACCCGGACCCGCCGCCACTACCACTGCCGTTGCCAGACCCAGGGCCAGAGTTGGCCCAACTGGTGGTGCCAGGGTTCCAGCCCTAGGTCCAGCGGTGGCGGCAGCGGGTCCGGCAGCACTCCAGAGTGTCACTGCTGCCACCGCCACTGCTGCCACCAGACCCGGGGACAGAGCCCCGGCACCACCAGGTAGGGCAATCCCTGAGGTGGGGGTTTTAAAAAAAGAAAATAATGTTTATGAGGCTGGGCAGGAGGGGGGGGAAGGTGAGTCCCGGCGCCCCATCCACTCATGCAGCCGAGAGGGGGGAGGGAAAACCAGGTTCCCCCCGTTCCCTGCCCGAATGGGTTTGGCCCCCACAAACCAGTTCAGGCTGAACAGCCAGAACCCGAACTGTTTCAGGGGGGTGAACACCAAATGGGCTGAACACCAAATCCCCCGGTGTTCGCACATCCCTAATAATGCCCCCTGAACATAACAATCGACAGACAGGTAATATATACAGTGTTTTATTTGGGGTTATAGAGAAGGGGTGGATATTACTTCTTTCAGGGCCATCCCCATCCCCACTTTGCAGCACTACCAGAGCTCGCCTCCCTGCAGCCCTTTCTTGCTGCCGTTCGCAGTGAGCAACAGCTTGACGGCCCGGGCTCTCCATCATCCCCTGGCTGCTCCACTCTAGACTCCACTCTGCTCCAGGTCTTGGTCCCTGAGATATTCAAGCATAAGGTAACCATTACACAGTTACCCAGGATGGCTCCTCTGCACCAGTGCCCTGTGTGTAGCTTAGGGATGTGCGAACGTGGTTCGGAAGCTATTGTAGAGACATTGTGCTACGCAGTATTTGAGTGGGACCTGCGTACATCCAACACAGATACCGGATGCAGGGGGTTTGGGATCATGGCCAATAAGGGAAAAACAATAATCAATGATAAAATAGATGCAGGCTACGTATATACACTTTATTTGTATTTTATTTTTATTCAGTGATTTCTATCCCGCTCCCTCCAGCCCCATGGAGCTCGGGGCAGCTCACAAGATATTTAAAACAATATATAAAAAACAATACATAAAAGGGGTTACTAAAACAATAAAAAAAAAACAAAGCGGTAAAAGCACTGGTAAAAAAAAACCCACCCTTATTCCTACCCTCCCCCAACGGCCCAGACGAACAACCAGGTCTTATAGGCCCAATGAAAGGCCAACAGGCTGGGACCCAGGCAGGCTTCCTCTGGGAAGGAGTTCCACAGTCATGGTGCAGCCACTGAGAATGCCCTCTCCATCGTGGCCCCCCGGGTTTACCTGGGGGACCTCCAAGAAGGTGCCCCCAGTAGACCTCAGAGGTCGCTCCACAGCCCGGGGAGTGAGGTGGTTTCTCAGATAGGAGGGGCCCAGACCATGTAGGGCTTTAAAGGTCAAAACCAGCACCTTGAATCGAGCCCGGAACGCTATAGGCAGCCAGTGCAGAGCCCGGAGCACTGGTGTAATGTGCTCCCTACGGCCCATCCCCATTAGGAGATGGGCCACCGCATTCTGCACCAGCTGCAGCTTCTGAGTTGTCACCAAGGGCAGCCCCATGTAGAAGGCGTTGCAGTAATCCAGCCTTGAGGTGATGAATGCATGGATGAGGGTGGCCAGATCAGAGCTTGAAACATATGGCTGGATCCTCCACACAAGCTGTAATTGGCAAAAAACCTCCCTTTACCACCGCCTCCACCTGATGATCCAGGTGGAGTCCAGGGTCTAACAGAACCCCGAAACTCCACACCTGCGGAGTACTGTATACATATAGTACTTGTGATATGACTGTAGGAAAAGAGGTTGTATGGGGAAAAAAGTAACATTTCAAAACATTTAAATTCAGTGAAGGGAGCATAGCACACATAGATGCAAACAGCAGGCTGTCTGGTAAACATGTGGCTTATGAAACCCAAATCTTTATTTTGTCTATTGCTTTTGGTATTCATAGAACTATAAATGTTAGTCCCTGGACCCATCTTTTCAAGATTGTACAGGTTCCCTTTTATGACAAGAACTGGGAGACCAGAAATGGAGTGGTCATTTTTGAAGAAGTGAATTCCGATAGGTGATTCAGTGTTCTTGCACATAAACTTTTTTCTGTGTGAGTTCATTCATTTATCTATAGACTTATTGGTTTCACTAGCATAATTTCCACGGGGGGGACTTAGTGCATTGAATGAAGTACACAATACACTATGAGTGGCATGGTTAGGTCCCTTGGAACCAGCAACTACATCAAACAAACAAAACAAAACAAAACAACCTAAACCAACAGGGACGGAGTGCTCACATTTTCCTACCTTACTAATTTCCTTTTCTTTCCCTCATGTACGACAACAACAAAAAAGGCGAAACTACATTCTTTCAAGAGTGAACCAAATTATCCTTAAAACAACATACTGTGGGCATCTTTAGACAGAACAAAGATTGGGTGGCAAAACCCCTAAGCACATGTTTGGCCATTGTGTGTAAGCACTATAACAATCCCAACACTAATTTGGCCACCTGTTGAACACGCAATGTGAACAACATTGCGTCACAAGGACAATTTGCATTTTTCAACTGAGCACATAACCAACATTGTGTCTAATGATATCGCATGACATGTTAGCAGGTACAATATGGGGAGCAAGGTGAAAGCGCTTGTGTGCTGAGATCGAGTGGTGAGCAAAACACCGATTTGCCCCAAGGTGGGCTGTGTGTCTAATCAGTGCCACATGGTGAACACAGGGCAAAACCTGTCAATAGCAGATAGGGGCACAGTATTTTAGGGTGTGGTGGTGGTGGTAGATGTCCTGCTTGTCTTGTATGGGTGAGGGAACAAGGGACTGGGTTAGGGGGGGAAGTACGGTTCCCTTCAGTGTGAGGGAGGGGCGCAGCCCTTCAGGTATGGGGGGGTAACCATCCTGTGGTAGAGGAGTGTAGTGTGTGTGTGGGATGGGGGCAAGGGGACTGGGTTGGGGAGGAAGGGCAGCTCCCCTCAGTGTGAGGGAGGGGCGTAGCCCCTGGGGGAGGGGGAACTG
The DNA here is from genome assembly GCA_003113815.1 of Sphenodon punctatus. Taxonomy (NCBI): domain Eukaryota; kingdom Metazoa; phylum Chordata; class Lepidosauria; order Sphenodontia; family Sphenodontidae; genus Sphenodon; species Sphenodon punctatus. The sequence goes on from QEPC01009674.1 coordinate 2,444,871, forward strand.
CCCTCCGATGCAAGAGGAGGGTAGGGGGTGTAGTAGTGGGTGGGGAATCTCCCTCGGGAGGCTGACGGGATAGCCCCTGGGGGAGTTGGGGGGAAGACCAGGGAGGGGTCATCAGCGATAAGGGTCATCTTGAGCCAGGGGAATTATGGTCCCTCTAGGAGGCAAATTAGAGCTGTGAGGCAGGACAGATGTTAAAATCCTGTCCCTATCACTAGCCCCCAGGCAGGTGGTGAGGTGATCAGGGATCAGAGGGCCCCCAGTCTTGGGTTACTGCTACTGAATGCAAGGTGCTGGCCAATAAGTCAACTGCGGTCTGAGAGATGACCCTGGACCAGGCAGCTGACCTCGCATGTATCACGGAGACCTGGCTAGACAATGAGTCGGGACCTATAGTGGCTGACCTTGTCCTGGCTGGGTACTCCGTGCAGCATCAGCCTTGGCTGGGGGGGGGGCAGGGTGGTGTTGTAGTCATTGTTTTTAAGGATACATTGTCTGCGAGGAGATTTCCTCTGCAAAAAATTATGGGGATAGAGTGCCTGCATTTGGTGTTGGATTTGGCTGGAGACAGATTACGGATACTGCTTATATACCGGGCACCCACCTGTATGGCAGATTCCCTATGGTGGTGTCGGGGGTGGTCTTGTGGTCTCCCAGGGCGATAGTCCTGGGGGACTTCAATATCCATGCCGTCGCCAGTCTTGGAGGGGCAGAGTGTGAGTTCATGGCTCCCATGGCAACCATGGGCCAGTCTCAGAGGATGGTGGGCCTCACATACATTGGAGGACATACCCTAGACATGATGTTTTGCACAGGTCATGAGGTGGGGGATCCGTTAGTGGGAGAGGTGTCAGCAGAAACCTTATCTCCTCCATGCAGGTATCCTGGCACATGTCAGCCCCCGGGAGGGTGCAGAACCACTCCCCCAATGGCTTATAGAACCTAGAAGGTTCCAGACTGCTCTAGGGGATGTATCCTCTGATCTCGATGACTTCTCACTCAATGACCTCGTGACCATGTGGAATTCCTTCTTGGTGGAGACCATTGACCGGGTGACTCCCAGGCATCCGCTTCGGAACTGCTGACAATTCAGGTCCCCGTGGTATATGGAGGAGCTGCAGCTGATGAAACAGGAAGGGTGGCGGTTAGAGCGACGGTGGCATCACTTGTGTGCTGAACTTGACCTATTGCGACATAGAGTCTGGTTACGTACCTATGCCATGGCGCTGCAGGCAGAAAAGAAAGTTTTCTTTACTGTCCTCATTGCATCACTAAATCACACCTGGCGGAGTTTTCTGGGTGGTGAGAGGCCTGGTCAGTCCTGCCTCCCTCTTCCTGGATTTATAGTCATCGAATGCCTGCTGTGATTTGTTTGTGGACTTTTTGAAGATAAAATCACTCAGATCCATCACAGTTTTGATGCAACACTTTTAGCAGTGGGTGAACCAGAGGCAGTAGAAGCCCCACCTTGTTCTGTTTTGTGGGATGAATTTCAGAATGTGTCACCCTCAGATGTGAGGGATGCCCTGGGGTCTGTCCAAGACACTTATTGTGAATTAAACCCATGCCTGTCCTGGCTGGTCAAGGCCAGCCAGGAGACATTAGGGTCATTGCTGGTGGGGATTGTCAATGCCTCCCTGGGGGAGGGCAGGGTGCCAGACTGCCTTAAGGAGGTTGTGGTGCAGCCCCTGATCAAGAAACCATCATTGGACGTTGACATCCTGGCCAGCTATCAGCCAGTCTCTAACCTTCCCTTTTTAGGGAAGGTTATTGAGCGGCTGATGGCTCAGCAGTTGCAGTAGTATCTGGACCGGATTAACTTTCTTGATCCTTCGCAGTCAGGTTTTAACCCTGGATATGGCATGGGGACTGCACTTGTGGCCTTGGTCGATGACCTTTCCCGTGAGTTGGACCGGGGTCATTCGACCCTGTTGATCCTATTAGATCTCTTGGCTGCATTTGATACCGTTGACCATGAGTTGTTGGTGACTTGGCTATGGGACCAGGCAGGGATTGGCAGAACCATTCTTGAGTGGTTCCACTCCTTCTGGCTGGAAGAGTCCAGCATGTGGTCTTGGGTGATTTTTCATATTTTCCCTGGGGCCTCACGTGTGGAGTCCCAAGGGGTCCATCTTGTCCCCTCTCTTGTTTAATGTGTACATGCAGCCTTTGGTGGAGGTTGTTAGGGAGTTTGGCGTATGGTGTCATCTTTCATTTTCATCTGACTCAGGCCCAGCAGTCTGGATGCTTACCTGGTGCTTGGCAGCTGTGGGGGATTGGATGAGGGTGAGCTGTCTGAAGTTAAATCCCGACAAGATGGAGGTGATGGTTGTGGGGAAGGCCAGGGGAGTGGTGGCTCCCATTATTAATGGGATCCGTCCTGCCCTGGTATCTCAGGTTTGAAGTCTGGGGGTGCTCCTGGATCTGCAGCTCTGCCTGGATGCCCAGGTGGTGGCTGTGGTGAAAGAGGCATTTCGCCAATTACATCTTGTGCATCAGCTTCGGCCGTATGTCTCTGACTCCAACCTAGCCATGATCGTTCATGCTTTTATTACCTCATGATTGGACTACTGTAATGCACTCTATGTGGGGCTACCCTTGGTGCTGGTTCAGAGGCTGCAGTTGGTGGAGAATGCGACGGCTCATCTCCAAACGGGGAAGGGTCAACGCAAGCATATTACACCAGTGCTTTGCTCTCTGCACTGGCTGCCTATTGTCTTCATGACCCAATTCCAGGTGTTGGTGTTGACCTTTAAAGCCCTGAGTGGCCTGGGCCCCACCTACCTGCGGGACCGCCTCACCCTTCAGTTACTGGATTGGCCCCTGCGGTCGACTGGGGGCTCCCTCCTCAAGGTTCCCCGGGTTTCTTGCGTGTTAACCTTGCGGAGGGCATTCTCTGTGGCTGCACCGCAGTTGTGGAATACCCTCCCATTGGAGGTTCACCTGATTACCGACCTCCCCTATTTCCATAGACAATGTAAGACCTGGCACTTCTTCCATGCTTTTCCTGAGGGAGTGGGGGTGGTTGGGTTGGGTTAGGGTGGGGGGTATATTGTATTTTATATTGTGTTTTAATGGTGTTTTAAATTGTATTATTGTTATTTAAAAGTGTTTTAATATGTTGTTAGCCGCCCCGAGATGCTTTTAGCAGGAGCGGGCAGCATACAAATTTTATTATAAATAAATAAATAAATAAATAAATAAAACCGGTGTTCATATAAAGGTAAAAACACACATTCAGACACCCATTTACATTACGTCTAAAGACACCCTGTGTAAAACAAAACCTTTTACAGCTTTTTTTGAAAGAGGATGTGTTTTGGTTTAGTATTTGGGGAATTAAATCTTCAAAATCATTAAAAACTCTTGTCCCAGTCATGGAGAGCACTTTAATCACTGGTGTCAATGAGCTCTTCATATGCATAAAATTAAGTGTGCACGTTAACTCCTTGCAGTAACCCACTCTGCATGCCTGACAATTCGCAAGTCTAGCAAATTGTGACTTACACCACAGATTTTACATTCAGAAACATCATGTAATCTACAGCTCATTGCATTTTGAAATGCCGGTGGATTGATTTCCTCATTGTCCATTCCTCACACAGTTACTTGCAGCAATCCAAAGAGAGGATCAAATGCTATCAAACCAAATGGTATTCTGGTTTAATTTTGTTCGCTTTTCACTGTTGTAAATGACTGCACAAGGTGCAGGGCAATAGTGATTCACTGTCCATGACCTGAAGCCCAAATCCTTTTGAATTTAGGACAGTTCACTATTGCCCTTAATGAAATTGGGATCAGACTTTATGACAGGACAATGGTATCATTAGATGCCATGAGCATTATTAGTCATTTTCACAATTTAGAGTGATAAGGAGGACTACTGACAGTTACGTATAAAGGAACACTGCCTCTCCAATAGCCTGTAAGAAGCGCACTAAAATGCACTGAAGCAGAGCTGGGGATATTAATATGCAAAGAAAATCATATGAGTTCTACAGATGTTTTTAGGGAAGAGGAAGGTTTTAGAAAGGTTCTTTTTTCATGCAGCTCTCTTAGAAAAAAACTAGGGCAGAAATGAGTAGAACAATAATTATTCCCAAATAGTCAAGGATCAAACTTGTGTTTTTGGCAGCTTCTCAGTACTTGGTATGCTGGCACTACTGAAGTTGTTTACCACATCTGAGTCAATCACAGTGTGAGACAGCACATCCTCCTTTTCGTCTACCAGTGGGAGTCCCACAGTCCAGGTGAAAGATCAATCCATTTTGTAGCACCCATGCCAAATCTTGTGCCCCAAGAGGCACATGGTTGCATCTCCAGCCAGATCCAAACAATGAGCGCAGAGCACGGGGTGCAGGGTGCAAGGTGTTTCAAAGAATTCAGGAGGGGGTCACACAGCTCAGGAAAGAGAGAACAATTCCAATCCAGTTTGCCCCCATGGCCACCAACCTTTACATTTTGCATGTAATATGCGGACACACTTACACGGTAAGCATCACCCACTGTGAGGTCACCAAAAAAAAGGGTAAATATGCAACCCATGACTTTTAATTGCCCTGGCAACCAATCAAAAGCTGTCATTTACTCGTTCCCCTCCAATAAAACATGTGCCCTTGTCATCCAATGAAGTGTCCCCTTGGTTTCCTTTAGGCATGGGCGAACAGATCGCGGTTCGTGTTCGGCCGTTCGGTTCGGCCGCGATCGGTTTGTGTGTTCGTGTTCGGTCGTTCGGTCGTACCTCGCGTTCGTGTTCGCCCGTTCGGTTCGGTCGTTCGTGTCTCGGCTGTTCGTGTTCGGTTGTTCGGGCAGGTCATACGTTCGTGTTCGGCCATTCGGTTCGTTCGCCATCGGGTTGTGCGTTCGTGTTCGGTCGTTCGGTGTTTGGGTGGTTCGTGCGTTCGCGTTCGGCCGTTCGGCCGGAAATGTCGCGGGAAGCCGTAAAATCGGCGTCGCGCCGGAAATTCGTGTGCGTGTGCGTGAGTGAGGCGAGAGGGTGTGTGTTTGTTTCGGTGGCTGCTTGTGTAGTGTGTTTTGGTGATTGTTTTGGCTGTGCTGTGTGTTTGGGTGGGTTG
>QEPC01009674.1:2456812-2473508 GCA_003113815.1 Sphenodon punctatus
GTCCGTTCGGTGCGTTCGTGTTCGTGTTCGTGTTCGGTTGTCCGAACAGGCCGAGTTCGGGCCGAACACCGAACTACCGAACCGCGTTCGCCCATCCCTAGTTTCCTTACCTTTCCTCCTGCTGATCACATAAGGAAGAAAAAATGATTTGAATTTTGCAGGATTATGTGCCCACAGGAAGGTAGGAAATGCATGAGGAGCCTAACAAAGGATCAGGTAAGCATTACTCGTTCGAGACATTACCGGGTGCAAAGTACCATACTGACTTCTCGGGTTCTTGGTACTCGGTAAAACTGAGTTGAATTCCACAATCCTTGGCTAAAACCAAGTAAAACCAATTGCCTAGTAAAAAGTTACATGACTATGGCCCATGTTAGCCTGCCAGGACTGGGAATTCACCCATACATGGGGTCCCATGCCACCAGATGTGGGTCCACTACTGCCCCAGGGCAGATAGGCAGCTGGCCTGGGATGTGCCCTGGGCCCTACCCATCCCATGCCAATGGCTACCCATGTAGGCCAACACAGGCCACAGAGGGCCAACATGTTTGTTCGGCCCTGCTATCCCTGCCTTAGGGTGTGGGCTGACATGGCCATACTCCATGGCTGGTTGCCATGACTTCCCATCACGGCAGAGGGCAAGGCACTGGGAGTGGGGTAGGGCTGGACATCTGCAAAATTACTGTGTTCCCCCACCCTACCAGCGGTGGAGGAACAGTATTTAATTCCCACTTCATTTCTCGGAACAAATATCAGTTTAGGTTATTTCATCCTGGCTGATTGGACCACTTTGGTATTTTTTTGTCACGTTAGTACTTGATTTTGGCAATGATTAGTGCTATGGTAGGCCAGGCGGTCACCCACCAGCACTGTCATTCCACTAACACCAATAGCTCGGTAGGTCTGTTGCACAGATTTGGTGTCTAGTGGCAGTACGTAGTGCTGGAATGAAATTACCAAAATAAATACAATTCCTGAATAAATGAATATGCAAATATCATTTCTATAACAAATAATTCTTCAGATATTCATTAGCCAACTGCAGATATAAAAAGACCTATTCCTTTCATCTCTACACTAAAACAACCTTTCATTCTGAGTGTAACTGACCTCTGAATTTGCAGACAGTGTGCAAAAAACCTCTGCCATTAGTCAATGACAAAATTCCCATTTACCTTCATAGTGGAGAATAGTCCAGGTTTTAAAATACTTAAGTTGCTACTTTTTTGCAACTATGAGATCTTAATTTTTTAAGAACATAAGAAGTGCCAAACTGGGTCAGACCAATGGTCCATCTAGCCCAGCATCCTGTCTCCGACAGTGGCCAATCACAGTGACTTGGGAGAAGCAACCAACAGGTCACAATGGGGGGGGGTTCATTCCCTGCTGTTTTTCCCCAGCTCCCATCATGTTCTCTGATCCTGTCTAGCTAAAAGCTGCTAATGGATCTATCTTCCAGAAACTTGTTCAAACCTCTTTTAAACTCAGCTATAGTACTGGCCTTTATCACAGCCTCTGGCAGTAGATTCCACAACCCAATTATATGCTGAGTGAAAAAATATTTTCTTTTATTTATTTTAAACTTGCCATCCAAGAATTTCATGGAGTGTCCCCTAGTGCTAGTACTAGCTAAGAGGGTAAATAACTGCTCCTTGTTTATAAGTTCCACACCACTCATGATTTTATAGACCTCTATCATATCTCCTCTTAGTCATCTCTTTTCCAAGCTGAAGAGCCCCAACCTACCAAGCCTCTCATCACACATCCTTCCATGCCCTTGATCATTTTTGTTGCCCTTCTCTGTATCTTTTCTAGTTCAGATATGTCTTTTTTGAGATGGGGCAACCAGAACTGCACACAGTATTCAAGGTGCGGTCACACTATTGATTTGTATAGAGGCATTATGACATCATCAATTTTATTCTCTATCCGGTCGTGTGTCAAAGTGCACGCTGATTGCTTAGTTAGAAAGCAGTCCAGTGATTAGTCTGGCAGTGGATACGGTTTTGTCAAGTTTGGTTGAATTCAATGGGTGGGAGGTGAGGAGGAGGGAATAAGCAAGAGGTCTTGGTGGTGCAGAAGGCGAAACCAACCCGGGGAGCAGCAGCAGAGCCTGAGGGGTGGCAATAGTGCTGTGGAGAAGTTGGTCAATAGCAGGGGAACTATAAAGGGCAGCAGCGGCCTCTGGCGGTGCCAGGGCCGCATGCCTAAGGGCTGTGCGCGCAAGGCCGCGGCCTTGTGAACATGGCCTTGTGCGCGCAGCCTTGTGCGCGCGGTCTTGTACGCGGGCCTGCGAGGGCCCGATCCTGCTTCTATCAAGGACTGTTTTTTCAGATAACAATGCTATGGAGAGGAAGAGACCGAGACGCTCAAATTCGGCCATCCCTACAGGTATTCCAAAGGTAAAATACCCCAAAATGGCTGATTGCTGCGAGGAGGTGGTGCCTGAAGTGAAACTTTTTAAACGCTTTCAGGTTCTGAGAGACATTGCAAACTGAAATCCCGGATTTCACTCCACAGGATTTTTTCCCTTTAAGCAGTGAAAATAGGGTCAGCCACAATTAGGGCGAACAAGGGAAAGATAGTCCAGGTGATCCCTGTGCCTCTTATACAGGAGAGGATTTGAAAATGCAGTGTCATCTAATATCCAAGACAGTGACCTTACTTTTTAGAAATATCTCAGACATTGGAAGTGTGTTGGTGGAGGTTAAATCACAACTGATTGTAAGCCCTAGGGGCAGGGACCGTGTCTATTTTATTACTTTGTAAAGTGCCAGGTACACTGCTGGCGCTATATAAATGTTTGTTAATAATAAAAATAATAATAACTGGGTGTTTTATTAACAACACTGGATCAATTGAAAATTAATCAATCACCTAAGAAAGTTTCTGTAAATAGTGATATAGATCAATCTGATAGGATTAATATTGAAAAGCAAACTTTTATTAGTAGACAAAATGTCAATAGCTATTTTAGATATAACAGGATATTCTGCAATAGACCTGTAAATGAAACTGCAATTTGGGTTAAGGTCAGACCTTGGAGATTTGGAGCAAAAACCAAGCTGGGGCTCAATGAAAGAAATGTCTGGTAATATCATGGCTCTCTTGGGTATTAAGCCCGATAAAGTAGATGTACTAAAGGAAGAGAAACTGAGCCACAGCAGACTCAGTATGTGTTAAGGATTTTCTTCAAATCCGCTTATTTAGTTCAATTCAATTTATTTATTAGGCTCAAGCTTCCATCATGGCCAACACAAAAATAACGACAAAATACTAAATACAACAATACACAAGAACAATCTCACAAATTGCCAAAACACATAACCCATTTGTTACATCCTCCATACTCACACAACATACACCAAAAGGGCCAAAAAGAAGTCACAACTTAACAAATTTACCAATAAAATTGGACCCGTACATCAAAATAATTATACAAAAAAATTTAACTAATGCAAACACAGAATCTATTTGTACACTTTGTAGATACATATGCCCTATTCAAGATCTTACTATACGTTCTGTGGCGACTTACCCTTCCTGGGGATTGTGATACCAGCGCTTGTCCCCTGGCAGGACTGTCCCTGCACATATGCAGAGTGCCCACAATTGTTCCCATGGCTTGCCCTTCGCGGGGGTTGTGGTACCAACACTCATCCCCTGGCTAAACTTTTCCCCGGATATACCAAGGTTTAGTATCCCCAGTCCATCTTGTGCTAGTAAGCAACCGTGTAACCCAGTAACTTAAGACCTACTACTTTTACTAGGCACTAAACAGTAACTTGTCAGTCTATAAAGCTTCCTTCTGAGCTCTTGCTGCTAGAAGAGCAAAAGAGGCTACAGCATTAATAACTGAGCCATCATCCGATGACATAAGCCACCTTATCCTTTGATCTACAGGAATAAGATCTTTCCCAGAATAAAGGGGGTGCAGCCAGACATGTCGTAGCTCCTTATAGAAGGTACAGCTAAAAAGGACATATGTTAGGTCTTCTATTTCATGTAGGGCACATGGGCAAAGCCTTTCCTCATACGGCTTCCTACTGTACCGTCCCATCAGTCTTATTTAGTTAAAAGACTGTTTTTGGCGAGGAAATATTTAAAATCGCATGGCATCTCTATAGATAGAGTCTTCTTGTACGGCAATGAGAGAGGTGAAGTAGGAAATGAGAATATGCTTAATCCCAACATGATCCCTATTGAAGGCGTAGTACGATACCCAAATGTAGCAGGTGAAATAAAGTTGTTACCTAGTACCTCAACCCAAGCACCAGTAGAGGAAGACATGGAGACAAATTTAGAGCAGGGTCTCTTGAGCCTCTTGATAAATCAATACTCAGGTGCCCAATTATCAAGTGATATTCTGACTTATATTTCTAGTGGTAACAGAGCGGTCAGTGGTAAGGATAAATCATATAATCCTCTGACAGAAGCGAAAAAAGTATACCTTGAAGATAAGGAAAAGGGAGAGAGTGCTTCTCTCCCCTTACAGGTATTTGAAGAACTCTCCATATTGCAGCAGGATATCTTTATCCAGAAGCTTGATCGTATTAGGAAGGAGTTGCCTTCCTTAAATCTGGAATATCAGACAGAGCATCTTAAAGCTGTTAACAACAAATATCAGCCTGAGCACGTATTAGAGGTTTTAACCGCAGCACGTTATCTAGAGCAAGAGGAACTGTGTGAGAAACCCCCACCACAACCCAAATGACCCTAGTCAGGGTGACAGGCAGGTAGGGGACTCCACCTCAAGAAATCTGCGACCTTGCTGCACTTAACTCCAGCAATAATGATCTCTACTAAGGTGGATGCGATAATACCCTGGAGTGAGGGGGAAGGATATGCATAAAGGGGTCCAAGACCTTATTAGTCTCAGTGAGTGACAGAAGGAAGTTGCTTTAAATGAAGATCAGGTGTAGGATCAACAGACTATTATGGAGGGGGAATTTTTACAATGACATAAGGAAAATAACCAGAATACTCATAGCATACCCGTTCAGGAGGAAGAATTACAGGATATGGGGGGAGGTAAAATGGGTATAGTAAACCAGGCGAGACCAGCTAGAGGGAGTAGCTCTGGACTCCTACTTACCTTGCCCGCCCCCCCGCCCCCCCAAATATGCCTATAGTAATATTTCCCATACCATAAAACTGATCTCTTGGAATATTTCTGGTTGTAAGGGTAAAATAGGGGATCCTGGTAGGGTAAATTTCTTACAGGAATATGATATAGTCCTCCTGCAGGAAACATGGTGTCAAGGAGGAGACATATTAGGGATTCCAGGTTTCCAGACATATTCCTAAGCTGGTGTCAAAAAGCAGCAGAGGGGCCGTGTTTCAGGGGGATTAGCTATATTATCTGCCGAAAGATTTCCTAACCCCTGAAATATCATACCTACAAGTAGAGCCGAGATGCAGGCAGCGGTATGGAATACTTTTAAGGGACCCAAACTTGTTTTGTTAAATTTATATTTCCCCCCTTCAACTTACATTTACTATGACTCAGATATTTGAGATTCCCTAGAGGATTTATTGGATCAGCTGACGGGGAAATTCCCCACGGCAATATTTATAGTAACCAGGGACTGGAATGCCAGACTCGGTCCATCAGCAGACCCAGAATTGGATCCAAGTCTTGGGGAGGTGTTTGGGGTCCCTGGAAGGAAGTCCTGTGATCTGACCCAAAATGAATCAGGAAGATGGATGACCGATTTCTTGGGAAAAAATGGTATGATGGCACTGAATGGACCCTATAAAGGGAGATCTAGAAGGTGATTTTACCTTTGTGAATACCAATGGTAGAAGTGTAATTGATTATATAGTAATATATGTAGCCCAGCGGGATAGCTTTGTAAATCTCCAGGTAGTAACTAGGCCTGAATCAGATCATCAGGTGTTGTGTCTGGACGCAGATATAAAGGGGAGCTGCTGTTTAGTAGATAGAAACTCAGGTGAAGGGAGAATTAGAGTCCGATGGTCCAATACCCTTATGATTAAGGTTATGGATAAGTTATGGGGGCCCGACTATAGGATGATTCGTGAAACTATGACAGTTGTCAAAGCTATAGACATCGAAAATTTAAATAAAAATTATGTTTTTATTGTTTCTAGCCTGGCAAATGATCTTCTTTCCTATAGGCTGGGGGGAAAAAATAAAGACCAGTGGACAAACACCTGGTATGATGCAAGTGCAAGTCACAATATGGAGAGTCCTTCAAATACCTGTAAGGGGAGAGAAGCACTCTCTCCCTTAAGGCTGTATGGTTAAAATAAAATACAGAACTTGCAAGGGCCAACTTTTTAGATGGCCGTCAGAAATATAAAGAATTAATCAAATATAAGAAACTCAGCTTTGATCGGCAGATATAGGCCAAGCTTTGTATGGCTGTATCTTTGAAAGATCCAGGGCTCTTCTGACTACTTATAAATTCTGAATTGCACCCTAAAGTAAGCAAGAAGCCTCAGTTGGTAGATGAGGAAGCCTGAATGAATTTCTTTGGGACATTATATGACTCCCCTGTAGAAACTGTTTCAGAGATATTTACTGAAAGATTTATCCCCCAAACAGAGAGGGTAGTCTTTGAACCTCAGATAGAGGAAGATGAAATATTTGAGTTAATTAAATCATTAAAAAGAGAAAAGCGCCAGGACATGACTTTTTTTATTGAAGAAGTTCTTAAATCTGTACCAAATTGGTGGGCTCTGTTGATAGCAATTTATTTTACCCAAGTCAATATTACAAAAAGGATACCTGAAGCATGGGGCCTAAGTATTATTGTTCCAATCTTCAAAAAAGGGAACCCTTTGAACCTGAGCTGCTACCGTCCCATAAGCCTCTTTCCGGTTCTGGGGAAAGTTTATGCTAAGGTCTTACTTACCCAGTTATAAAGTTGGGCCTACAGAAAGCATTTAATTCCACGGGGGCAATTTGGTTTCCAAAGAAATCACTCTATCATCGATAACTGTTTTATTTTATCGCATATAATTTTTAAATAAGTTAAAATAAGAGTGGGAAAGCTTTTCCTCACTTTTATTGATTTTCAAAAAGCTTTTGACTCTATTTCTAAGACAAAGCTATGGCAAAAACGTTATCAATGGGGTATAGATAGAGACCTCCTTGAATTGATTATTTTGTTACATACTGACAATAAACTAAGGTAAGAATAGGAAACAACGGCAGACTCTCAAGGTAAATCCATGTCGAAAAAGGTGTGAGACAGGGTTGCGTCCTAGCGCTCCTGCTCTTTAATATTTATTTGAGTGACCTGCCCGATAAATTATGTACAGTGGAAAGCTGCCCTCCAAAGTTCAAGAAGGAGACAATAGGTATCCTGATGTATACAGATGATATTGTTATTATGTCCCAGACAAGGGGTACTTTCAGACATGATGCTAACCACCCTTTAACCACCCTTGGTGGTTATTTATGCATGTTGCAGGGCTGTATTGGTGCCCTATGAAGCCCTGCAACATGCATAAATAACCACCAAGGGTGGTTAAAGGGTGGTTAGCGTCATGTCTGAAAGTACCCATGGAAGGGGTTGCAGTACCAATTGGAGTTGTTAGTGGACTACTACGTTGAGAATGATTTAAATATAAATCCCCAAAAATCACAGGTCATGATCCTGGAGGAAAGAAATTTGAGGTTTAAATGGAATATAAGGGGTATTATTTTTCAACAAACAGAATCTTATGTATACCTTGGAATGACTCTATCAAGAAATGACTGTTGGGATAAACACAAAAATCTGATTTCATTAACAGCTTCCGCAGTAGCTAAGGGAATTTTATGGCTGGCCAGAAAATCTAGGGGGATTAAAGTATCAGAAATTTTAAATATTTTTAAAATGAAAGTTCAGATGTTGCTTACCTTTGGTATTGAAATTATATCAACTAATACATTTCAAGAGTTAGAGAAGGTTCAAAATAAATTTTTAAGGGGTTTATTAGGTCTCCCCCAGTGTATCCCAGCTGCTGCTGTCAGAGCAGAAGCAAGAATGATGCCTATTGCTTCCCTTGCTAAGAAGCAGGGTATTAGGTATTGGTTGAAAATTTGTAATCAGACAGAAAATACTTTGCTATCCCTTTGTTTGCAAGAAGAATTAGAACACCAGGGAGTTCAAAGGTATCCCTGGATAACTCGGATATTAACCTATTTGGAAAATTTAGGTCTGTCCCCCTCTTGTTTTGTGGGGGAAAGCATTACTCAACAGAGGAGTCTGGTTGAATTAAGAATAATGGACATAGCGAGACAGGAGGATATGGCTATCCTACCAGGATGGAAGGTGGCTCCCTTCTTCCATAAAATCAAACTCCAGCATCAATTTGAAGAATATTTTGATAAACAATATGGTAATATGGTATTGCGCAGATTTTTTGTCCAATTGCTTTTTCAATCATTTCCCTCTGCGGTCTTAAGGGGATGGTATGAGAAAATACTGTACGATGCTCGTGTCTATTTATGTGAGAAAGGTGGAGTGGAGGATCTTAAACATTTTCTTTTACACTGTACATTTTATGCTAATATTAGGCAATTATGGTAGACCCCAATATGGGGAAAAAAAGATTTTATTTCAGAGGATGAAAAGATAAAAATGTTGTTGACTTCCCATGACTTGCAAATCTTGAGAGCGGTCTCCTCCTTTGCCTTCCTAGCTGGTCGTGCAAAAGAATGATACAAGAGGAGGGGATGTGATCACTGATATCCCTTAGAGGATTAGTGTGCTATATTCTTGTAGTAAAAATAAGCGCACTTAAAAGGATTTGCAAGGCTAAAATAAGGTGCTTGTTTTGGGTTTTTTTCCTTATCCTCTTTTAGGTGCTTTTATATGTATGTTCGTATATGTATTTTAGCTGCTCTTTTATTATTTTTGCTTTTAAAAGGCTATGGCAAAAGCTAATTGCCAAAATAAACTTATCTATCTATCTATCTATCTATCTATCTATCTATCTCCTTCCAAATTCCTAACATTCTGTTGTTGTTTTTTACTGCTGCTTGCACACTGCGCTGTGGATTTCATTAATTTGTCCACAACCATCCCTGGATCCTTTTCTTGAGTGGTAACTCCTAGCTTAATACCCAGCATTGTGTAGGCATAGTTTGGATTATTTTTCCCTACGTGCATCACTTTGCACTTGTCCACATTAAATCTCATTTGCCATTTAGATGCCCAGGCACCCAGTGTTGTAAGATCCTGTTGTAGTTCCTCACAGTCTGCTCGTGTTTTAAATACCTTGAATAACTTGGTGTTGTCTGAAAATTTGATCACCTCACTCTTAACACCCTTTTCCAAATCATTAATGAATACATTAAATGGCACCAGTCGCAATACAAATCCCTGAGGCACACCACTTTTTACATCTCTCGATTGTGACAACTGATCATTTAGTCCAAACCTTTGCTTTCTATCTTTCAACCAGTTTCTGATCCATAGTAAGACACTACCTCCTAGCCCATGACTTTTTAACTTTCTCAAGACTCTCTCATGAGGGGCCTTACCAAATGCTTTCTGGAAATTCAGGTACACTATATCTACTGGGTCTTCCTTGTCCACATGCGTATTTACACCCTCAAAGAATTCCAACAAGTTGGTGAGGCATGGTTTACCTTTACTAAATCCATGTTGACTCTTCCCCATTAAGCCATGTTTGTCAGCATGCCCTGTAATTCTGTCCTTAATGATTGTTTCCACCATTTTACCTGGCATAGACGTCAAGCTTACAGGTCTGTAGTTTCCAGGATTGTCTCTGGATCCCTTTTTAAAAATCAGGGTTACATTTGCAACCCTCCAGTCCTCAGTACAGTGACAGAGTTTAGTGACAGGTTACAAATTATTTATTTATTTTAAATATTTTGCTACCCCGCCCCTCCTGCCACAGGCAGCTCGGGGTGGCTTACAATTCGCAAAACATTAAAACAACATTAAAATAACAATTTAAAACAACTAAAAGGAGGACAAAAAGAAAAATAACCCCTATCCAACAACCCACCCCTCACCCATCTCCCCCACCAAATGCCTGGTGGAACAGCCAGCTCTTGCAACTCCTCTGAAAAGAGGAGAGGTCCTGGGCCAACTGGGCCTCCACCAGACGGGAGTTCCACAGCCGTGGTGCGGCCACCAAGAACGCCTTCCCCTGCGTGGCCCCACGAAACACGGGATCTTGAGAAGGGTCCCCCCCGATGACCGCAGGGGTTGGTCTAACACCCTAGCAGGGAGGCGGTCCCACAGATAGGTAGGGCCTAGGCCCTTTAGGGCTTTATAGGCCAAAACCAACACCTTGAATCGGGCCCAGAAAACCACCGGCAGCCAGTGCAGAGAGCAGAGCAATGTTGTAATGTGCTCCCGGCGGCCCAGTCCTACCAAAAGATGGGCCACCGCATTCTTCACCATCTGCAGTTTCCGAGCCGTCACCATGGGTAGCCCCACATAGAGCGCGTTATAATACTCCAATGTAGAGGTGATGAAAGCATGGACAATGGTGGCCAGGTCAGAGCCTAAAACACATGGCTGAAGCCGTCGCACCAGATGTAACTGGCAAAAGGCACTCCTCAGCACAGCCTCCACTGGACGTCCAGGCGGAACTCCACATCAAGGAGCACACTCAGAGTCCGTACCTGGGATACCAATGGAGGGCAGACCCTGACAATAACAGGGGCCACTATCTCCAGCACCTTACCCACCAACATCACTTCCATCTTGTCAGAATTCAGTTTCAGTGGGTTAGTTCTCATCCAGTCCCCCACAGCTGTCAAACAACGAGTAAGCACCGAGACAGCAGGGCCTGGGTCTGTTGAAAAAGAGAGATACAGCTGGGTGTCTTAAGCATATTGATGATACCGCACGCCGAACCTCCTGATCACATCATCAAGTGAATACATGTATACATTGAACAGGAGAGGGGACAAAACCGAACCCTTCTTGACTCCATACGAGAGGTCTCGTTATGATGAAAAAAAAATCCCCAAGAACCACTTGCTGCATTCTACCGGTCAGGAAAGAGTAGAACCATTCAAGAACAGTCCTGCCCACCACTGCGCAGTCCTGCAGGTGTGTCACCAACATCTCCTGATCAACTGTATCAAATGCAGCTGAAAGAACGAATAGAACTAACAGGGTCAAATGACTCCGGTCCTTTTCCCGGTGCAGATCATCCACAAAAGCCAAAAGCACAGTCACAATGCCAAACCCCAGACGAAATCCCGACTGAGAGGGGTCCAGATAACTGACTCGGTGAAGATGTCCCTGCAGCTGCTGAGCCACTACACTTCAATAACCTTCCCTAAAAAGGAAAGACTAGAGACAGGCCTATAGCTGGCAAGGGAGTCAACATCAAGCGATGGTTTCTTGAACAGAAGCCGAACCACTGCCTCTTTGAGACAGCCTGGCACTCTGCCCTCCCAAAGGGAGGCATTGACCACCGCAGCCAACAATGACCCCATTGTCTCCCTGCAAGATTTAATCAGCCAGGAGGGGAAAGGATCTAATTCACAAGATGTGGCCCTAACAACCTCAAAAACACCACCCGCATCGGCGGGTGTCACCAACTAAAATTGATCCCACAAAACTGGACAAGACAAGGCTTCCATAACCTCCAGTTCCCCATATGTATTAATTGCAGCATCGAAGTTGTGGTGATTCCGAGTGATTTTATCCACAAAATAATCCACAAACATGCTACATAGAATAACAAGGTCAGCCAGAATATGCCCCGACTCATTGTCCAGCCAGGTTATCGTGATACATACAAGATCGGCGGCATAGTCCAAGATTACCTCCTGGACAGTTGTTGTCTTATTTGCCACCGATTTCCCATTTAACAGCATCAACACAGGGCCAGGGGCCCCCTGACCAAGAACCATCTCCCTGTCTGCCTGGGGGTAGTGAGTGGGACTTGTAATAAACACCTGTTCCGTCCTACTGATCTCACCTCCCCCCGACTGGGGTTATATCTCCCCTGGTCTGTCACGACCCCAATGGCTGCCCCTCCCCCCCAGCTGACTGCCCCCCAGCCCCCCAGGCTGCCCCTCCATGGCAGCAGAGGAGATATTCCCTCCCCCCCATAAAAATTACTAACAGTAAATCTGTGATTTCATATTTGTGTTTCTTTAGAACTCTGTGGTGAATGCTATCTGGCCCTGATGACTTGTTAGTATTCCGTTTGTCAATTTGCCCTAGAACATCCTCCAACGTCACATTGATTTGTAACAGCTGTTCCAATTCCTCACCCACAAAGCAAGTATCCGGTGTGGGTACCTCCCCCAAATCCTCCATAGTGAAGACCAATGCAAAGAACTAATTCAGCTTCTCTGCAATGTCCTTATCCTCCCTGAGCACCACTTTTACTCCCTTGTCATCTAATGGCCCAACTGACTCCCTAGCAGGGTTTTTGCTTCTGATGTATTTGAAAAGGTTTTATTGCTTGTTTTTGCCTCTTTATCAAGCCTCCCTTCGAAATCTCTCTTGGCCTGCCTTATTAACACTTTACATTTACAGTGCCAGTGTTTATGCTCTTTCATATTGTTTTCATTGGGACTAGCCTTCCATTTCTTAAAGGATGCCTTTTTGGCTCTAATAGCCTCCTTCACCTCCCCATTTAGCCACAGTGGAAGATGTTGGGTCTTCCTGCTTCCTTTTTTAACTTGTGGGATGCATTTAATCTGGGCTTCCAGAAGGGTGCTTTTAAACAGCCTCCACGCCTCTTGCAAAATTGTAGCTCTTGTGACTGTGCTTTTTAGTTTGTCTTTCTCACTCCAGAAATTATGTCAAATTTATATAATGTAAACAATTTTTTACAAAATATGAACCTCTTCTCTGCTACATAAATACATTGTGGGCCAATAGACTGCTGGCTTAGGTTATGCTCCTCTGACTGCTTAGTGTAAGTGCAAGCACTTAACCCAGAGTTTCCTAAATGACACAGCTTCCAAACTGAGTTTTGCTATCTATGGATGGGGTCATAATCCCAGTTTATATTTTCTATACTTTGCATTTCTTTGTTGTTGTCTGGCATCACAGGATTATAGTTTAAATTTTTTAAGTTTAAGATTAATCAAAATTTATGACCCACCTCCTTCTGCCAAAGGGCAGCTTGGGGTGCCGTACAATAGAAAATAAAACATAATATTAAAAAATACAATAAATATACAATAAAACCAATAAAAATGTACAACAGATAGGCTTGAATAACCCAATACCCTCCCCTCCAAAAGAAAGGAAAAAAAACCCACCCGCTACCCGTCCCCCTCACCAAATGCCTGGTGAAACAGCCAGCTCTTACATTGTCTACGGAAGGAGGGAAGATTCGGAGAGAGGCGGACCTCCGTTAGGAGGGAGTTCCATAACTGAGTTAAGTCTCAATGAAGCTGATCCCATGTTCTGCCGATCCCATGTGCACCCCTGAATGTGTTCATATGTGCAGTTTCCGTGGGGCACAAAGTGCCAGAAATGGGAGTGTTCATGTGTGGCCACGCACACGTACGGGTGCACATGGGATCCATGAGGCATGGGACCAGCCCCATTCGCCTGGCCCCAAGCCTTTTAACGTTTCGGCGGAACTGTAAGACTTGGCTGTTTGCCCAGGCCTTTGGGGGAGGGTAGGGAGGGTTTCTTTTAATCCCCTACCCTTTTTTTTGTCTAAGCCCTGTTTTAATATTTATATGAAATATATGTTGGTTTTATTGAATTTTAATGTATTTTATTGTTTTAATTATTTTATGTTGTGAGCCGCCCCGGGCTGCTTTGCAGGAGGGGCGGGATATAAATGTGTTGAAATAAAAAATGAAAATAAAATTATGAGGTTACACAGATAAGAGAAGCTTGAGAACCACAACACAAGTCCCACAAGAATGAATGGGATTCACCTTAGCATTAGTGGATAGCACTGAAGCTAAACAACCAGAGATTGCACTGCCCATATATGCACTGCCCATATATGCACTGCCTGAGAAGCTGGTAAATCCAGAGAAAGTTCTATCAACATTGGCACCATTTGGTACAAAAAAGGGTTAGACATGTCCATTAGTAATGTAGCTTATAACGCAGAAATTGAGATGTAAGTGATAGCTTATCAAAGACCTAAATGCAAAACACGGTAATATTATGACACTAGCAATCATTTCAATCACTCTCTGGAGAGAGATGATTATTTATAATCTTAATTAACTGCTTCTCCTTTTGCTGCAGTCAAATTCCTGGAAGGAATCAAAAAATAATATCTTAAAAAGCTGTACGCCGACTGCTGAATTTGCACTTCTAATATTCAGAACAGACATGCATGATTCTTTTTCTACCAGTTTTTTTTAACAAAATCTTTACAATCACTTGAAAGTCACTAAATAAGCCCAACCTTCTAGATCTAGTTCATGCTGTGGCTGCACAAATGGGTCTTAATACCATCCTAGCTGGGCAGCTGAGGGCTAATTTGGTAGGGGGTTTAATCTTATTTTCAAGACAATGTGAATTCATGGTTCCCCTTTTTGTTTAGTCTGATTATACAAAATGTCCATAATGTTCAAGTCTAGGAGGTATGGTTGCCTTGTTGGTCCCCATAAATATAAGAAATGCAGTCATAATCCATCTTCAGATGATATCTTTTAATGGGCCAACTTCTGCTGGTAAGGCTATGCAAGCCTTTGGGCCCCACAGGGTCCTTCATCAAGCATTTCAAATTGTCATATTTTATGAATCACTAGAATGAATTTCCAAGGGATGTGGTGTTGTTGGAAGTGACCAAGCTATCTCTTGAAATCCTTAAATGAAGATAGGATGCTGTTATATTTGATATATCTGATATATTTTTAATCAGAAGTTGTGGAACTGATATCTTTACCAGTTTCTGGGTATATTCCATGGCCTGTGCTAGGCAGAAGGTTAGAGCAGATGATCAAAGCAGTTCCTTCTGACCTTAAATCAATGAACCTTTGAGCAGAGACCCATGTTCATGGCATTTTCTCCAAGGACAGCATTGAGGAAAACTCCATGAATATGGCTCTCTGTCTCTGAGTCCCCATCCATTTACGCTACACTCAGCAACGCCTCTAACTGCAGATATTGTTGCAATCACCATTAACCTATCAAATTGCATTCTGCTATTTAGGGTTAAAATAGAGATGATGTTGGACTTCTGTGGCATGCTTTGACCTACTTTGCACTGGACCTCACTGTTTGTGTAGGAGCCTCAAGATGGTCGCTCAGGATTGCCCTGGGCCATGTCAGTGGCTAGCCCAGGCTCTCACCCTCGGACTATGTCCAAGTCGCAGCCTGGGTTAAGGTCCATTCAATTGGGTCAAAGCAGAACACAGCAGGCTATTGCATATACTGTGGCCCAGCAAACACGATCTGGATCAGGGCTGCCATGGCTAGTAGTTGTTGGCTGTCATGGCTGCCCGTCATGGTGTGAGGTGGGGCACTGGGTGCAGTGGTGAAGCGGGGCTACTAAAGGAGGATGAATGATCTTCTGATAAAGTCTGGACCAAGACCTGGAATACTGGCTTCTGTTCAGAGTTTTGAGAAAGATCTGTAACATGGGAACAATATTCCTCTAACTCAGAGAGGTATGAGGAGGTTACACTTTAACAATATCTATGTAGTGGTCAATACTGTGGAGGTAGGCTTTTCTATGGTGCTTATTAACAAAATATCTCCAAACGCTGTGCCGTTCTTGAGAAGTAGAGGATGGTTGGAGAGAAGTTCCTTGCGGAGAATAGTGCTGTAGTTCTGTAAGTCAGTTTGTTATAATCTCTCTTCTCTTTCACATTTTTTTTTGTTGTTGGACATTTTATAAGCATTTTTCATGAGATTCTTCTGTAAGTCTATCATTCCATTTGTCAGCTTTGAATTAATTGAACTACTGATGAGACAAGAGTGTTGACTGGCTTAATAATGGAACCCACTGATAAGCCATTTGTTAATGGGGAGCCCAATGTGCTAGTTGTTCCTAAAGAAGAAAGAGGTGCCTGCTGGGCCAGCACATCTACCCTGCATCCGTGATTTAATTGTCTCAGTTATTGCATCCACATAATTACTGCTTGTCTGTCTGATGTGCCCTATGGAAGCTGTGAGGCCTTGAATTAAAGATACAAGAGCACTACAGGAATGCATTTTCTACAAGAACGGGAATAATACTCACTAACTAGTTCACGTAACTTTATTTTCACCTTTGTTTGACTAATCAGCTTACAAAGTCTTATTTCAGCTACTCTATCTTCTTTTGAGTTCCTTATGAAAATAGCAAGGTTTAAGGCAGTGACTAACTTTGACTGGACATTCTAGGATTCAGTTTGCTGCACTGGAAGCTATTTGCTACACTTAATAAAGGGCCACCTCAAGAACCAGATGAATGAAACTAGAGGTGCAATTCTCCACCACTGATGTCAATGGGATGTTTTGCCACTGACTTCACTGGATGGAGGGTTGTATCCTGAGGCTCCTCAGTGCCTTGGTCACCTTTGAAAATGGGACTTAGGCTTCAACATCACTTCTGAAAATTTCCCCTCATGTTTTTCAATAAGCTCCTATGCCAAGTCAGTTGCAAAGCTGGGAATACTACTCAAATTTCCTCCTGCTTAGCAACATAGGGTACTTTCAGACATTACGCTAACCACCCTTTAACCACCCTTGGTGGTTATTTATGCATGTTGCAGGGCTGTATTGGTGCCCTATGCAGCCCTGCAACATGCATAAATAACCACCAA
>QEPC01009674.1:2481509-2544793 GCA_003113815.1 Sphenodon punctatus
TTATCTAATAAGTACACAGACCTACTCCTACAAACACTAAAACTAAATCACTAACGCTATCTCGATCACTAAGCTAACTCCTACAACTCTATCTATCTAATCTATCTATCTATCTATCCCATATCCATATCCAAATATATATATATATATATTATATATATATATATATATATATATATATACATCCCATATATATGTGATGGGGGGAATCACAAACAGAAGAGGAATCTGTAGTGAAATACATACATTACATACTCAATGAGTCTGTACAGTGCATAACACAAGGTTTCAGTTTATGGTTTCAGTATCATTTTATTACAAAACTGAAATAAAACTTAAAGCAATCTAAAAATCCTACTCAACGCCTGCTGTTCAGGAACAGTGAGTAGCTCAGAAGGTGTTGGGAAGGGGGGGCAGATAATTAGTTTCGTTTCTTGCAAGCCTCTCCACCCCTGGTGCCTGGAAGTCTGCTCCTCAGTGTCTGACACCTCCCTGTCACGTTTGACCTTCCAGTGAACCTTTTTTTGCCACCCGAACTCATCTGAACGTGATCTGAACTGACCAAACTGTTCGGCCATTTCACCATTCGGTGTTTGGTTTGTTTGGTATGTTTGCGTTTGGGTTCGGGTTCAAGTTCGGTCGTCCGAACAGGCCGAGTTTGGGCCGAACTCCGAACTGCCAAACCGCATTCGCCCATCCCTAGTTTTAGGACCCTTTCATCATCGTATGGCAGTTTTATTACTTTTGTTATATGTGGAATGGGGAGAGTATTGTAGTTAATCCTCTCCTACTATTTTACCCTTATTATAAATTATAGTTTAACAATGAATTAGTTATTGGAGGAAGTATTGGGACAACCTTCTAAATGTGCATGTTGGTTTATTAATTATTTATGTCATTTGTTGTATTTGTTGTATTTTGTATAGGCCTGGAGGGCCAAGTGTTATTTGTTGTATTTGTTTATTGTTCTTTGTCGTATTTGTGGTATCTGTTGTATTCTGCAATCGCCCAGAAGGCCAAGTAATAAAATATTTAAAATTGAACTAATTGTCAAAGGGAATTGGGAGGGGCCTTGGGAAGTGGGAGGGGCTGAGGACCCCCCACATTTAGTCTTTGCCTTGGGCCCCACAATTTCTAAGCCTGACCCTGCATTAGAGGCTGCACTGTATTATGCATGAATTGTGATAAAGCTAATTTCCATAAAAGACTGAGTGAGACTGAGTGATATTGGAACCTTACGTCCGTACTCAAAGGGACCACTCGGGGGTCAGATCCTTCAGGGACTCACCCTGCAACACCGCACCCTGTTACAGTCGCCTTCTGACAATTCCCTAAAAGTTCCCACGAGCAGCTATATAACTCTTCCTGCTGCTTATTGGGGCTGTGCAATACTTACCTCTTTTATTTCCGATTTAGTTTTTGATTGGTGGGTTAAAAACCCATCTATTTTCAGGGTTTCATAAAAAACCCATTTGTTTTCATATATTTTTTTTGTTTTAAAATTAATAAAAAAATAATAATAAAAAATCACTGTAGATGTGCAAATTGCCACCAGACCATTCTGTACATGCGACAGTGATGCTGACACTGCCATTTTGGAAAATGGTGTGCATGCACAGAATGCTCCAGTGGCCATTCTCATTGTAACCAAGTCTCATCATAACCAAGTCAAGTACGTGCACTTGAGACCTCGCATCTTCATGAATGTTAGACCCTTGTCTCTCCCTCTGTTCCCCTTCCTATGTCTCTCCCCCAGCTCCTGTCTCTCAGATTGTAAGCCCTAGGGGCAGGGACCGTGTCTATTTTATTATTTTGTAAAGTGCCAGGTACACTGCTGGCACTATATAAATGTTTGTTAATAATATTCATAATAAAAAATTTGCGATTGCACAGTGATTATTTTTTTATTTTCTTTAAATTACTTGAAAAGGCTGCTCGGGCCATTCTGTGCATGCACATCCTTTTCCAAAATGGTGGTGGCAGTGTTGTCACCATTTTGAAAAGGGGTCTCACATGCACAGAACAGTCCCAGTGGTTATTTTGTGCATCCACGATTTTTTTAAAAAAATTCTTATTATTTTAAAACGAAAATGAGTGAAAGCATATCTATGTCATTTACTTATTATTCATTTTCAGAACATTTGTTTTTAAAAAGAATGGGGCTTCATTCATTTTAAGAACTAATAAAAACAAAATAAATTGCACATTTCTACTGCTTATTGGAACAGAAGTGGAGAGAGGTCTGTTACTCCAAATGAACACCTCCAGAGTAACTACTTTTGCTCATGTGAATGAGCCCTGTGGAAGAATGGAGGGGTTTGCCCTTAACCAAACATTTTTTAACACAAACTCCACTACAGGGATAGATCAGCATTCCAGGAAACAGGGAGAGAACTTCAGGTCCATGTCCTAAGCTGCCTGCATGTCACTGGAGATGCAGGACCAAGACCTTGTAATTCCCAGAAGATTACCCCATTTTAGTCAACACTACATTTAGGGTGGAAATATCTTCCACCCATTGAAGTCAATGGGTAATTTCAGACTTTACCATACCATGGTCAACCACAGTGAACCCCCCTATGGCGGCTGCGGTACCATAATGTCTGTAGTGCATTCCGTCAGATGTTCACCATGGTTAACCTCCAGGGGGAAACACATTGACCACAGTTCTGGACCTCCGGCCGCCCAGAGGTCCAGAACCGTGGTTAGTTGGACCACGGTCCGGAATCGATGGAAAGTAATGTCTGTTACCTCCATCGATTCTGGACCATGGCCCACACCCTGATGTGGGATCGGGCGCTGCAGCCAGATTGGCTGCTGCACCCACCCGTCTCCCGGAGGGCGGGTGACCGGGGGGAGTGCGGGGGTCGGGGCTGTGCGGCCACATGTTGCATTGCACAGCCCTGTTCCCTCCCCGATCCCCTGTAGGAATCAGGCTGGCACGTCTAAAGGACAGATGGCCTGATTCCTGACCGGGATGCGAAACAGCTCCTGGTGCATGGTTGGACATGGCGAATGCACATCTGAAATTACCCAATGTCACTGATTTTAATAGTGGAGGACTGAACCCTTAATGTCAGATAATAACCTGTATTATTATTATTATTATTAACAAACATTTATATAGCGCCAGCAGTGTACCTGGTACTTTACAAAGTAATAAAATAGACACGGTCCCTGCCCCTAGGGCTTACAATCTGAGAGACAGGAGCTGGGGGAGAGACTTAGGAAGGGGAACAGAGGGAGAGACAAGGGGTCTAACATTCATGAAGATGCGAGGTCTCAAGTGCACGTACTTGGCTTGGTTACGATGAGAATGACAGCAGGCAGGTCCATGTTGCAAGGATAAGGGTAAACAGATCGTAGGTATAGGAATAGTGGCTCAGCAGGATAAAGAGTCAGACAGAGCAGAGCGAAAGAGGTGAGTTTTAAGGAGAGATTTGAAGGTATGAAGGGAGGGGGCAAGGCGGATGTGGACAGGGAGGGAGTTCCAGGCATGGGGGGCAGCAAGTGAGAAGGGACGAAGGCGCTTAGGGGAGCAGGGAAGGCGTGGAAGGGCGAGAGAGGGGACAGAGGAGGAGCGAAGTGCATGGGCTGGAGTATGGAGGGCGATAAGTGCAGAGAGGTAGGGGGGAGTAAGGTTGTGAAGAGCTTTATAGGTGAAGAACTATCTCAATATAATTTATTATCTCTCTCCAATTACATTTTCAAGGAATGAATATTTTTTTTTCTTAATGAAAAGATTTGTTCCAATACATGCTCACAGAGCTCTACAGGTAACTTACAGTGTTCAGTAGTTTTAAATAGCCCATTGTCTAGAATAAGAATAGCTCTAAGTTTCTGCTTTGACAGTCACTCCTTCCTGTTTTATATACTGCTCCCTTTTGGGTTTGTCTGTTTATTTAAAAAAAACCTTCCTTCACATCTTTTCAGAAATGAAATCCATTTACTGCGTCTAGCATAATTGACAGACAGTTTGGGGTATGAATTTCATGTCAGCTCTCAAAATGAACATTTAAATTGTTAATCCAGGAATTGTGAAGAGAATATTTATTATTTTTACCATATCTCTGCTCCATTTAATTTATTTTTCTTTGATAGGACAATATAAGATGTTATGATTTATTTAAAACATTTCCCAAAGTGTCTACACTTGTTCATATTAGTTTTGTTGAAAGCAAGTGCAAATAGAAGAACAATGCTAGCTTTCAATGGGATATCAAACTAGGGGCTCAAGCCTGCAAATATTGCTGCTCCTGGAGATTGGTGTACAATTTGAGTAGTTCCTTGTCCTGAGTGAGGCTACTTAGCGCATACTCTGCTACAGGGATATAAGAATTTGCAAGAATTTGCTGGGTACAGCTGAGGGCTGGGTCCATGTTGTGCACTACATGAGATGGACGCAGATCGCCCACACACATTGGGCACGTGGGGGGATTCAGATGAGTCAAGGATGGGTGTGCACCCCAAACCACGCATGTTTCATCTGGAGTATCCTGGATTTTCCCCCGATGCTCCATGAGTGGGTGGTGCATGGGTCACAGGAGTGCACACCCTGACAGTGCCTTCAGATGGGTGTGTGGATGCATGTGGGATGGGTGGACCGGAGGAAGTTTGTCTCATCTAAAAATGGCCTAACGGTGTAGAACTCCATCAATTAAAGTCAGTGGCTGAAATCCTATGTCCTGTGGATCCTGTCTGTGCACACGCATGCACGTAGTTTCTGCGGGGTTCCGTTTGGGATCGAGCCCAGTCGCTCAATTGCATTGGCCTTAATGGACTGGACTCCTTGAGCTGAATCATGTAGTGAGTTTATTATTAACATTTATTATCCACAGTTTCATGTAGTGCGTTGAATACCAAGAATATATCCATGACTGAAATAGGTACTCACATATCCATTCTTTCATATTCCATTTTGTTTTTGGCTCAAAATTTTCATTTTTGGCCATTTTAATACTTTGGTATATATATTGCCAAATGATATAACTGAAATATTGAAATGGTCAAAATTCCAAAATAACCAGATTGTAAAAATATAAAAAGCACACACCAGAAATAACAATTATTAATTATTGTTATTGTCATAGTGCCAGTGTTGTACCTGGCACTGTACAATCCGTAGTTATAGACAGATCCCTACCCCCAAAGGACTTACAATCTAAGAGAGACAAGGAAGTGGGAGATGAGGAAGAGATAAACATCAAAATACCTTCATGAGGTTGAGAAAAAAAGGTGCATGACCCATGTCCTGAACTTAGGGTGATTCCAGATGAAACGATACCACGGTCAACCACAGTGAACCCCCTGTGGTGGGCGTTTGTACCATTTCATCTGTAGTGATTCCCGCCAGATGTTCAGCCCAGTGAATCACTGGCGGGAATCACATTAACCACGATTTTGGACTTCTGGCCGCCCGGATGTCCAGAGTCGTGGTTAGATTGGCCATAATCTAGAATGGGCCAAAAGTTACGTCTGCAACATGGCCCATCGTGGATCATGGCCCAGACCATGATATGGTATCAGGCACAGCGGCTGGATTGGCCACTGTGCCCGCACGTCTCCTAGAGAGTTGGCGGCCGAGAGAGCACGGGGGGCAGGGTTGTGCGGCCGCACGTCACGTCATGCAGCCCCTCCCCAATCCCCTGTAGGAATCAGGCCGGCACGTCTAAAGGACGGCCAGACTGATTCCTGACCAGGATTCGAAACGGAACCTGGTCCATGGTTCAGCGTGGCGGGCCTCACGGCCCGCGACGTCTGAAATCACCCTTAGTTACAGGGAAGAGATTGAAGGAAGGAGGGAAGAGAATGCAATTTCACTCATGGCAAGCCAGGGAAAGCCTTAAAGAAGAGGTAGGTTTTCAGTCAACAGAGCATAAGTGGATACTGCCTCTTCACTTGCTCCATAGGCACTCTTTATGAATCGCACCCCAGACTCATGGATTCAGTGCAGCTACATGTACTGCACCTCTTATAGATATCCCTCTGTCTTGAAAGACTAAGGCCCTTTTTAAACAGGGTGTGGCTGCATAGAGGATCGGTGGGGGGGCAGCACGTGGGTGGATGCGTACACAGACGCACACCCACCTCCACCATTCTCCACACATGAAGTAACTGCCATTTTGGTCAATTGCTCCATTTGTGGTTGATGGGTGGAGATGGGTGGGTCATGGGAGCACGCACACCCACCTACCCATAACCACATAATTCACACAGGAGATACCCAAACATGCCCACACAGATCAGCTACTTGGGCATGTGTGGGTGCCTCCCATGTAAAATAGGTCTAATAAACCCTTACACCAGGGGTGGGGACACTTTTCCATCTTAGGGGCCACTTTAAAAATTACCACAAGTTCTGTGGGGCCTCTGGGTTCTTAAAGGGTGTGCTCAGGAATTTGGGGGTCCTGATTATGGATTTGTGTCATGATTGATTGATTGATTGATTGATTGATACGTATTTTTTAGCCACCCCCTCATGCCTACAACATCTCGGGGTGGCTTACAACAATACAATAAAATTCATAAAAACAATATTTAAAAAACAAATTCATCAATAAATTAAAAACAGTCCCATATCCACCACTACCCCACATCCCCCATATCCACAGCTACCCAACCCTCCCCTCCTCCCCTCCGAAGGCCTGGGCAAACAGCCAGGTCTTGCAGACTCGAAATGCCAGCAAACCTGGGGCCAGGCGGGCTTCCTCCAGGAGGGAGTTCCAGAGTCATGGCCCAGCCACTGAGAACGCCCTCTCCATTGTAGCCCCCCGTCTCACCCAGGAGACCTCCAAGAAGGCACTACCAGTGGACCAAAGGGATCAATCTGAGGCACAGAGTGTGAGGCGGTCCCCAAGGTATGAGGGGCCCAGACCATGCAGGGCTTTATAGATCAATACCAACACCTTGAATCTGGCTCAGTATGCTATAGGCAGCCAGTGCAGAGCATGGAGCACTGGTGTAATGTGCTACCATCACCCAGTCCCCATAAGGAGATGGACCGCCACATTCTGCACCAGCTGCAGCCTCCAAACCAGAAACAAAGGAAGCCCCACGTAGAGTGCATTGCAATAGTCCAGCCTTGAGGTGATGAAAGCATGGATAAGGGTGGCCAGGTCGGACCTGGAAATGTATGGGTACAGCCTCCGTACCAGATATAGCTGGCGGAAGGCGGTCTTAGCCACTGCCTCCACCTGCCAATCCAGATGGAGACCCGAATCCAACACCACCCCCAGACTCCAAACCTGCTGGGCAATAGGAGGATGGACCCCCCCACAAGGGGGGCCATAACCACCCCCACCCTCCCCACCACCAGCACCTCCGACTTATGAGGATTTAGTTTTAGTCTGCTCTGCCTCATCCAATCCACCACGGCCTCCAAACATTGGAAAAGTAGTGAGACGGCAGGACCTGTGTCATTTGAAAATGAGAGGTACAGCTGAGTATCATCAGCATATTGGTGACATCGCACCCCGAACCCTCTCACTATCTCCCCCAGGGGCTGCATTTACACATTAAACATTAATGGAGACAGGATCGAACATTGCAGAATGCCGCAGGATAAGGCCCGGGGGCTTAATATTTCAGCCCCCAGCACCACCGGCTGGCTTCTCCCTGAGAGGAATGAGCAAAACCACCCAAGGACAGTCCCGTCCAGACCCCCCAGGTCTCGCTACCATCTCAACAGCAGCCCATGGTCCACGGTGTCAAAAGCTTCTGAGAGATCTAGCAGGATCAGAAATGTCGAACATCCTGCGTCCATCTCCTGGTGGAGATCATCCACCAACGTCACCAAGGCCATCTCAGTACCATAGCTGGGGCGGAACCCAGATTGAAAAGGGTCAAGGAAACCAATGTTATCAAAATGTGCCTGGAGCTGCAGTGTCACTGCCAGTTCAATAACCTTCCCTAAAAGGGAAGATTAGAGACGGGTTGATAGCTGGTGAGTGCGTCCACATCCATGGATGGCTTCTTCAGCAGGGGGTGCACCACAGCCTCCTTGAGACTGGGTAACAGTCTCCCCTGTTGAAGGGACACGTTCACTACCCTCATCAGCACCGTCCCGAGTCTCCTTGGAGGCTTTCACCAACCAGGACAGGCATGGATCTAATTCACAACTGGTGGCCCTAACAGACCCCAGGCCACCCAGGGCCATGTAACACCTATGATTCCAACTAGGAAGGGTGTCCGCCAAGGCTGCGTATTAGCTCCGGCCCTTTTCAACTTGTTTATAGATGACATAATACCCACCATGGCAGCCCCACAGCATTTCCCCCCGAAATTGGCAGCTCGGGCAGTTGGCTGCCTATGTTATACTGACGACGTGGCCTTGTTGTCACAGACGAGGCTAGGTTTGACCAGGCAATTGCAGACTTTCTGGACTTTTTGTCAGGCTAATCAACTCACCATCAATTACGAAAAATCGAAGGTCCTGGTAATTTCGGCCCATGCCAAAATCCAGAGCTGGCATATAGGCGGTATCACTATACAACAGGTCAGGGCGTTTAGATACCTGGGAATCTTGTTTCATGAATTGGGCCATTTGAAGGAGCATGTTAGCAGAGCCCTGAGATCAGCCCAAGCAGTGGCTTTGTCCATTTCTAGACTTTTCGCCAAACAGGGCAGGATGGTGATCCAACAGGCCTTGCAGGTTTATAACTAAAGTGAGGTCCCAATTGCTCTATGGGGCCAAGCTGTGCGCCCCTTTCTAATCGGACCCGTTGGACAGGGCCCAGTCTAGGTTCCTACGGGGACTTCTGGGGGTCCCGAGAGGCACTCCATTAGCAGCTATCCGAGTGGAACTGGGACAAATATCTTGGAACCAAGCAGCCAAAGAAGCCAGTTTTAAATACTGGTCAAAATTACAACTAAATAAGGAGTCTACTTTAGTGAAATCTCTGTCGGATGACCCCTTTAGAGACCCCTGAGTAAGGGAAGTTGAAGCACAGTTGGAGGAGATGGGAACTTCCACGGTGTATCTAAAGCACAAACTCCCAGATTCTGTCAGGACTGAGGTTCTTACGAGGGTTAGGGATATAAGGCGTCAAACAGAACTTGCTAAAATAAGATCCTCACCCCATATTCGTGAGTATCTATACTATGTCCCATCCATGGGTCAGATGGCTTCTTACTTAATCACCCCAATATCTGGTAGAGCTAAACAACTGATAGCTAGTGCCCGGTTCAATGCGTTCCCTTCTCGAGTCCTGGAAGGGAGGATACAGGGCATACCATTTCTTGACAGATTATGCCCCTTTGACAATGCTACGACAGAGACTGTAGGGCAAATAATGTTACACTGTCATTTATATGACGAGCCACGCCATGACCTTCTTGAACCAATAAGGGACCAGTATCCACGTGATTATGGCAGTTTTGCTGGATAGTTCCGAACCAGATACAATTCAGAGGGTAGCCCTCTTTTTGATGTCCATCTCAGATCACAGTTTATAAGTACCCATTAAGCGAGTCAATCCTAACCATCACCCACTAGGAATCAGAGGGAGGTATCTGGTTCTCATTTTATTGTACAATGCTTTTGAAGCAAGCTGTTATGTGTTTGTCTTGCCTGTAGATGTCTGTATTGTTTTACAATGATCACAGATCACGTAATAAATGATGATGATGATGATGACCCCAGGACATTCACTGTTGGTGTCACTTCCTGAAACTCATCCCAGAAAGATTGACCAGATGGCACCTCCATAACCTCATGCTCCTCACCCACTGCTTCCAATCTGATGTCAAAGTTACTCTGGATCTGAGCGATCTTGTCTGCAAAGTAGGGGGAAAACTCCTCACAGCGGGCCTGGGACAAGTCCCCATACAGGTGGAGGGAGGCCGGACTGACCAGCCCCCACACCACCCGGAACAGCTCCGCTGAATGCAACTTCACAGATGCTATGAGGGCAGCAAATAACTCCTTCTTTGCTGTCCTCACAAGCCTCAACATAGGACCACAAATGGAGAAGTCGGTCAGATTCAGAGCGAGTCCGATGCCAGCTTCTCTATAGTCTCCTGACTACCTGTTTCATACACCGCAGCCCCTCAGTAAACCAAGGGGCCCTGCGGTGACAAGATGGAGGGAGAAGATGTCTCGGAGCCACTCTGTCAACTGCCCCCTCCAGCCAGATGTTCCAATGCCAGACAAGCTCATTGACAGAGTAGCCATCTGGGTCTAAGATTAATTCCCTCAGAGCTTCCTGGAACTACTGCCTCCGAGGGCAGACCAACCTAACTGGTCCATTCCCCTACTGTAGAAGGTGTGCTGAGAGACTGGTCTGCAGGAGATAATGATCCATCCATGACAACGGTGTAACCCTCACAGCCCCCAGTAAAGGATCACCTGCCTCAAGGCCAGAAAAGAAGATCACGTCGAGAATATGCCCCACCCCCATGCTATGGCTATGTCCCTTATCCTTCTGTGCATGTCCTCTTTTCTGCTATCTTATATTAGACTCAATTTTTCAGGGCTTGAGGATAAAACTGAATCCAGAAGATGGAAAGTGATACAGAAAACTAGCCACAGGTCACATTTGGAACCTGGGCATGAGGTTTTCCACCCCTGACTTGCATTGATTTCAGCAGGACAATGCATGTGTGTATAGGTATAATAATCTAGCCATAAAATAGCCAGCTTCTTGGAACCAAGTACATAAGTATTAATTACACCAGAAAACCTATTGCAGTTCTGTCCAAAAAATATACACACACACCCCTAATGAATAGCATATGCAAACCTGATATAGTAATTGTCCCTGTGTAAGGATAAATGCAAAACTGTTTTAGGATATTTCAATCTCTGAGCATTCAGATATCTATTTTGTTATAGAATACAGCTATTAGGGATGTGTCAACAGAACCAGGTTTGGATGTTTGGCTGTTTGGTGGTTTGGGTCAAACTTTGACTTCATATTCCATATGAGGTTCAGTCGGGCTCGGTTCAGTGTTTAGTTTGGTGTAATCAGAAACTGAAAAAGAATTAGATTTTTGAAATAAAGGGAAAAAACTGAAAAACATATTTCCCACTATAACATTTTTATTTCTTATTTGAGTTTGATGGAATTTAGGGACTTCCTATGCCCAATGAAGTGCACTAAGTGTACCAAAATTCCAAATAATTAGATAAAGGGAACCGATTTCAGAAGCAATTGAATGTTGTGATTTTAAGGAAAGCTCCATACACATTCATGGCTACAACGTCTTTATCCTGCATCCAATATTCATGAAACTTGTGCATTTTACTTTCCTCCATATGCTTAATACTTCTGCCAATTTTTAGAAAGAATAAATAAAGGGTCCCAAGAGTATAAGACATTAACTTGAAAATACATTTCCAGATGTAACATTTTGATATTCCATTCTGTTTACAGGATATTTGGCAAGAATGTATTAAATACCTTTTCTGTCATTTAAACAAATGTACAGGAGATTTTGATAAAGGGACCCAATTATATAAGCAATTGATGTTGTCCACATGAAGGTCATTATTCATATGAATATCAGCATATTCAGTGCCAGTCAGAGGCAGGTACCCTGCATGGCAGGGGGAGAGAGACTGCAGGAGGAAGGATGTGGAGCAACCCCAAAGACTGACAGACACATTCAATGGCCAAACACATTACTGCAAGCTTCTAGCTTTACAGGACCAATTGGTAGTGGCTTCGAGGTGGGCATAGGGGGTGGCCCTGAGGCGGGCATAAGCAACATAACTGGGACTTCTGAGATAGCATCCCAGCAGTCAGGAGACATAGTTTAAACACATCCAGGCTGGCCAATTATCATCACAATCACATCCTGCAGCACTGAGACAGAGGACACAAGAGAATCTCTATTGGCTCTTTCCAAACAGATGCTTCTGACTTCCCAGAAACAAGTGGGGGAGATATGTTGGGATGGTCCCAGCACAGAATGAGGATATTTGGTTGACATTTATGTTGGCCAATTCGCATCACAAACCGATCTTATACCACAGTGACATAAGAGAATCCCAGGCAAAGGCCCCTTCTCTACGTATGTTGTACAGGCATATAAAATTTGGACCCTTTATAAAATCTTTCTGATATTTGGCAGAGATGATCATGAAAGTGTAATATATATTCCTGCCAAATTTCATGTACACTGGTTGGATTACAAAGATGTTATAGTCAGACATACATGTATATGTTAATAGCTTATACCACCAAGACCCTTTTTCCAATCCTTCTGAAATTTGGCAAAGATAGTAAATATTGGAAGGGGTATAAACTGGACATGTTTTACATACGTTAGATGTGAGACAAAGAAGTTACAGCTAAGGATGTATATGTATAATATTGCAAAATACAATAATTCAACTGCTTCTAAAATTGGATTCCTTTATCCAATTGTTTTGAAATTTGGTACACATGATGCTTTCTATTGGAGGTATAGGCCCCCCATCTTTCATCTACATAGCCTAAAAGAAAACCTTTACAGCCAATAATGTGTTTTCCATTGAAACCAATGGAAATTCAATTCCGAACTCACTAAACGCATCTGAACCAAATGTTCAAATTTTAGTTCAGTTCACATGTTCGGTTTGGTTGACTGAACTATTCGAGTTCGGTCTTAACTCTGAACTTCCGAACCACTTTTGCCCATCCCTAACAGCTATCAATTTTCCAGTTCAACCCAAAAACTAGTTGGGGTAAATATTTAAGTGGAACCCCATTAGATGAAATTTAGCAAAATTTAAATTTGATTTATTTAATTATCTATTTAAAAAAAAAAAAAAACTTTACCTTTCTGACAGAGAACAAAATGTTGGTTACTTGCTTTAAATCTAATTTAAAGGGGCAATATCACCTTAAAAATAATAATTATATGACATACATAGAAAAGCTTTGACTTATCTGTAATTGTCTGTTGCTAGGTTCATTTCTGGCTGATGACTATTCAGAGTGCAGGGACTGTGGTAACCCAGACATGCAAAGTATCCCCAGTTAACAGAAAATAATGTTTTAAAATGTTCATGAAGATTTTCTGTGCACTCAGGATGGACACAAACATCCATGAGCTATACAGTATAATCAGAAATTAAATTATGTAAACACTGTCCATTTTAATGCCAACAATGTCCAAGTTAATCCACAGCTACAGGGTTCTAAAACTCAAAGGATGCCATCGCAAGTAACTATGGAGATAGCAGAGCAGTTTGGAAGGGCAAGATGAAAGCCAGCTAAACAGATAGCACCAAATTCACAGAAAACGCTTCCTCTGACCTCTCCAACAGAAAACAGGATCTGGACTCTGGTTCAGTGGCTACTAATATATGTTATACCAGGAACATATTCAGGCTTGCTAACGCTGACAAATCTGAACACATGGCAGGTTGTCCATACATATCTGCCCATACATATCCACTAATACACACAAAGACTACCCACAGGCTGGTTTTGCAGAGGGTGCTTACTAGAAGCAGCAGCCAGAAATCAGTGGGGACAGGGACAGGACAGGAGCAGAAGTGGTGGCAGCAGGTCTAGCAAGAGAGCTTGATGTTCCCCTTGACCTGCCACCACCTCTTCTGGTTCTGCTGCCATCTCCACTCCCTGTCCCTGGTTGGTCCCCTTTCCCCACATACTTACCTAAGCAGCAGACGCAGGTTCCAGGGATCAGCAAGTGGTGGCAGCAGAAGCAGTGGCATGTCTAAGATAGATTGTTCACATGTATCTAAGTCCATTGGGCAAAATCATGCATGGACTTGGGGTGTGCTGCAATTAACATGCAGACAACACAATGCCCACATCTATTTATCTTTTTCATCCAATTCAGGTCCTTCAGTCTTGATGTTTACTCAATGCCTGGATGCTACTGGGGACTGGATATGGCTGAGCCAACTGAATCTGAAGCCAAACAAGACTGGAGTGATGTTGGTTGGCCAACTCTGTGACCTTGGAGGGATTGGGACACCCATCATTAGGTATTTTCAGACATTACGAGATCACAGTGAACCATGGTGAATACCCACCTGTGGTCGATGTGTCTCGAACATCTGTTTGGTGGCCACCAGATGTTAGCCACGGTCAATACCCGCATGGGGTCAATTTGAACCATGCTTCCCGGGCTAGCGGGGGGAATGTCCCGGGAAGTGTGGTCAAAGAGATCCCCAGTCGTGGCAAATCCAGCCCGACACGGCGGCCGCATTGGCCCCGCCGCCCGCCCGTCTCCACAGAGGGTGGGTGGTGGGAGCGTGGAGGAGGCGGGGCCGTGTGGCCACACATTTCGCCATGCGGTCCCGCCCCTCCCAGATTTACGGCGTGATGGGGTGACCCTGGTGGGGAATGAATGGGGTGATTTTGGTATGGGGCCAACGGGCCCTGTAACGTCTGAAATCACCCATTGATAGGGTACAGCCTCCCCTGGTTGCTCAGATTCATAGTCTTGGGGTGCCCCTGGATCCTGAGCTAAGCCTGGAACATCAGGTCACAGTAGTGGCCAGGAGTGCCTCTCACCAACTTAATCAAGTGAGGAGGCTGTGTCCCTTTCTGAGATAGAGATGTGGACACCATCATCCATGCCTTCATTAACTCAAAACTATACTGCAATGAGCTTTACATTGGGCAACCATTTCAGACTGTTCGGGGACTACAGCTTGTGCAGAACACAGTGGCCTGCCTTTTGACAGGGATGGGTCACCTGGAGCACATACCACTGGTGCTTAAGACTCTGCACTGGCTGCCAAAAAACATTCCAGTTTCAATTCAAGGGGCTGGTTTTGACCTATAAAACCCTAAATGGCCTGGGCCTTACATATCTAAAGGACAGCCATCCTCCTTATGTTCTGCCACAGCCTCTAAGATCATCTGAGAATGCCCTCTTACTTAATTTATTCATATATATATATATGAATCAATTAAGTTTAAATTAAATTATATATATACTTTTTATATATAAATCTAAAGCAATCAAATGTCTTTGGGAGTATCAACATGGAAGAGCAGAAGCTTGCTGAAAATGTTCTTGCCACCACTACTGCTGGCTGCTGTCCAGAATCCAGGCATGTGTGAAAGAGACAGGGGGAATCAGAGAGAGCATGACAACAACCATAGCTCTCTGCTGTGGCTTTACTCTTCCCGCTTTTCCCTGTCCCCATGTAACCAGCTACATGTGCTTGCCTCACACGTTGTATTTATTTATTTATATTTATATTTATATTCTGCCCTTCCCATCGAGGCTCAGGGGGATTATCACAAATCATCAAACAATAAAATTCAAACAATAAAAACTCCCACCCTCTCCTACAAAAAACCCACCCCACCCCTATCCCCATCCACCAAATGCTTTTTCAAATAAAAATGTTTTACATCACCTCTGGAAGATGCTTAGGCTTGGGTTCAAATGAACCTCCTGGGGAAGGGAGTTCTAAAAATTGGGGCAGCAACCAAGAACACCCTCCTGTTCAACCCTGTTCCATGGACACGGGTAACAGATGGAACCAGAAACAAGGTGCTCCTGGCTGACTGTAGGGTCCACAACAGAACATGGTAGGACAGGCAGTCTTTCAGATATGAGACCCAGACAATTTAGGGCTTTAAAGGTCAAAACTAGCACCGTGAATTGTGCCCAGAAAGCTATAGGTAGCCAGTGCAAACTTTGGAGCACCGGTGTAATGTGGTCCCCATGATCCATCCCTGAAAAGAGCTAAGGAACTGCATTCTGCACCAGCTGCAGCTTCCAAACAGTCATCAAGGGCAGCCCCACGTAGACCGCATTGCGATAATCTAGCTCCAAGGTGAAGGAAGCATGGATGACAGTGACTAGATCCATGTCAGAAAGAAAAGACTGCAACTTCCTCACTGATGGAGGTGGTGAAAAGTGCTTGTGGCAGAATCTGGTATTCCAGGCGCACCAAGGGATCCCAAAGCACTCCAATGCTGCAAACCCGATTGATCAGAGGTAGCCAGACCCCATCAACAAAAGGTGTCCCAGTTCCCTCCAAGTCAAAAGACCGGCCAACCAGCATCACTTCAGTCATTTCAGGATTCAGCTTCAATCAACTCACCCTCATCCTGTCCCCAACAGCAGGCAGGCATCAAGTAAGCACCGAGACTGTAGGTCCCAGTTTGGATGAAAAGGAGAGGAAGATCTGAGTATCATTGGCATACTGATCACATCTATGATGATCTCACCCAGTGGCCTCAGATACACATTGAACAAGAGGAGATAAAGAATAAAATTCTGCCAGACACTACAGGGGAACTTTTGAGGGGGTGTCGAGCAATCTCCCATCACCACCAGCTGGGACCTCCTGGATAGGAAGGAGAGGAACCACTCAAGCATGGTCCTGCGCACCCCTGCCAGGTTCTGTAGATGTGTCAACACCACCCCATTATCTAAAAGGGAGCTGAAACAAGATCAACAAGTAGAATTCCCCTTGTCCATTTCAAGGCACAGAACATCAACCAAAGCCACAACTGCAGTCTCCGTGCCATACCCAAAATGAAAACCTGACTGAAATGGGTCCAGAAATCTGGTAGCCTGACCCACCACAAATGACTTTCCATGTAGAGGCAAGTGAGTGAAACACATAGGTAGCATGACACAACAATCAGGTAACTGTTGTGGGTCAATTGTCAGTAGAGCAGATTTAACAATTTTACAGAATGCTCTTTTTAAATGGAAAATTCTTTTTTAACAGTAATTTGTTCCATGGACAGAAATTTCAATTAGAAATATTTTTTTTCATCTTAAAATGTTGTCATTTTGAAGTTTCCAAATGTGTTCATTACAATGCAGTCTTCCTGAGTCACTGAAGTGTGGCATGTGAAGTATAGCCTAGCTGTAGGTATGGGTGAACAGAATCGAGTTCGGAAATTCGGTTCGGTTCGAAAATCGAGTTTGGTTCGGAAGTTCGGTTCAGTCGACCGAACTATTCCAGTTCGGTCCCAACTCTGAACTTCCAAACAGAATTTGGAAATTCACACACCATTGAACTAAATGGAATATTATCTTATGGGGATGGGCGAACAGAACCCAATTAGGAAATTCAGTTTGGTTTGGTTTGGTTTGGTTCAAAAATCGAGTTCGGTTTGGAAGTTCAGTTCGGTTCGGTCGAATGAACTGGTCAAATTCGGTCCGAACTCCGAATTTCCGAACCGCGTTCTCCCATCCCTACCTAGCTGGCCAAGGGTTCATGAAGAGGATGGAACCAGACTGGCCTGCAACTGCTCCAGTGTACCATAATCACACAAGAAACCTTCATTTGCAACATTAGGCCCAAGTCACTGTTTAAGATGAGATGTAGGCTGTTGCATCTCTTATGCACTTCTTATATTTTACTCACAGTATATTTCTTTCTTTACTCTTAACTAAAGTTTGGATAAAGCAAAAAAAAAAAAAAAGAATTAAAAAATCCTGTTTCCATTTAAATTGATCAGATGACACCACAGGAAATGGGCAGGCACTAGGGGGCTACATAAAATCAGATTATTTCCTTTTCATCATGAGCACCATTTCAGAAAATGCTCTAAGGTGGCTATAATTTATCTCTATCTTTGTTTAATTGAGATTCTCATGTCTTATACTGCCTTTAATTTGCAAGTGGGAGGCTGCAGAAATTAGCAGTGCTGTGATTTGCATGTCCCTGTTTTCTCATCATGGGATCAGGACTAAATAAATTTCTGCAAAGACTTGCCTATAATCACTGGCACCCAGCCTTCAACTTTTATTCAGAACAGAGGATGCAATCATCCCACATCATTTTACCCTACAATTTGAGAACTGTTACCCTACTTGACTTTATCTGCGTTAAGGGACTAGCTTCAGAGCTGATCCTGTTAGGACTTACCTCTGTTGAGAACCTTGCCACAGGCCCTGTATAAAATGCATGCAGTTCCCTTTACACACCTGACTAGTCTGTCTATGTAGTAAATGAAGTACATGAGCAAGTAACACTGTTGGACAGCTCTTGTTCCTATTGAAGTCTGTGCCATTGATTTTATGAGGATTGGGCACTTAGTTATTATGACCGCACACACTATCTCAAGCAAGCAGACAGAAATATTTTTAAAATTGTATATTCTGCATCCCACCCAAAAAGAAATCAAGTCATTATGCTCTGAATGCAAGAATAAGTATCTGGGGGAGTGAGGATAGGAATCTCTGTGTACAGTGAAGTCATTAGGGATTCACCATTAGTTGTTACTGCTGGAAGTTTTAACCAGTCTCTCCTGTCAAAAATATGCATTTATTTAATTATTTAAAAGGGCTGAGCTGTGCATTACAGCAGACACTGCTGAAGATAAGATAAGTGCATGACAGGCATATTGTGGCTATTATGTAAGGCATTGTAAAAAGTGTGACAGACCATAACTCTTGCTGAGTTCCGGATGCATATTAATAGGGAACTCGGCAGAAGGTTCTGATGAAGTTAAATGTTTTGACAGAATTAATCCAACCTCTCTGAGAAGAAAAGAAAACAGCTTCTCAATCTCTCCAGTAGCTGGTTGGTACATTAGATTAGAGAAGGAGTGTTTGTTTCTCTTGACAGGGGCTGAAGCTTGAGTGAGGCAGTGTATAAATGCAATACCAAAGCTGGTATGCTAAAATGAATGTTCATCTTTTTGAAAAAGGCTGGCATTTTTCAATAGAGAAATTTCAGCACATACTTTGAATAAAATAAATGGAATAAACTTAGGGAAGCATTGTGTGGGCTGGGTAGAAAACACCTTGGAAGGTATAGGTTAATTCTTGCTCCTTGTTCAGATGAAACCATTTCAGGTGTGAGGTAGGGATTTTATAGTACTAGGAATTCTCAGGGACCCATGTTCACTGCATTTTCCCTATTGGCAGCAATGGGGGGAAATTCAGCAAACATGGGTCCATGATTATAGTATCAAATCTGAACACCCTATGCAAATGTACTGGAGGAAGGAGTCTTCCTGCTGAGTTCTTGGAAAGCTCATTCTGGGTAGGGATGTGCGAACAGAGTTCAGGGGTTTGGTGTTCAGTCTGAACTCGGGGTGTTTGGGCCATTTGCGAACACCCTGAACCTAAACTGCCCCCTGCCCAAACTGGCCAAACAATGTTTGGGTTTCAAACCCATTTGGGCGGGGGGTGGGAGACAGGGGGAACCCGGTTTTTCCTCCCCCCTCCTGGCTTCACGGGTGGAAGGGGCGCTGGGGCTCACTTCCCCCCCCCCCACCCTGCCCAGCCTGGTAAATATTACTTTTTTTTTTTTTTAAAAACCACCCCAGGGATCAACCTACCAGGTAGTGCCGGGGCTCTGCCCCTGGGTCTGGCAGAAGCAGTGGGTCCGGCTCTGGCGGCACACCGGAGTGCTTCAGTACTCTACTAAGCCTTCCAGTAAGTGACCTGGAAAGCCTAGTAGAGGCCTGAAGCGCTCCAGAGTGCTACCGGACCCGCTGCCACCGCCGGACCCGGAGCCCCAGCACCACCAGGTAGGTTGATCCATGGAGTGGGGTTTTTAGGGAAAAAAAAAATTACCAGGCTGGGCAGGGTGGGTGTGGGGGGGAGGTGAGCCCTGGCATGCCTTCCATCTGCGCAGCCTGGAGGGGGGAGGGAAAACTGGGTTCTTCCCTGTCCCCCTGAACGGGTTTGGTGAAACAGCCCAAACCCGAATGGTGTTCGCACATCCCTAATTCTGAGTGAGACTAAAGAGATGGCATGACTGGTTGTAGGGCAAGGTGGAAAAGTCAGGTGCCTATCATCCCACATTTCATGGGGCTGCTAGCTGCTTTGTCCTCCCTTCACCCAATAAGGTGAAATGAATAGGTTGTTTTGTAATCTAGGATATTATTCAGATAGCCCTCCAAATAATAGCCACATCCAAAACCAATGTTTGCATATCTGCTTCTGTTGTTGATTTTACTTCATTTTTTCTCTTTATTTGGCTTGGTTACATCGCTCTTCAGTTGTTCCTTTTGTGCCAAAAATACGTAGCACTGTCGCGCATGTGCAATTAACCAAACAATCAAAGAAAACGAACAAACCAAATTGAAATATTTTACGAAAACATCTGAGCAGAGTGAGGAAAAGTATCTGCTCTATTGGATTCAGTCTCATGCAGTCAAATTTGTCAAATAGTGTATCCTTTACCTTTGGGGTTAAAAAAAATTGCACTTGCCCGGTCTTGGGGTACATATGGGAACCCTATGGGAAAACCCATTGTCAGTGGGGTCTATTTTACCCCCAAAACATAGTCTGTGTTCCAAAATGTCAAAAAACTTCAAACTAAGCCCTGGAAGCACACACACACACAGAAACACATGAGAGAGTGTTTTCTGGGGATTGTTTTTACCCAAACATAACCAATGACCCGAAAAAGTATTTTTCCTTTGTACAAACTTTAAATTTTAAAATACAGAACATTGATTGAACAAACACTAAACATTTATTTTGTAAGTAATCTAAACCTAAAAAGAAAGAAAACATTGAATAACATGAGACTTAAAAAAATTACACTCGCCAGGTCTTGGGATACATTTGGACCCCTATGGGAAAACCATGATACAAAGGCACAAGATAATAGCAGTGAAGGGGTTAATTTTCATTGCTGCTGCCAGTCTAAAGTGGCCTATGAGTTCCATGTCCCCTTGCTATCTGAATGGTCCTTGAAAACTGTTTATTTGGATTATTTTAACCTGGGGTCCATTTGGACCACTATTGAAATGCCAATGTATAACCAGTTTAGTTGTGCCCCAATAATCAGTTCACGCTGCCCCCACCCATAACCATGTAATTTGTGCCCACAGGGCAGCGTGAATTAATTATATGGGGGGCGCAAATGAACTGGTTATGGGGTGCGGGTTTAAAGACAGTGTTCCTGTTAGCAATAACTTCATTAAGAAAAGTTAATGAAATAGCAGCCATAATAATCTCAGAACCATATTTGCAGATTTATTTTCCAAGACAGAATAAATATTGCTTTACATCCTAAATTCCTACCTAAGATAGTATAAGTAAAACAGTTGTGACAATGTGGCCCTTTTTACATGGGCCTCTCCTCCCAGCCATGAACACGCAGATTTCTGTGTGTTCATGGGTGGGGGAACCCCGTGTGAACAACGCGGTGCACGTGCCCATGGTGAGTGGGGGTGCATGCCCACCTAACACGCATCCCCACTCACCACCCCACTCATCTCCACGCACAGAGCAACCAGGGGAAACAGTGGTTACTATGTGGGTGTGGATGAGTGGTGGGTGAGTGGGGATGCATGTGCAGCCATGTGCATGCCCCACCCATGCACAGGTGCGCCCACGGACTCCCCACCCGGCGGGGGGTGGGGAGTCTAGATTGCAGTTTCTTGTATATTGCCAAGAGTCAACCCAGAGAGTTACCCCTAAATCCCATAATCTCCAGCACCTTAAATAAGCACTTCGGTTCCATAAAGTCAAAGGATTTCTCAGCATCCACAGAGATAACCATCGCTGGAACCTGTTTGTTCAGTGCATATATTATATTAATTGCCTTCCGTATATTGTCTCTACCCTGCCTGCCTGGGATGAAGTCCGTCTGATTTCTATGTATTGACTTCCCCGCTAATCGCTTTCAATCTGTCAGCTAGTATTTTAGCAAAAATCTTAAAGTCAGAGTTCAGCAAGGAGATTGGTCAGTAACTTCCGCAT
Organism: Sphenodon punctatus; assembly: GCA_003113815.1. NCBI lineage: Eukaryota > Metazoa > Chordata > Lepidosauria > Sphenodontia > Sphenodontidae > Sphenodon > Sphenodon punctatus. The sequence continues at coordinate 2,503,116 of QEPC01009674.1, forward strand.
TTGTCTGGGTCCCTACCGGGTTTGGGAATTAATGTAATTACTGCATTGTAGAAGTTCTGCAGCATCTCTTTTTCTATTCGTATATTGTTATATACTGCTGTGAGATAGGGCACCATAACCCTTGCATAGAATCAGTGGTGTTTTACATTACTGGTATTAAAAATGGGGGTGGGGGGAGGGATGATTTGAGTGACATACTTTTTGAAAGGGGGGGGGTCTGTGTCCTGTCTCTTATACACATCTAGATGTGTATAAGAGACAGATTCTAATGTGTGTGTGTGTGTGTGTGTGTGTTTTCAGATGTTACGGGGCCGCTTGGCCCCGTACCGAAAACAACGAATCCATCCCCTACTGGGGTGACCCCGTCACGCCATATCAGACATGCCGGGGAATCCCGGTGGGAAATCTGGGAGGGGGCAGGGCCACGCGGCGCAACGTGCGGCCGCATGGCCCCGCCCCCTCCATGCTCCCCACCGCCCACCCTCTCGGGAGACCGGTGGGCAGCGGGGCCAATGCGGCCACAGCGTCTGGCCAAATTCACCGTGGCCCGGGATCCCGCCAGTGACCCCGGGCCGTGGTGCCCAGCCAGACGTTACTTTTTGTTGGTCCCTGCTGGGGATCTCTTTGACCACGCTTCCCGGGACATTCCCCCGGCTAGCCCAGGAAGCATGGCTCAAATTGACCCCTTGCGGGTATTGATCGTGGCAAACATCTGGCATCCGCCAAACAGACGTTCAAGACAGAGTGATCACAGGTGGGTATTCACCGTGGTTCACTGTGATCTTGTAACATCTGAAAATACCCAGTGTGTGTGTGTGTGTGTGTGTAAGTGTGTAAGTGTGTGTGTGTAAGTGTGTGTAATAATGGCACAAAAATCTCAATATGCTTTCTAGCCAGCACCCTCTTTGGAGATTTCAATAGGAATTCGAGAAAGAACAAAGAGGCACCTACTCTCCTGTCACCATCCAGGTGGCCTTGTGCATCCCCATCTGATACCTGCTCAGAGCTTAAGAGAGGCTTGCAAATCTCAGCATTCAGCACTCCTGACCTCCAGGGTCCCACTGGGGAATCCCAGGTTGTATGCCCGGACAGCATCCTCAAGACCAGGTTGCCCCTGGAAGACTTCCTGCAGCAGCTTCCCCAGCAGCTGCGTGCCCACTTCTCCTTGGTTCCACCGGGCTACATGATCTACCAACCAAAGCAGCAGGGAGGTTGCATGATCTCCTGGAGCTGGGCCCAGTCCCACCACAGCTGCAGCAGGGAGCTGGGTCAGCAGAGCAGAAGGATCAGTCAGGCAAGAGTACGCCTGCTGCTGATGAATCAGGCAGAAGCATATATCCAGGAGCATATCTGGGACCTTTGGTACACCAGGTTCTCCACCAGGTTGCACACCTGCCCTGGGACCCCCGGCAGCTTTTCTCCCCAGGGCTGCCAGGGATGGAGGGCCACGCACCTTAGGGAACCTGAAATTCAGGGGAAACCCTCCAAATTTTGGGTTCTCCCAAAAGGGGTATTTTTGGTCAAAATTCAGGTTCATTGGAATCCAGATTGCACACCCCTGTACCAGACTCTGCTAATCCAGTCCCTCTGAAGCAGTGTCAGTTCCAGTACAAGTCTTACTTTACCTGGACTTAGAGCAGACACCGCTGCAGGTATTACTATTGGTTCTGCTACACATCAACTATGGGATGTCACTCCATACCCTTCCTACAGCCAGGCTCACTCAGCCACTGAATGCCTTGAAGTGCGTTGCACTGGTCAGAGGAGGGGAAACAAGACATGGACAGATCATTTATGACTGTGTGCTAATCCCTCTTTAATACTGCTTGGGAAGAAAATCTATTATTTATATTTTCCTACATACAGAAGCTCCAGCTCGCTTACGGGATCATTTTGATCATTACCATAGCACTTTCACTGTTCAAAGTGCTTTATAATCCTTATCTTGTTCATCTTCACACCAACCCTCTCAGCCTCAGTTGCCCATCTGTAAAAGCTAAATAACTACCTCAAAGCAACCCTATGAAATAGATTATTATTCCCATTTTACAGATGGAGAATTGAAGCTGAGACACAGCAAAAAAAGACCCCAAATTAGATCCAAATCAAACAAAACAACAACAAAAGGATCTATTACAATGATGAACATTTCAAAGTGTATTTGAAAGTCCTTTGATGAATATAAAAATACGGACAATGTCAGATGGAGCTGTGTCTTAGATTTATAATAGATAAACTTTAAAAAAGAGGGGGGGGAAGACAACACATTTTAACATAAGTTGTCTTCTTCAGGGCTTGTCTTTTCAGTGTCCACAAACAATGGGTTTTATCATTACTACAAACACATAAAGGGAAATTTTGAAAAACATGTTATGCTAAAAAACCTGGTTAAAATATGTGGTTTAAAAAATATTCAATCCCCACTTACATAATCTCCAACGGTACTTATAAGTAGGATGATTCCATTTTACATTACTTATAGTAAAAAAGATTCCCAAACAGAGTCAAAAGAGACCTTTTAAAAAAATCAGTAGGCTCCTATATATGGAATATATTTATATGCATATCTATGCTGTATATTGCATAGTACTTTTCAAAAGGGAATTTTCAGCAAATGTTGTGAATGGAGAAAAACACATTACTTACAGTGAAAAGTCAAAAGGGCTTTTGACTCACAAGTCAAAGAAACCCTTTAAAAATCCAGTAAGAGAATAAGGAGGTGGGGGGGGCTATTTTTAAATTATATATGGAGTATAATACTTACAAACTAATCTGTTCAAGGAATCATTCATAGATTGATACATGCATGAATATACTCCAAATGTAGAGAATCTTAATTGATATCCCCAAGACATCCAGAATTACAAGACATAATATGGCAAGTTAATAAGTAGATACATAAATCTTATATTTAACAAATGGCAGAAAAAACATTTCTGAATTCCTCAAAGCATAACATTAAAAGATCAATTAAACAAACTTTCACTCTGAGTCTTAAAGTTTCCTCTTACAACTATAGGTAATTTCAGACATGCCGGGTCTGGAGGCCCGCCATGCTGAATCACGTACTGGGATCCGTTCTGGATCCTGTTCAGCAATCAGGCCGGCTGTCCTTTAGATGTGCCAGCCTGATTCTCACCGGGGATCGGGAAGGGGGCGGGGCTGCGCGGTGCGGTGCGACAGACGGCTGCACAGCCCCTTCCCCCGCTCTTCCCCCGGCCTCCTGCCCTCTGGCAGATGGACGGGAGCAGCAGTCAATCTGGCCGCTGCGCCCGATCCCGTCCCATGGTTGGGGCCAGATGCCCGGAAGGGGCTGGCGGCCAGAGGTTCAGCGTGGCCATTGCCAGCCCCATCCCGGATCATGGCCAATTTAACCACGATTCCAGAGGTGAGGCCAGCCTCACCTCCAGAATCATGGTTATTTTGATTCCCGCCAGGTATTCACCATGGTGAACATCTGGCAAGAATCTTTTAGACGTTACGGGACAAACGGCCACCACAGGGAATTCACTGTGGTTGACCATGGTCTCGTAACATCTGAAATTACCCTATGTTAGCATTAGGAACAACATCAAAGTCTCCATTATTTACAACATGTATACTTAAATTAATATGTCAGTTACAAAATATTGATATATCTAGTTCCTCGTTCAGACCTATAGGTGCTTGTGTGTAATTTAAAAACTCAAAAACACTCCCAAGTAACCAATTGTCTGGGTACTGCACCAAAGAGGGACACTGTTTTAAACCCCAAAAGGTAAAGTCTGTATCCCTGTGACCCTTCTCTTTAAAGTGTTTTACTAAAGGAGCTGTAGTCCTATTATTCTTTATACCACTCCTGTGTTCAGCTATTCTTACTCTTAATAATCTAGTTGTTTTTCCTATATAAAGGTCGATTTTACACAAATGCCCTCTCCCCTCCTACTCTGTGTTAGGATGGGTAGCCAGGGGTGGTTGGGTGGGGGGATGGGTGTCCGCTCAATGTTCATCTGTGTGAACACGGAGCAGAATGGGTGGGTGGGTGTGCGTGCTCCCGTGCAACACCCATCTCCACCCACAGAGCCCTCCAGAAAACTGGAGGAGCCTCCATGGGTGGAGACGGGTGGAGGTCTATGTAAAAGGACGCACACACACCTCCACCCACCACATGGAAACACCCATCCTGCCAACCACCTCTGTCAGTGTAAAAAGGGCCAAAGTTTCTTGCAACTGCATTCAGTTACATAGGTCCTTTTCATACAGACACTAACACTGATAAAATGAGTGTTACATTTTATTATGCACATTGCAGGGCTGCAGGTATGCGCTATGGGTGCCCTGCAACACGTATAATAAAATGCAACACCCATTTTATCAGTGTTAGTATCTGCCATAGATTACCCCCTTACTTGCACATGTACTAAAACTTTTCAAATAATATTTTCTAATATCAAAATGATTTTAAAATAATTCATTTTCTCAGCCTGTTTACATGGCAGGCGATGGCCACAAGGCCAAGGCCCCTGGGGGGGTGGAAGAAGCAAAAATTGTAACTTGTGGCTCAGTTATAGAAGTATCACTATGGACCAATAATTCCTTGAGATTCCTAGCTATCTTGTATGCAAAAATGGATTACGACAGGAGGGAATATAATTTATTATATGCCAGTGTTTCAATATAAAATTCTTGACTTTTTTAAATTAAAGGGCTATATGTCAAATTGCAGGTTATTCTATCCTGACTTTCTTTTGATTTGAGTGTAAGAAGTAACTCGCATGGAGTCCTCAGAGTATCTCTAAAGGTTTTTTTTAAAAGCTTCCTTGGATAACCTTGTTCCAAAAATGCCTGACACATTTCCTCTGATGCCTTCCTGTAATCCACAATATCTGTGCAGTTATTTCTCAACCTTAAAAATTGACTCTTTGGTATGTTCTTAATCATATGATGTGGATGACAACTATCATAATATAAAAAACCAACTATAGCAATCTATAACTCTTAGTAATAAGGTAAAGGTATTTTTTTATTAACAATAACCTCCAAATAATTAATTTGTGTCATTACAGTGAAGTTCAAATTGGATATTATTATCCCTCTGATTTAACCATTCATAACAACACATAAGCTCCTCCATACTTCCTCCTCATAACAAAATAATGTCATCAATGTATCATTCACTGTTTACACGTAGATGCCACCCCCCTCTCACACATGTGTGGGTGGGGGGTGCCTGTGTGAACGTCATGGTGGGTGGACGGGAGGGTGGGATTCATGGGAACACCATAGGCGGTGGTGAGTGTGTGTGTATGTTCCTGCTCTGCACCCACCACACACCCATGGACCAATTGGCCAGAACAGCGGTTGGTCCCTGACTAGAGATGGGTGGAGATCGGTATATGTCTGTGGGAATGGCTGCCCACACACTGCACACCCACTGCCGCCTCCACCCATCCCCCCTCCCAGTGTGACCAGTGTGAAAATTGCCTTAGCCATAAAGCCACCTGCTGCATAAAGATATTTATACTTTTACCATAAATTAATTTATTTTCAAAGTCCCCCATATACAAATTAGCCAAATCAGGGGCCATAGAGGACCCCATAGCAGTACCCTTAATCTGCCAATAAAAATCACCATTAAATCTAAAATAATTCCTTCTTTAAGCTATACTTGCCAAAAATATAATAAAGTGTGAAGGGGGATTTAATGTATTCCTTTTTTGTAAAGTATCTTTGATGATCTCTAATGCCTCTGCTTGAGGAATATTAGCATATAATGATTTAATATCTAATGTGACCAATATATTAGTTGTAACATCTTCATTAATCTTACTTAATTTATAAATGAAATCCATAGAATCCCTTTCAAAAGATTTTAATAAAGGAACAAACTGTTTTAGAACATGGTCAGCATACTTTGAAAGAGGTTCTAAAACGGAGTTAGACTCTGAGACAATTGGTCTAATCAGTAGTGGATCTGTACCTTTATGAATCTTAGAGTGATTTCAGATGTTACGTTTGTCGCATTCACCACAGTCAACCACAGTCAAATGCAGATGGTGGTGAAAGAGCAATGCACGTCTGTTTGCTCGCATCCAGATGTTCACCACAGTCAAACATGGGCCAGGGTGAACCTAACCACGCTTCATGAGGTCGGGATGGGAGGAGGTCCAGAAGTGTGGTGAATGTTTGCCATGGCAGGGGTGAAGGAAACATAACTTCTGAAGGGAAAACCCCAATTGCGGTGGAAGGAAATGACCACGGGCAGTGGTGACAGTACGCAGCGCCTGCCAGGCAACCAACAACAAGCAGCACACGGAGGGAGGTTTAAAGGGCAGGCAGCAGTAGGGGAACGTGGCAGAGCAGTCGATGGAGGGGAGGGTGGAGGAAACAGAGCAGAGGATGGAGCGAGAGGGTGAGGAGGAGGTGCAGCAGCAGCAGCAGCAGGAGCAGCAGCAGCAATCGGACTGGGAGATAAGGCTGTTTGTTTACAAACAGCTCCTCCCCATGTGCTGATCAGAAGGTTGTTGCCTTGTAAAGAATGTTCTTCGAGATGGCTCCCAACATTCTCTGGACTGGTTTGTGCATGCTTGCCCTGTTCAAATAATAGCCACATGATGGTCTCGAGTTCCTCTAGTATAAAAAGTGTGCTCCCCCTCAGAATGACAGTTCCTTCCAACCCTTTCTAGAAACAGAAGGAAAAAAAAATCTATGCGAGGCTGGAAGGGTGGGTATATTTGAGAATGTTGGGAGCCATCTCAAAGAACCTTATTTACAAGGTAGCAACATTCTGTTCTTCTTCAAGTGGCTCCTCACATGCTATTTTTACTAAATATGAACGTGTTTGTGTGATCAGGTATTGTTAATAGCATGCAGCTATTTTGATGTGGCCCAGAGGTTTTGTGTGTTTGAAATATGTGAACGGGAAAATGGCTGGGTGCGGCTTCTGCCGGGGGCTGTGGCAATAGCCCCGCTATGCTCACCTGCTGCTGTTGCCGTCCCTACCCCCGATGGGAGCCTCTGCAGCCGAGTGTCAGGTGCTCCGGGCCCATCTGACAGCCGGCTGCCTCCTCAGCACCTTCCTTCCGCCTGTGGCCTGGGTGCATGTGCCAACGCCTGCTGCCTCTTTGGAACGACTGGACCCCCTGTGACCCGGCTCCGCCCGCCTGCCTGTCACCCTCTCTCGTGGGACCTGCTGCCCCGTCCCCCGCACCCTGGCCCCGTGCGCTCCCACGCTGTCTGTCACTGCGCCGGGCCGGTGCTGCTTGTGTCCTCAATAAACACCCTTTGTGCTTCACTGTGCCTTGTGTTGCCTCCTGTGTTCTTGGGCTGCTGGGTCCCCCTTCCCCTTGGCCGCTGGGCTCCTGCCCCCTGGTGGGCTGACCGTGCCAGCCCCTCACCACCACCCTCCTCCCATGCACCCAACTGGCCGGGGGGTTCCCTGTCCCCCTCTGGCCTCTGCCCCCCTGTTCAGCTCCACTTTGTTGTGTGGGTGCACTGCTTCGTTTGTTTGTGCGCGCTTCTCGTTTTGAAGTGCGTGCACCTTCTGTGCTGTGGCCACTGTTTGTGAGTGCTGCTCGTGCTGCAGCTCCCTCCACCCCCTCCCTTCGTGTTTCCCTTCCCTGGGTAGGGCCCTCCACCATCTTTGACTTTGTTTGCCCTCTGGCGCCCATGTTTGCATTTGCGTAACCCCGGTGCCTTGTGGGGCTACCATCGCGGTTCTCGCCACCACATCACATCTGTTGGGTTCCCCCAGCCCGTGTTCTCTCCAGTTGGCCCTGGGTGGTGGTGCCACCCCTGTCACATCTGTTGAGGGCACGCGTCTCACCCCGGCCCGCAATGAAGCTATTCACACTCGGGTGGGATTCACTGTGGTGGATTTCACCGCATCATGTCTGAAATCACCCTTAGATTAAGCATATCATGATGGTATTCTAGGTTCAATGGATAATCAAACTCTGGTTCTGTTATGCAACTTAATAAAAATCTCTCCTCTAGAATGATATTTTCTTTCATAAAATTCTTAGTTGTATGAAAAAACAACCTTTATAAAAAGAAACATCCCTAGTATATTCCAAAGTAGCTCTGCCATATTTAACCCAATCAGTTATAACTATTGCTCCCCACTATTCCACTCATTTAATTATTGTTTTATTGTCCTTATTTACTTACATCAGTACATTATAAACAGGGGAATGCTGAAGCCCAATATTGTGGAAACCACTTGAGATACATGCTGAAAATTTATCCATGGCTTATATTTGTAGGGGCCATCATATGTGCAAAGTTTGAAGAAGATCCAACCAGAAAACAAAAGGTTATAACTGTTTCAAAGTTAATTGTTTGTGGTCAAAATGCACACCATAGCAACTGTTTTGAATCATTGATATCTCCTTCTCAACAATGATTTGAACTCCCAGACTCCACAGTCTTGGAGTCTGAGACTGGCACAAAGGGCTGCTGGAGTCTGGGAGTGTTTAGTGCAGCCAAAACTGAATAATTATTTCTGCTAGCTTGTGCATGCACAATACTGCCCAGGCTTCTTGGACAGAGGGGCAAGCTGGGTGGAAAGCTTGAGCAGTGTGAAGGTGAGGAGAAGGGAGAAAGGGGAGGAACTGGCCACCCCTCCCTCCCACTTGCTCTGCTGCTGCTGAAGCTCTGCCAGTGCCAGCCTGTTACAAATGGCAAATAAACTTGTTTGCCCTTTAAAAACTCAAGTCGTATCGGGCTGTTGCTGCTGGTGTGGCTTTTAACTGACTGGGACATTGATTAGAGTAAGGCTGGCCAGGTAGCAGAAGGCAGCCCACTCTAGTTAGAATGAGATGCAGCCCCCCACTCGTACCTCCCGCCCCCACACAACGTCTCAAGGCACGACCTGACCCCCCAACCCCCACTCCTTCCCTCCATCCCCCCCATGCAACACCCCATGTCCTGACCTGACCTCTCAAGCAATAAGACTTGTAAGTTAAAGTCAAGACTTATTTTTCACCTGGTATTAGTGGGCCAAATTTTCCGTTCATTTCTATCTATGCAACCCAGTGGCATCATGAAGAGTGGAGAGAAAACTTTGAAACTTCTGCATAAAGTTATTTTGTACAGCTCCATGTCTGCATTCAGGGTGTTTCTAAAGGGACAGCAGTTCTATCAGTGAATGATTATTTAAATCTTCTGGTGTGCAAATACATCAGTACAGGTGCAATCCTCGCATATTAAAGTTAAAGGGAGTTTTGCCATTGTTTTCATTATAGGGGTGTGCATGTTGTTTTCATTATTACAATAACGATAATGACAATTGTCATTTTCGTTATCGTTATTGCAATAACGAAAACAACAATTGAGAATAATGACAATGATAATGAAAACAACAATGTCATCATCATTGTCATTATTAGTAACTGTTGCAGTTTTGTTTTGGATGGAATTGGAGAGGGGAGGGGGGAGCAGACATCTCGGACCCCTAAAGAAGCTTGAACTCTTGAACTGTGCCTGTGTTGGGAGGAGGGAGCAGCTCTGCGGTATTTGATGGATGCATCGATGGCCAATGAGCAGCAGAATCAGGCCCTAGAAGTCTCATGGCACTCTGTGATTGCTCAATGCTTGCTGCCTCCCAAAACCAATCAGGGGGCTGTGGGGGAGGGCACTGCAACCCTTTGTAATGGGTAAGCCATGTGTTTGCTCTCTGCTCTGTGAGAGCTCTCTGCTTGTCAGATGGCATTTTACAGAACTGGTGCTTGCACACAAAAAATCCTCCCTAGCCCTTATTGTATTACCAATTCCTTTCCTTCCTCATATACCCTACCTTTTTTCTTCTCCCTTTCCCTGCCCTGGATAGATATTAGTTTTGTGCATATATATATATAGAGAGAGAGAGAAAGAGAGATTAGATATTATATAGGTATTTAGGCTAGTCTGTTTTATTATATTAGGATTATAGGATAGTAGGATTAGGCTAGGTTTTGAGTATATATAATCATTCATTACTTCTTTGTGCAATTCTGTGTACATTTACAATGAGAAAGGGAAGGACTCCTAGTTCAGCCTCTGGGGCAGGTGGCCCTGGTAGAGGGAAAGGGCATGGGGGAGTTGGTAAGCCTGCTGTCACTTCTGCCACTGCTGGCAGCCCACCACCCAAGATGAAGAGACCTGATTTTTTCCCCTCAAGGCGGCAGGTCTTATTAGGGAAACAGGCTGCAGCACAGATCTCAGGAGTCGCATATGTTGAAGTGAGGGAGCCCCAGCCTTCCACTAGCAGCATTGGCACTGGAGGAGGAAGCCAAGGACAAGGGGTGTGTGTGCAGCAGCAGCACTACACACACACACACCCTGAAGCACCGGCAGCAGCTGGCACGGCCAGCAGTGATTTTTCACTGAGGGCAGCAGATGATATTAGTGTGGGGAGCCGCAGCAATGACTATGTGGGTGCAGTTGCTGGAAGTAGGGCAGGGACAACCACCTCTCCTGGGCAGGCTCCTCCCTCTCACACACACACACACACACACACACACACACACACACGGGATTTTGAGGATTTGGAGGAGGATGTATTTGAGGGCATCCTTCCCCACTTTGGACCAGCAGCCTTTCATGATGACCTCAGTCTTCCCTAAAATTATACAACACCCCCTTGCTGTATAATCAAGGGCCAGTAAACTTGGACCAGGAGGACTTAAAGGGACAGGCCTGGTGACCAAGGGCTTGCAAACATGGAAAAGGGGAGCTTGAAAGGATAGACCCCATAGCAAAGAGGAACTTGTAAAAAAGGATCGGGCCCATGGAACCCAGCAGAAAGTAGGTAAGTCATGTGAAATACCAGCCTGAACCTGGGGGAAGAGAGGAAAAAAACAACACCTAGAGTAAAGTATGGGGCCATTAAGAGACATTCTTCCTATTCAGTAGAGCACTGATGACTGGAACTTGGAGCAGCAACCCCCTCCTCAGGAATGAAGAAATCCAGGTGTTCCCTTGTGCCTTTTGTGTCCCAGGGAGCTGATCATTAGGCCCCTCATCTCATCCATAACTACCCTCCAGCCACTGTTGTTTACTCTTTCCCCCTGTGTCAAAGATATCTTATGCATCTTGTATGGCCCTTTTTGTGATGGAAGTAAAAGTTTGGTTTCTCCCTTCGTTAACTCATTATGTACCCCAAACGACCCATCATATCCACCACAAATCCTTTGGTCAGTACCCTATAACTGCCCCTAGTTTTCCCCTCAACCTCGGAGAAATCTTTGGACCTTGATACGTGCGGCTAGTCTGTACATGTCTAAGTTAAGGGTTCTCCCAGACCTTGGTCTGCTCCTCCTCCTTCTTCCATTCCCCGAACGCCGCTGGATCCGTGGGTCACCTGTCGCCTGTCAACAGGCTAGGAAAGGTAACCTCAGGTCCAGTTTCTCCAGACAGGCGGGGAAGCCTCTCTCTCTCTCTCTCTCTCTGTCCCCCTTTGCTGAGCCTTTTCCAGATTCCCCCCCCTTCGCCTACCTTACTTTCGCTTTCCCAGACGCCGCTCGTAATTTTCCCCTTTAGAAATCCCACCAGCCAGACCGGAGCTGTACTTCTTTGTTTTTGTGTAGCAATAAACTTGTTGTTATTGGACACCTGTCTCTCTCTCTCTCTATTTGGGGAAGGTACATAAACTGCCTGTAGCGCGTACTGTCCTCAGCCTGATCCTTTTGAACACGTGGAGACCCCGGTTTAAGTAATTAAGTGAATTCTCCCCTGTAGTAGAGGAACGGTGATTATTGGGGTACATTGCCTCGAGAGGTCACGAGTGGGAGCGGATCTCCTGTTAACAAGCCCAGCTTCAAAAAATAGTAGCAGGACATCCTTTCCTCCCATGCTTCAAGGTGGAAGCAGCAGCAGCTTCAGCATGGGTGGTGTCATGGAGCTGGGCAGCAATGAGGGGAGCAAGGAGGAGGTGGAGGACACTCCTGGTTATGATGATGATCCTATTGTGGCCCAATTGGGGACAAAGGTAATGGCACCCAGAGGTGGCACAAAAATTTCAGGGTGCCCCAGGGGGCCTGTGTGGGATCACTTCAAGGAAGTGACCCCAGGTGACAGCAGCCATGTGGCCTGGCTTCACTGTGGGAAGGTAGTGTGCCATGGGAATAAGAAGGGGAATCTCAGTAACAATGGCATGAATTCCCACATGAGGACCTGGCATACAGCTTTGCTGCTGCAAGAGACATAGAAAACTGTGGACAGGAGTGGGTTCACAGCTTCAGCAAGCACAAACAGCAACAGACCTTCCCCCTCTCAAATCCAATCCAATCCAATCCAGTTTTATTTATATCCCGCACTCTCTCAATAATGACTCGAGGCGGCTCACAACACAGAAAAAAAAGAATACATTTCTGGGTTAATTTCCCACACAGGGGACCCAGCTCAATACAAAATCCACAATCTAACATCAAATCCTAGTTATACATGTTTATCACAATCTTTATCACAATCCCCCACCATGACTCAACTGATGTCCCACTCCACTACCTCCCCCACAACAATGGGGTAGGTTCCATAAACAATTCTTCTATCCCCTGCTGCCACCAGGGAATATCTGACCAACTCCACCCTTCTCTCACCAGAGGGAGCTAGCCCCATCATCCCCTCAACAGTAAACACACACAATTTATACGACCCAACAGACTCTCCCGCCTCCGCCTCAGCGCCCAGCCGAAGGGCACATCCAAAGGGCACGGCCAAAGGGCATGGCCAAAGGGCAGGCCCCTTTGAACATGCCCTTTGACACATGCCCCCAGCACGCGCCTCCGGCATGGCCTCTGCCCGCTCCCATTGTTATGGGGAGTGACCCGGAAGTCTCTGTTGCCAAACCCCACCCCCGCAAAGGGGGCGGGGAGGAGAATGAACCCCACAGCCCCCAGCATACAACACCGGGGCCCCCCACGTGGTCTCACTGTTCTTGTTGTTGACGGGGGTAAAGCAAGCCGCTGCCATCCTCATCCCAACTGGTCGCCCACACACCGCCGCTGCTTCTCCCTTCCCTCCGGTCACTCTCATTGTTATGGGGAGTGACCCGGAAGTCTCTGTTGCCAAACCCCACCCCCGCAACGGTTGGGGGGAGAAGAACGAACCCCGCAGCCCCCAGCATACAACACCGGGGCCCCCCACATGGTCTCACTGTTCTTGTTGTTGACGGGGGGGGGGTTAAGCAAGCTGCTGCCATCCTCATCCCAACTGGTCACCCACACGCCACCGCCGCTTCTCCCCTTCCTCCAGTTGCTCCGATTGTTATGGGGACCGACCCGGAAGTCTCTGTTGCCAAACCCCACCCCCGCAAGGGTGGGGGTGAGGAGAACGAACCCCATGTCCCCCAGCATACAACACCGGGGCCCCCCACATGTTCTCACTGTTCTTGTTGTTGATGGGGGGGTAAAGCAAGCCGCTGCCATCCTCATCCCAGCTGGTCGCCCACATGCCGCCGCCTCTGCTCATTGCAATGGAAAGAAAGGAAAGCAGCAGCAGCAGGTCCCATCTCAATCTCCCTGTCAGCAGCAGCAGCAGCAGTAGTGTCAGGTCACAATGAAGGATATGGGGTTTGGGCAGCTGGGGTATGGTGGAGTGCATCATCCAGTGGCAATCAAGATCACCAGGCAGGTGGCGGAGATGATTGCCCTGGATGACCAGCCATTCAGCATTGTGGAGGACCAGGAATTCCTCCAGCTTCTGGCACTGTTGGCACTTCAGTACCAGCTTCCCTCATGCACCACCTTCAGCAGGCAGGTGGTGCCCTCCCTGTACCAGGCAGCTAGGGAGCGGGTGAGGAAGCAACTGGCCAGGGCATGTGGGGCAGTTGTGCATTTCACCACAGACATTTGGAGCAGCTGAAATGCACAACATGCCTACCTGGCCCTGACTGCTCACTGGTGGCAGATGCAGGAAGCAGAGGAGGAGCAGCAGGTGGCAGGGGGTGAGGGGAATGGTCCAGATGGGCCCTGCTTCATGCCCAGGTGGTTGACGAGAGACACACTGTCATCAATGTAAGGGGAGCCTTGGACACCATAGTGGAGGGGTGGCTAAGAGAGGAAGCCCCATTTGCCAGGGGGTTCATGGTAACTGAACATGAAGAAGGCAGTTCTGGAGGACAGGTTCCACCACATCCCCTGCACTTCCCACACCCTTCATCTGATGGTGAGGGATGCCCTGGGACTGGGGGAGAAGGCAACAGAGCGCAGCAGCAGCCCCCTTACCCTGTTAATCGAGAAGGCCAGGAAGATTACACGGTTCTTTAACAAGAGCGTGAAGGGTGGTCACCTGTTGAAGGAGAAACAGGTAGAGCTGGGGGTGCAGGAGCACTGCCTCGTACAGGATGTCAGCACCAGGTGGAACTCCACCTATAGAATGATGGAGCATCTGGTGTAGCAGAAACAGGTCCTGCATGAGGTAACTTCAGAGGGGGAGATTGAGGTGGAATGGCCACTCAGGCGGGATGAGTGGACAATGATGGCTCAGGCAATGCTCGTCCTTAAGCACTTTAAGGACGTGATGGAGAGCCTGAGTGTGGCGACGGTCACCCTGAGTCAGGTAACCCTGAAGGAGGCTCTGGTTAGGCCCCGTCTCTTGACGCTGATGCTCAAGCCAGTTATCGGCCGGTCTCTAACCTTCCCTTTTTAGGAAAGGTTATTGAACGGGCTATGGCATGGCAGCTCCAAGAACATCTGGACCGCACAAGTTTTCTTGACCCCTCTCAGTCCGGATTTCAGCCTGTGTATGGTACGGAGACTGCATTGGTGGCCTTGGTTGATGATCTCCATCTGGCGTTGGACCAGGGTCGTCAGACCTTACTGGTCCTACTAGACCTTTCAGCTGCATTCGACACAGTCGATCATGAGGTGTTGGTGACTCACCTGTGGGACCGTGCTGAGATTGGTGGGACTGTCTTGGACTGGATTAGTTCATTCCTGGATGGGAGAACTTACCGGGTGGTCTTTGGGGAGTGTACATCTTCCCCCTGGGACCTTACGTATGTAGTCCCTCAGGGTGCCATTCTGTCCTCCCTATTGTTTAAAATCTATATGCAGCTGTTAGGGAAGATCGTGAGAGGGTTTCAGGGCATGCAGTGTCATAAGTATGCTGATGATACTCAGCTCTACCTCTCTTTTTCCATCGACCCAGGCCATGCAGTCTCTGTATTTTCCCAGTGCCTGTCGACTATGGGGGCGTGGATGAGGTTGAGCCATCTGAAGCTGAATCCTGACAAAACTGAGGTGATTTTGGTGGGTTAGGGCTTGGGGGGCCTGGGAGTGGTTGAATCTCCTCTTGGGGGAGTGGAGTTCGCCCTTCTATGGTCTCGTAGGTATGGAGTCTGGGTATGCTCCTCGATTCACAGTTCAACCTGGAATCTCAGGTTGTGGCCATGGCAGGGAGTGCGTTTTGGCAGATATATCTTGTCCGGCGGCTTTGGCCGTATCTCTCAGACTCTGACCTCGCCACTGTCATCCATGCCTTCATCACCTTAAGGCTGGATTACTGCAAAATGCTCTACGTGGGGCTGCCCAAGAAGCTAGTCCAGAGGCTTCAGCTGGTGCAGAATGCCGTGGCCTGTCTCCTTATGGGGGCGGGCCACAGGGAGCACATGACACCTGTGCTCCTGGCTCTGCACTGGCTGCCTATAAAGCACCGGGCTAGGTTCAAGGTGCTGGTTTTGACCTTCAAAGCCCTTCATGGCCTGGGCTCTGCCTATCTACAGGATCGCCTCACTCCCCATGTGCCCGTGCAACCCCTGAGATCATCCGTGGGGGCCTTTTTGGAGGTTCTCCAGGTGAGACAGGTGGCCACTGATGTGAGATCTCTTTCGGTAGCTGCCCCCGTGATGTGGAATTCGCTCCTGGAGGAGGCTCAGTTGGCCCCCACCCTCCTGTCATTTCAACGTTTGTGTAAGACCTGGCTGTTCCGCCAGGTTTTTGGTGAAGGGGAGGGGTAGGGTAGGCGGGGAGGGGTNTTTTTGGTGAAGGGGAGGGGTAGGGTGGGCGGGGAGGGGTTGGGAGGGAGGGTGAGTTTTATGATTTGTTTTAAAATTTGTTTTTTTATTGTTCAATTTTTTGTGTGTTGTTCTCCGCCACGACATGCCATTGGGCAGGAGGAGCGGGATACAAATTTTAAATAAATAAATAAAAATAAATAAATAAATAAAAAATCCATGCAGGGAAGGAATGCAAGGTGACGTGGTGAGAATGATGAGAGCCAGCGCAAAGAACCTTTTTGTATGAGGTAGAAACCTGCTGCTCATGGAGAGAGAGAAAGTCTCCCCACTGCTAGAAGGAGAGAGACAGACATGCTCCCACCCATGCGGTCACCTGCAGTACATGACCAGAGGGAGAGAGAGAGAGACTCCCCGCTGCTAGAACGAGAGAGATGGGGTGGTGGGGTGGGTCAGGGGGAGAGGTGCATCCAGCTCAAGCTGCCACCTGCCAGAACCAGTGAGAGATCTCATCTGTGCTCATGCTCAGTGCCCACATCCAGCAGCAAACCTACCAGAAAAATATTGAATAACACACAATGTAATTATGTGCCTGCCTGTGTGCCTCCCTGCACTTACCTGCTGCCACCTATTGCAATGATCAAATGAAGTGTGCCCAACCAAGCACCAATTCTAGGGACATCATTCAGTTCCCATGGGCTGTCATTGAATTGTACCTGAAGCAGTCATGCCAGTCCCAGGAACCATCATCAAGATTCTGGGACCATCTTTCAAGTCATGGGGAGGGGGGGCTGTCATTCCATTCCACTGCATCCAGAAGCAGTCACTCCAGTCCTAAGACCCATCATCTGGGTGCTGCTGCTGCTCATGCCTGACTGGCCAGTGGCCACCAGCGCCCACCCGTCAGTCTGCCCCCCTGCCAGCCTACTCCTCTGCAGCCACTGGCTGATGCCCACTGCAGCTGCTGAAAGAGCCCCTCTGCCCACCAGACCCTGCTGCCTGCTGCCCACTGCCAAAGAGCCTCTCTCTCCTTCCCTCTGGCACTCCCTCACATAAAATATGATATCCCAGACTTGCTGCTCTACCTGGGGTGCTGTCTGCAAGTCTGCCCCCCCAGGGAGATCTTTCTATGAGTTGAACACACCTCTCCACTTGAGGACTTCAAAGGGACCAACTGATAAATGTAACCAAGTATTATTTATCACAATTCAGCTTCCCCCATGTGACTATCTCTTTGTGAGAGCGGACAGTGCACCTGCCGATGTCCGCTTATGCCTCTGCCCGACTGCCACAGCCTCTCTCTCTTGCTCTCTTTTTCTCTCTCTAGCACACCCACATGGACACAAGCCCTGCTCCTCCTGGGGGGCTGTTTGCAAGTTGAGACCTTCCTGGCACATCCTGGGGCTACTACTCTATGTGCTGCTGCTGTGAGGTAGGGATCTGACAAGTTGTATATACAATGAGATTATGCCACCTGCCAGAAGCAGCACAGAGGAATAAAAAATTGGACCAGTCAAACTCAGCTGGTAACAAATATACCTTTTATAAAAACTGGTAAAAAAAACATTTTAACTTTTTTTAAACTTTTGAAAAAACAAGCATTAACAATAGAAAAAGAGATAGAAAAATAACTTAGGGGTCTGTGGGCCTGTTCCCCGGAACATGGTGGAAAAGGGACAATGGTACATGGGACTGAGGTGTGGGTACATCATCCACCTCTGCCCCATGTCTCCTCGCAATGTCCAGGGCCCCCACCATGGATGCCTTCCATGCAACCAGGGACTGGTGGAATGCATCTTTTTCAGTCCTCAGGTACTCCTTGTATGCCTCAGCCTGGCGTTCCCTGATTAGGAGCTCCTCGTATCACTCCACCAGCCTGTCCTCCACATTTGGGGTGTGGGCCTTGAAGCCCGACATAAATATTTTTGACGATCTCCACAATGAAGTCCAAAATGCCCTCGCTTCAGGAGTATCCTCTTGCTGGAGGGCTGGAAAATCCTCAGAGGAGCTGGAGGGGGAGGGACTGGGACAGTGTCTCTTCTTCCGTGCCTTCCTTCCTTCCTCCGCTCAATGTTCCTGCCTGCTCCTTCCAGCTCGAGAAACATCCCACGTCACCTCAATGAGGTGGACAGTCTCAATATGGGCAATCAGCCCCGATGTGGTACCCTGCGTCCCCCTTTTTATTTTTTTTCCCCACAGAGCTAAAGAACATAAAAGGATAGGAACATAAGAAGTGCCATACTGTGTCAGACCAATGGTCTATCAAGCCCTGCCTGCATTCTGTCTCCACAAGTGGGTGGCTGGCCAATCTCTCTTTCTGCGGAGGATTTCCTAACAGGTAATAAGGCAATACATCCACTGTTGTTCCAGCCCCCATGCCTTACCTTGCATTCTACAAATCTGCCTTTCGGGATATGGAAATATTTCCATACCATGGACCTCATTGGCCTGGATTGGCCCTGAGATGTCTGCCTTGATGGGCGTGGACCAGCAGTGTCCTCATTATCACCCTCTCTGAAACAGGAACGCATAAACGACTACATAATATCATGCATTCATGGTGATGCCTCCAGTCCTTCCCAGACCCAGAAATAAGACACGTGTAAATCCAGCCCTTCTTGGAGTTCTATTATTGGCAACTTGAGACCCTGGATGGCATGTCTATGGGTGGGTACTGTGACTTATGCCTGCCTGCTGAAAGAGCCTCCCCCCACCCATCTATCTCTCTCTCTCTCTCTCTCTCTCTCTGGGAGACCCAGAAATAAGACACATGCAAATCCTGCCCTTCCTGGGGTACTACTGTTGGCAAGTTGAGACCCTGGCTGGCACGTCTCTGGGTGGGTGCTGCAGCTCATGCCTGACTGCTGGAAGAGCCCCCCTCTCTCCCTGTGGCAGACCCAAAAATAAGACACGTGCAAATCCTGTCTTTCCTGGGGTGCTACTGTTGACAAGTTGAGACCCTGGCTGTCACGTTTCTGGGTGGGTGCGGCTGTGGTGGCTCATGACTGACTGCTGGAAGAGCCTCCCCCTCTCTCTCTCTGGCAGACCCAGAAATAAAACACATGCAAATCCTGCCTCTCCGCTGCCACCCGCTGATGCCTGCTGTTTGTGCCTGACTGACCACCACACAGGCAGGCCTCCATTTGTTCCTCCTCTACCTTGACCTTCCTCCTCAGCTTTATTTTCATTTTCCTACCACCACCACCACTGCTTCCTTCACCTTCCATCCTCACGCATAAATCACACACATACAGCTACAACATACACACAAGCCCACAACCAATTTTTCACACAAGTTCACTTCACACAAGCCAGACAGACACCATGCCACTGCACAAGACAACACACGCGGTCAAAAAAACATTTCCAGTTTTTAGACTCGCGAGATCACGACACCAAATTATATCGATAATGATAACAAAAATAAAATCTTTGTTTGAAACCAGTATCTGTATCGATAACGACAATAACGAAAATGACTGTCATTATAACGATAACGATAAAATGACACGTTTTGATAACGACAACAACAACAAAAATGAAAAATGACATGGGACTCTGGTGCACATCCCTAATTTTCAAAAGGTTTGGGATTGCAGGCTACAAGTAGTCTTTCCTTGCAATCTTCCCCATTGTCCCAGTCTGTCCCAATGGCGGCAGCAGCGAGGAGCTTCTAAATACTGCATTTGGTGGTTGAAATATAGATCCAGTTTGTTGTTTTTCAAAGGATGCATTCAACAAATATGTCAAAGAAAGACTGAGATTTCTGATGAGAGAGAAAAAGCCAGCCCTTTGATCTGCTAGGTATTGTAGTTATGGAATTAAACACAACTCCCCGATACAGAGATTGGGGGAATTAGGAGATTAAATAATTTTTTACTGCATTGAGTTAATAAAACTATTTTTGACCATGAGCAATTCCTCTAATTTCAGTCAGGAACTTGCTAATCTAATCTATTTATCCTTGAGGAAGACCAGAGACCAATGTGGAGTGAGGAACTCCACTTGCTGATGCTAACTATTCCTGATAGGTAGCAGTGATCTCTTTCAAAGCCAGGTGCTAGGCAAGGAAACAGGGTCTGGATTCTGGCAGGGAGACGAAAACTGTCAAAATACAGATATTCACGTAGGAGGGGAAGAACAGAGCCTTGAAGTGAAATATAAATCAATGTGGGTTGGGTAGGAAGGGGAAGCACAAGGAAGAGCTAGGGCAGCACCTTTGCCAGTGAAAGATCACCATAAGAACAATGCAATTGTGCACTGTCCGTTTTCTTCATGTTGAGTACTAAGCTCCCACTAGGGTTCATCTGGAGTGCCCCTGATGCCATGCTATAAGTCTGTCTTTGCTTTATTCATGCAATAGGAGGAGCTCGGCTCACTCACAGCCCAGCACTTCAGTCTGGCACTTTTTGTAGTGGAGGTTATTGCCTGAGGCTCTAGGATCCCCTGAGGCAATGCCAATTAGGGATGTGTGAACAGAGTTCGGGGGTTTGGTGTTCAGCCCAAGCTCTGGGTGTTTGGGCTGTTCGAAAACCCCCAGAACCCAAACTGCCTCCCACCCGAACAAGTTGAACAAAGATTGGGTTTCGAACACATTTGGGCAGGGGTGGGGGACAGGGCGGAACCCAGTTTTACCTCCCGTCTCCCCCTCCAGACTGCGCAAGTGGAAGGAGCACCAGGGCTCACCTCCCTGCCCAACCCTGCCCAGCCTGGTAAAAACAAACAAACAAACAAACAAAAAAAACACCCCCACTCCAGAGATCGACCTACCTGGTGGTGCCAGGGCTCTGGCCTTGGGAACGGCGGCAGCAGCAGCAGCAGAAGTGGGCCCAGCTCCAGCGGCACTCCGGAGTGCCTTAGTCCTCTTGTAGGCCTTCTGGGAGCTGAGGGAGGGGATGGAAGGTCAATCCCTATGATGGGGTGGGGTTGTTTTTGTTTTTTAATTTTTACCAGACTGGACAGGGGGGGAGGTGCCCCTTCCACTCACACAGCCTGGAGGGGGGAGGGAAAACCAGGTCCCCTCCCCAGCCCCTGAATGGGTTCAGTGAAACCGAACAGGTTTGGACCAAACAGCCCAAACCCGAATGGTTTCAGTGAAACCGAACAGGTTTGGACCAAACAGCCCAAACCGGAATGGTTTCAGGGGGGGGGATGAACCCTGAACAGGCTGTACACTGAACCTCCCAGTGTTCACACATCCCTATTGCTAATGGGAGCTGCAGATAAAAGGGATGGAAAGGGCACCTCACCAGAAGGGACTTTGGAACATGGCATTGGAACTGATGCCACGTAGGGTCCTTCCTTTGCCTATCAATGGCCTGGTACTAATCAATGCCACAGGGGTATGTGTGCATTATGCTCATTTGGGTGGGCAGTACCACCCTGGGCAACTGAGCCCACATTGACTCTGAGCGGTGCCTCCTTTATGCTCTGTGAGCAAAGTCGACTGATGCCATGTTAACTTGGCTCCTCCATAAGTACCTGGCTTTGCAAAGAGGAATGGCAGGGGCCCATCAAGCTACCTCGCAGAGGGGCAGCTGCCCTGCCTGCCTACAAAGTCCTGGATTTGGGAAGCAGCCTGCCATGGTGTCTGCTTTCAGCTTTCCTTGAGGCATCTGGTTACTGTTTAACATCCTCACCCATGTTTCAGTTTGTTTAGTAAATCGAACTGATGCTTGGACTCTGGCTGTTGCCCCATTACCATAAAGCCAAGCTAATTTCCCCCGCTCGAGCACATGGGTAGACTTTGCAAGGGAAATCCTCCATACAGGCTAGCACCGAGAAGGACAAAGGGCTGCAAGACACTAAGGGTTTGGGGAGATATTGTTGCTGCTGTTGCTGCCACCATCACACTAACTTGCAGAGCTGTAACGCCCATGGGAAAAAAATGTGTGAAAGGCACTCAGGCAAAAGGAATTGTTGAATGGAGTGTGCTGGAGGAGCTGGAGAGGGGAAATGTGAGGGAAGGATAAAGCCCTGGAACTGCAGAGGGGACGGAGAAGCATGTGACACCTTCCTCCTCCCCGTTACAGGTAGAAAGGCCCTAAGGTGGCACCCTTGCTAGCTGTGTGGGGGAGGGGTGAAGCCCTGGAACTGCAGAGGGGACGGAGAAGTGCTTGACACCTGCTTCCTCCCCTTTACAGGTGGAAAGGCTCTGGGGTGGCACCCTTGGGCGCCAGCCGAATGGTGACATCTAAGGGTGTGAGCCATCGTTGGGGCTATCAGCGGGGCAGAAGCAGATGCAGCCACTCCATGTGAAGGAGGTGGAGACAAGACTCCAGATTGCCAGAAAGGAGTTCGAGGGGGACCTTCAGAGCCCTGCACCTAGGGGCCCTGCTGCACTCTCTGGACTGCCCCCACTTTTGGACTACTCCTTCTACCTCCTGCCATAGGGGAAGGGGTGGGGCTTGGATCCATACTCTTTGGAAGCTGGCTTCATTGGGCCAGCTTAAAATATTATTGTTGGCAGGGCTGTAGGCCTGTGCATTTGTAGCAGAGCCTCTTGGAGATGTGTTTTGTGGGTGGAATAGGTGGGACTGGGATAGGGAGAGGGGAGGTCCTGAGGGCAGCCCCAGGTGTGAGGTGGGTGCAGTGTGAGGGTTGAGTCTGCCTGTTGAAAGCAGAGAATGGGTTGGGTGGGGATTGGGGTTTGGGACGGGAGGTGGGTTGGGTCCTTCAAGTGGACTGCTATTGGGTTGATGTTTGATATAAGTTTAGATTATGCATTGTTTTGATTATGTATTCTTATATTATGTACTGGCTATTATGTATTGTTTATTATGTATTTATATTGTATTTTATTTGGAATGTAAGCCACTATGAGACACCTGTGGTGTATTCTGCGGGGTACAAAATTAAAATGAAATGAAAATGAAAAAAATGAAAAGTTGCACCCCAACTTTGAAAGTGTTAGGGATACAGCCTTGTAGCAGCGGCAGCAGCCTAAGATGGCTCTCTAGCAGTTTTAAAGGGCAGCTAACACATCCCTTGGGAGCACCCTCCCATGATCTGTTTGGAAGTGCATGTACAAAACAGCTGATGGGGGGCAGGAACACCCCGCATGAGCTGTTGGGCAGGTGGGTGAGCGCACCACTCTACTGATGGGTGGAGACTGGAGGAGCATGCTCACCCTGGCCCCACTGAACAGCTTATGGGGGCTTGGGGGACCTCCAGCTGTTCAGAAGGTCTGGGTGATTGTGCTCCTCCAGGCTTCCCCCATCAGTTGTTTGGCAGGGCTGAGATGAGTGCCAGCCTGATCCACTGACCCTGCCTCGCAGCAGGGCTAGGAAGGGAGAAAAAACATGCTAGCTTGCTGTGGCCTACTTTGGCCTGGTTGGGCAAACCTTAGCCTGGGCTGTGGTCTGAGAGATTTGCTAAAGTCACACTTCGGGCTAGCCGGCAACAAGGCCCAAGACAATCCTGGGCCAACATCTAGTGGTGCCTGCACACACGTGCTGCTGGGTCCCAGGTTAAAGCTGCCCACGGTGGGCTATTTTCACATCTATTTTACTCAAAAGTCACGTACAATTGGTACCATTCTGGATGGTTTCGATTTCCTGATATATTTTCTTTTTCCTCATTATTTCCTTGCACTTAGTTGTCCAGTCTGTTTTATCTTTTACAGCAGCCAGAAGAAAAGAACAAAAATTCAGGATATCTGACCTTCCAATGTTCACAGAGTAAAACTAAAAAGAAACAATTTAGATAAGAAATGTAAAAGAAGACTTTTGTATGGCATTTTGTGTGTCTAAAGAAAAATACATGCAGTAAGATACACAAGTATGGTGTTTTTTTCAGTTTAAAAAAATCTTTTTGTCTTGATAAAATTTAGTTTTGCTACCTTGACTTGTCTTTTAATGACTCATCTTTCCATCACTCATTCTATGATTTACTATAGTTGTAGTTTTTGGCCGAGGCCGTTAATAAATCAAATAAACAAAAAAATCTATAGTTGTATGAATACATGACTAAGGCTGATGCTTTTTTTTGATAGCGGTTAGAGATGAAATTAATATTCAATACCTTATTTATAATTATTATTCTCCTGATCAGTAGAGTAGAGCACCAATATGTTTGGTTTGGAGTTATTCAGGTGTGGGTCAGGGCTCATTTTGGGGGGTTTGGACTGTTTTGTGATGTTCATTTCAGGATTGTGGTGTTTGGTGTAGTTTGGGGGTTGAGGTTTTGGTTCATGCTTGGTCAGTTTGAAAGGGTTCCGTTCTTGTATGTTCCAGTTTGTAATAAGTTTGGTTAGGGGTTCAGCTGGAAATGCTTACACAGTTTTTAGACAAATATCAACTAAGAAACAAACTGAATCAACCCAGATGAAAAGTAGCTTAACTCAACCAACCCACCCAGACCAAACAACATAACTCAACAAAACCAACAACAGAACTGAACTAAACAAATGACCAAACCAGACCAAATGGGAAAAACAAACTGGACCAACTAAATAACCAAACTCATGACCAAAAGGAACCTAGTGACTAACAACCCAAAGCAAATATAGCTGATCTGACAGACTTATTTCAGAGCACCTAAATCAGACAGATAACACATTCCTGTTGGATGCTCCTTTTACCAGAATCTGATTTTGCTGCTGATTCTCTCCCCTCATCCCAAAGATCAAATCCCCAATTTGCTAAAGTCGCATTGACTCCACATACTCTCTAGCCATGTCCTTACTTCCCCTTCTGCTTATTAAGAAGCAGAAGAAAAGCAGTCCTGGAGAGAATATAAGATGGAGCTAAAATCTAAATGGAAGAAAGCCAACATAATACAAACTGAATACAGAACCCTCTTGCCAAACATTTGCATTACTTTCATACTTTAATTTGGAGTAGTACTATTGATTTTAGATAGATGGATTTTATACATAAAAAGCAGGGAATGACCACAAATCACTTGGTGTATTTCTATACACTTTTTTTTTTTGCTGCATTATCTGTAGCAGAAACAATCCATTATACAATAGGTATTGCAGTGCCCTGTACCACAACAAATCAACTCCTTAGAGCAGTCTTAGTGGCAAATGCATCCATTTAGAAAAAATAAAAGCCATTCAGTTACAGAGCATACGTCAGAGTGGGAATGGACTAAAGGATTATGTTCACATGAACAGGCTAAAACCTCATGCTCACCCCACACTTCCTCCTGGGATAATAATTCACTCTGGAAGCTTTCCCAGCAAAACAGAGTAATTACCAGGAAGTTAATGATCCTGTGAATAGTTGGGTGTTGGGTGTTAAGTGACTTCACACATCATTAACACCCATTCCTATGTCACACATCACTTGCCTTTGGTGGTAAACTACTACTTCTTCAGATCAGGAGTATATGCATACCCTTGTGAGATCCACTCCCTGTTTCTCTTTCTGTAGTCATTATGTAATTTCATGAGGAAACTAGATAGGTAAGGGATTATTACTTCATAGTAAACATTGGACAAGCCCAACACTGAACCTTCTAATTAAAAAAACATATCCTTCCCCTTGCTAAACAAAACAATTAGGTCATTATTTGCTTTTATTTCATACCTTTGTACTGTTGAAAACTAGTATCTACATCCTATAAAAGACATCTTTGAAGATAAACTTGAATGGAATGAACAACGGGTGTTTTTATACACACATTTCTCCTGTATGTTTGCTGTTACGTCCTGAACTTTCTGTGTGTCTAAATCACTCACCCAGATTGTAAACATCTGGCTCTTTGAACTTCTGCATAGAACTTCTCCCAGAACTTGTGTGTAAATTGTTCTCCTGGTAAACTGCTTTGCTCCAGGCAGCTGTAGTCACTTGGCTTCCATGGCAGCCCCTCACGTCTACAGCTGCTGCTAATTTAGGCTGCCTCAGGGCAGTGTGTGAGTGTGAGAAGAATGCATCCAGAACTTACTTGTGGACTTGTAAACCCAGAAGATTGAAAGACCAGCACTTTAAGGTGTGTGTAAAAATGCCCAATGTTATGGGTATGACATCATCTGGAATTATGAATATGTTATAATTGATAAAGGACAGTGCAATACAACTTGACTACGTAAAGTGTTTCATATTGAAGTGGAGGACACAAGTGCACACCTTTGGTAAGGGCAAAAAATGCATGCCATTCTTAGTGGTGTTAAGAAGGATGTGCCACTTAACAACTAAGTATTTTTTCTACAAGTATCTTCATTCCATGTATTATTTTTTATTTTAAACCCTGGTAAACCTATAATATAAAACCAATTAGCAGCAGTTGCATATTTTTTCTACAATCCTATCCCTTACTTGGGTATACAGAATAGTTTACTATCCAACTAACAAAAGTAGCATGTACAGTTACTTTTCAGTTAGTGCAAATTGTCCCTAAGCAAGAATAATCATCAAAGGACTACAGTGCTAATACAGTGATCATTGTCCCTGTTACTGGGAGACGAATAATGCAATGGTATTTCCGGTCACTTGGCATAGCTAATGGTAACTTATTACTAATACAAAGAGCAACTTCCATTAACCACTGGCAGTAAACACACAAATTTCACACACACACCCCCATGGTGGCAAGTGATCTTCATCCCCACTGCAATCAGGAGGAGGGAGCAAAGATAGAGGGGAGGGGAAAACTGCATCCAGGCAAGTAGTTTGAGCCTGGCGTAGGTTGTCTAGCATTGTGAGGCTTCCTTGCTGCCATTTTATGTCCCCCAGCCATCTTCGCAGTGCAGCTGGGGAGCACAGGGGAGGAAGATGTGCAGGTGCCTGCCAGCCAATTATTAGAAGCAGCACTGTGAACTTTTCAGGTTGCCAAGTCTGAGGCCAGGAATGATTTTATTCCAGCAACTTCTGACTGGCTGAAAGGCAACTGATTTTTCACCTTCCCCACAGTGTTTGTATTAAATAGGCCACATTGACAGATTGTCTATTTGTTGCTTTTGTTGCACTTGATGGTCCAATGGATAGTTGGAATTTTGGGGAAGGATACAGGTAAGAATTTTGAGACATCCATCTCCTTATAAAAAAGGACAGTGCAAGGGGAAGGGGGCAGTCCAGCACTTTAGCCTTCTCAGAGGCTAAGAGGGTGCAGCCATTTAATCTGCAGGACTTGTGCAGTCCCAGAGGTGTGTGGTTCATCACCTGTCTCTGCTTGTGGAGCCTTGCTAAGGGGTCCCAACAGGAACACCACCCTTTCCAAGCCGGGTATCTTGGCTCAAGTGGGGGTAGGGCTTACTTGGCCTTGCACAAGGGAGGCAGAACCTGAGCTGTATCCTGGGGACTCCTAGTTATGTATCAGTGTTATATAATCAGTGGGTTATGTACCGCTGGACCAGTTTTTTAATGGGTGAGGGTTGTATCCCCACCCCCCACCCCAGTTGTCATATTGTAATTAATAGAGTGAAGCCTTTTTAAACCCACTGCTTCTGTCCTTGCCTCTGCCCATGGTGCGGTGATGAAACAAATTGCACCCTACATGGCACTGGCTGAAAAGACACTGATTTGACTACTTATAGGCTATCTCTCCTTGAAAACTGAGGAACTCAAAAATTTTGTTTGGATATAAACTTTCTAGCTCAAGCCAGGCCTCAAATCCCTTTGGTCTGTGCTGGAAATGTCACAATGACTGTATTTTTATTTGTTTGTTTTTGCATGGCCTTTGAAACTTCTGCTTCTTATCTAAACAGAATTCAGAAAATGAAGAGGCATAGAAAAACAGACCTCTCCTTTAAGCCTAGAAAAGGTTCTATCTGGATTTACTTTAAGGAATAAGTTCTGTTCCAAGTTGGTTCTATGTCATCTGAATGATTCTCAAACTGTGTTGGATTTGCAGCCCATTGGTACAAAGAAATCTTGTTGGGGACCAGAGATTTAAATATTTATTTTGGGAATCAAGTCATGAATTAATTGGATGTGTTTTTGAAATAACTCTGAGGCAGTTGTTGGATTAGGCCTACTTCTTACCTTGTTGGCCAATATTGGGTGTAAACAGACAGAATCAAGGACTGCCTGGCCCCAGATATGCTCTAGGGATGCATCCCCACGTCCACCCACCCACATCCAACGCTGTCTGAGTCCACTTTAGATGGACTCAGTGGGTTCCCTGGCTCATGGTGTGCCCATGGGGAGTCCCCCCCACCCCATAGAGCTACCAGCGATTGTCTGAAGCTCCAGGCTGGCACCTACAACACTATGGTTTTGCCATAGGCAATAGCCAGCCAAAAATGGAACTTCAGAATGGATCCACCCAACAGACGGACAGCAGCTTCACTTCAGGCTGGTGCTCTGTGTTTGGTTGGCCAACTCTGCGGGCAGTGCTCTAGGATGTTCTGGAGCACCACTGGTAGGGCTGCCCTGCTAAGTTTCCACATCTGGCAGGGGTGCCTTTAGACAGATGGGTCAGCCCAAGAGTGAAGCAGGTTGGCACATACAGAACCAGGGCTGCAATGTATCCAAAATCACTTATTGTCTCTTTGTGTTCCCCCACTGTCTGTTGTACTATACATAGATTTCTAATATTTTTGAGAGCCATTTCTTATTACATGTTTCTTATGTTGCTACTACAATAGCACCTGGTCTATGGATGAGGTTGTTATGAACTACAGCATCCTAAATAAACTGTCCATGAAAGTGCATCATCTTTACAAAGCGGACTGTGCTGAGAATTCATATCTGAATTCAAAGTTTCTGAGAAGTCATATCTGAATCAGCTTATCCATCCTAGTAAAAACATTCAATAGGAAATAATATGAGCCCTGCATCTTTCAGGAAACTAAACATTTCTCCATCCCGTTCCTTGGGCACTTTCAGACATTGTACCAGACTTGCGAATTTAAATAATCCACCATTAGAAACGTTGTGCAGGCGTTTAGACGCTCCACCAAACCACAGCTCACACATTCCTTTGAATCTGCATTGGTAGAACCTTGGGGTTTTACCACTGTGGATTCAAAGGAATGCTTGAGCTGCAGTTATTTAATGATGGATACAAACCTCAGGGTTTTACCCATGTTGATTCAAAGGAATGTACAAGCCATGGTCTACAATGGTGGTGGTGCATCTAAATGTCACCTGTGCGACATTTCTAATGTCAGATTTTTAAAATCCACGAGCCCAGTGCAACATCTGAAAACGGGCTCTCACTTTCCAGGTTTTTTTCAAAAGCAGTATTTGACTCAAATGATAAGCAATAGTTTTGGATCTCCGTAAATGTCACATACTACGAGCCTGATTCCATATTAAAATGTAGATAAAGTTAAGGGTATATGAAATCTAATGAGCAAAGATGAGCTATGAATGACTAATCTACTATGTTGTATCTAGAGTCTGGACTCAGAGATAGGAAATAAGATTCCATGCTGATGGCTAGGATCCCAAATTTTATCCTGTTGAAGGAATATCCTACCCTAAGAACATAAAAAGTGCCATACTGTGTCAGACTAATGGTCCATTGGAATTTGGGACCAGATTTGAATTTCATACACTCTGGAACATCAGGTTGTGATAGTGGCCAGGAGCACTTCTCACCAACTCCACCTGGTGAGGAGGCTTGGCCTTTTACTTTTGGATTCAGTTCTGGCCACCATCATCCATACTTTTATAGCCTCAAAGCTAGATTACTATGTGGGGCTGCCCTTGATGACTGTTTGGAAGCTGAAAAAATGTCAATCTAGCTCCTTTCAAGGGTGCATCGCCATGATCACATTATACCTGTGCTTCAAAGTCTGCGATGTCTACCAAACGCTTTTTGGGCACAATTTATATTACTGGTGTAGGGATGGGCATGTTGTTTTTGTTATTACAATAACAATAATGAAAATTGTTGTTTTTGTTATTGCAATAACGATAATGAAAATTGTTGTTTTTGTTATTGCAATAACGAAAATGACAACCGAAAATACCCAAAATGACAATAGAGAATAATGATAAAGATAGCAAAAACAATACCAAAAATGTTACCAAAACAATACCAAAAACACTAACAAAAATGATAATAAGAATGATAACAAGAAACCAAAATGACAATGTCATTATCATTGTCGTTATTATTAGTGCTGTGGCAGTTGGGTATTGGAGGGAAAATTTAGAGAGGGGAGGAGGGAGAAGACATCTCGGAGTCTTAACAGGGTTGAACTCTTGATCTGTGCCTGTGTTGGGAGGGGTGAGCAGCTCAGCAGTATCTGATGGATGTATCACTGGCCAATGAGCAGCGCAAGCAAGCTCCAGCAGTCTCATGGCGCTCTATGATTGCTCAGTCCCAGTAGTCTCATGGGACTCTGTGGGAGGGCACTGCAACCCTTTATAATGGGAGGCCAGGTTTTTTCTCTCTGTTGTGTGAGAGCTCTGCTTGTCAGGTTGCATTTACAGAACTATGGTGCTTGCACATAAAACATCCTCCCCAGCCCTCATTGTATTATTTATTTATTAGGTATTCCCACCAACACCTTTCCTTCCTCATAACCTACATTTTACCTTCTCCCTTTCCCTGCCCTTCTCCTCCTGTACATTATATAGAGAAGGTAGTATAGATTATATATAGATATATTGACATATAGATTAGATTAGAATAGTTATACAGATAATTGATTAGATAATAGCTAGTTTTCCTTTCCCCTTCCCCTGTCTCCCTTAGATTTAGATAAATATTAGTTATGCACAGAAATCAATAATAATACTGATACCAAAAATAAAATCTTTGTTTGAAATGGTACTGATATCGATAACGATAACTAATATTGATACTGATAACAAAAACAATTGCTGCAGGCTGGCTTGCATTGGCGGAGCAGCAGCAGAGGCCTGCCCAGGACTCTGTGGCTGGCACTGCTACTTTGCCGGGCGTAGCAGGCTTGCATCGTACTCTTTGGATCTCAGCAAGTTATTCTGCCAATTAGTCAAGCTTTGCCCGGTGGTGAATCACATGGCCACCCAGAAGCAGACATTGGATTGCTGGGGCACAGTACACGTGGCACAGCAGAGGCATCAGAAGTGGACATTGGGTTGCCAGGGCACAGAACCCATGGCACAGACAGCCGAGGAAGCATTGGCAGCAGCAAAAGACACTGGATTACCCGGTATCAGAACCCGTGGTACAGACAGCAGAGGCAGCATTGGTAGCAGCAGCAGACATTTAATTGCCCGGAAGCAGAACCCATGCCACAGACAGCAGAAGTGGCATTGGCAACAGCAGTGGACATTGGATTCCCAGGGAACAGAACCCATGACACAGCAGAGTCAGCATTGGCAGCAGCAGACATTGGATTTACGTGGCACAAAACTCAATGCACAGACAGCAGAGGCAGCATTGGCAGCAGTGGGAGACATTGGATTGCCCAGTAGCAGAACCTATGACACAGACAGCAAAGGCAACATTGGCAGCAGCAGCAGACATTGGATTGCTGGGCACAGAATGCATGGCACAGATGGAATAGGCAGCATTGGCAGCAGTGGCAGACATTGGATTACCTGGTAGAAGAACCCATGGCACAGACAGCAGAGGCAGCATTGGCAGCAGAAACAGACATTGGATTCACCAGGCACAGAACCCATGGAACAGCAGAGATGGCAGCAGCAGGATTTGCCTGTGCGCAGCACTCATGGAGCCAGGATGGTAGGACTTTCCAGTGAAGAGCTCCCATACAGCATCAGACGGCAGCGGCAGGATTGTGTGGGCACATTTGGATTTGCAAGGGAAGAGAACCCATGGACCAGCTGACAGAAGCAGCAGGATTACTAGGTCAGTGGGGCACATCACCCAGGGTTGCCAGGGCAGACAGAAAAGCACCTTGGCATGAGAGGCAGGCAGGCCAGGCCAGGGCTTCCGCTTTGCCCACAGGGCAGGCAGACAGGCACTTTGGCATGAGCATGGGAAGGCAAACTGAGGCAGGTTTTGATCTTGGCCACCTGGTCAGGCCGACAGACAGGAAGCGTGGCATGAGGATGGGAAGGCTGGTTGAGGCAGGGTTTGATCTTGGCCACCTGGGCGGGTGGACACACAGGCAGTGTGGCATGAGCATGGGAAGGCTGGATGAAGCAGGGTTTGATCTTGGCCACCTGGGCGGATGGGCAGACAGGCAGCATGGCATGAGCAGAAGACAGACTGAGGCAGGGTTTGATCTTGGCCACCTGGGCTGCCGGGCAGACAGGCAGCATGGCATGAGCATTGTAAGGCACACTGAGGCAGGGTTTGATCTTGGCCACCTGGGCAGGTGGACAGACAGGCAGCATGGCATGAGCATTGGAAGGCAGACTGGATGAGGCAGGGTTTGATCTTGGCCACCTGGGAGGATGGGTAGACAGGCAGCGTGGCATGAGCAGAAGGAAGACTGAGGCAGGCTTTGATCTTGGCCACCTGAGTGGGTGGGAAGACAGGCACTTTGGAATGAGCATGGGAAGGCAGACTGAGGCAGGCTTTGATCTTGGGCCCCTGGTCTAGCAGACAGACAGGCAGCATGGCATGAGCATGGGAAGGCTGACTGAGGCAGGGTTTGATCTTGGCCATCTGGTTGGGTGGACAAACAGGCAGTGTGGCATGAGCACGGGAAGACTGGATGAGGCAGGGTTTAATCTTGGCCACCTGGGTGGGTGGGCAGACAGGCAGTGTGGCATGAGCAGAAGGCAGACTAAGACAGGGTTTGATCTTGGCCACCTGGGCGGGCGGGCAGACAGGCAGCATGGCATGAGCATTGGAAGGCAGTCTGAGGCAGGCTTTGCTCTTGGCATCCTGGATGGGCAGACAGGCAGTGTGGCATGAGCATGGGAAGGCTGGCTGAGGCAGGGTTTGATCTTCACCACCTGGGCGGATGGACACACAGGCAGCATGGCATAAGCATGAGAAGGCAGACTGAGGCATGATTTGATCTTGGCCACCTGGGCAGGTGGGCAGACAGGCAGCATGGCATGAGCAGAAGGCAGACTGAGGCAGGATTTGATCTTGGCCACCTGGATGGGCAGGCAGGCAGACAGCGTGACATGAGCATAAGGCAGGGTGAAGGAGGATTTGATCTTGGCCACCTGGGCAGGCAGCCAGACAGGCAGCATGGCATAAGCATGGGAAGGCAAACTGAGGAAGGGTTTGATCTTGGCAACCTGGGTGGGTGGGCAGACAGGCAGTGTGGCATGAGTACGGGAAGACTGGATGAGACAGGGTTTAATCTTGGCCACCTGGGTGGGTGGGCAGACAGGCAGTGTGGCATGAGCAGAAGGCAGACTAAGACAGGGTTTGATCTTGGCCACCTGGGCGGGTGGGCAGACAGGCAGCATGGCATGAGCATTGGAAGGCAGTCTGAGGCAGGCTTTGCTCTTGGCATCCTGGATGGGCAGACAGGCAGTGTGGCATGAGCATGGGAAGGCTGGCTGAGGCAGGGTTTGATCTTCGCCACCTGGGCGGATGGACACACAGGCAGCATGGCATAAGCATGAGAAGGCAGACTGAGGCATGATTTGATCTTGGCCACCTGGGCAGGTGGGCAGACAGGCAGCATGGCATGAGCAGAAGGCAGACTGAGGCAGGATTTGATCTTGGCCACCTGGATGGGCAGGCAGGCAGACAGCGTGACATGAGCATAAGGCAGGGTGAAGGAGGATTTGATCTTGGCCACCTGGGCAGGCAGCCAGACAGGCAGCATGGCATAAGCATGGGAAGGCAAACTGAGGAAGGGTTTGATCTTGGCAACCTGGGCGGGTGGGCAGACAGTCAGCATGGCATGAGAGGCAGTAGGAAAGGTAGGCTGGCACCTTGGCAGGGCACACAGATAGTCTGTTGAAGACTGAAGTGCGCACACGCGAGAGAGAGAGAGAGAGAGAGAGGGAGAGAGAGAGAGCAAGTCAGATAGGTGGGCCAAGATTATCTAGCCACAGGCCAGCTGGCAGACTTACAGCTTCCCAATGCCATCCTGCATCATGAGGTCAGTTCTGCTAGGCCGTGTGAGGCCATCTAGTCAGAAAGAGAGAGAGGCAGCGTTGGCGCCGGGCATTGGGAGGGAGGAACAGCACCTCAGCATCAGCAGCCCAGATTGAGGAGGAGCCCCGTCCCAAGACTGACCCTGGCATGGGATGGCTTGTGCCACTGCACCATCAATCCGTATCCAGGGGCATCTCAGGGAATCCCAGCAGTGGAAGGTCCACCTTAATAAAAAACAAATGTGCCACCATCTTGGCCCCCAGTCTCAGGCATTGCGGCAAGCAAATGTCCCCCACCATGGAGAACACCCACTCACTGGGGACACTAGTTAGTGGGCAGTACAAGAGATCCTTGGCCACTTTGGACAGGGCCAGCCACACGTTGGTCTTGCCAGTCCAGTAGACTAAGGGATCGCTGCTGGGTTTGATGCACGACTCCTCCTCCAGGTAACTCTCCACTGCTGCTGTGGTGCTGTCGTACTCCCTCATGTAACTCTGCCTTGGCACCAGCTCCACCACTGCCCTCAACCACTCTGCCTGCCCTGCTATGCATGAGCCCATGCTCACCAGAGTTGCCTCTGCTGCTGCTCATAATAGGGGTGCTGCTGCTGCTCAGCCGGCTGTTGGTGATGCTACTTCTAGGGATGGGGACATGGATAGACCCCACTGGCTGATAGGGGTGTCTGCTCCCACTCCCACCATGCCCAGGGGTGTCCTGCTGCTGCTGCTGCCCACTCTCAAGAGCCCGCTTTGCCTTCCAGACCCTCTCCACCAGGTCACCCTTCCAGTGGCCATACAGCGCTGTCTGGCATGCCACACTGCCCTTGACCCTGGGGTCCAGCATGGTTGCCAAAACATATTCTGCCCACTGCAGGAGCTCATCGAACCGCACCTTCAACCCTGCCTTCAACTGCCACACCAGGGCAACCACCTCCTCCACCAGCTTCCTGCCCTGAAGGCCACAATACCACCCCTGGTGAATTTCCTCCAGCCTCCTCAGGAGACTCTGGACCAGAGGGGTCACCTGGCTGATGGTGGCTGTGGAGGAGCTGATGGTCTCCGTCACAGCCAGGAATGGTCTGAGAATGAAGATCGTGTGATCCAGGATCTCCCACTCCACCCCATCATTCCCTGGAGGTGCCCCACTGTCTGTCACCAGTTGAACCTGATTCAAGGTGACTTTCTGCTCGAGATGCCACTCGAGCATCAGGAACGTCGAATTCCACCGGGTGGACACATCCTGGAACAGCTGGTGCACTGGGGAGCCTTGGTCAGCCTGCTCCTCCTGGAGGAGGTCGCTGCCCTTTATGCTCTGGTTAGAGAAACCAGCTAGTTTCCTCCCCTGCTCAATCAGGGAGCTAAGGGTGCTGGCCCCAATCCCCTTCTCCCCCAATCCCAGAGCATCCCTAACCACCAGGTGAAGGGTGTGTGTGGTCCAAGGGATGCTGGTAAAGCCTCCCTCATGGACTTTCCTCAGTACGGTGGCCACGTTGTCCATCACCACCCACCCCTTGGTGAAGGATATGACTGGCATGACCCACTCCTTCACCATGGTGGTCAGGGCTGACTTGATGTTCCGAGCGGTGTGAGGGCTGTCCATGACTTCCGCTTGAAGCAGGACCCACCTATACCCTGCTTCAGGATCCCTCCTGCCACTCCCAAAAGCTGCCTCCGGGTCCTGCCACCAGTGCGCTGTGACTGCCAGGTAGGTATGCTGCGTGTTCCTGCTTGACCACAGGTGTGTGGTGAAGTGGACGGTGGCATCCCTAGCCCTTCCCAGCTGCTGCTGATGCCTGCTGCAACTCCACTAGCACGGCCCCTGCCACCTCTGCCACGTACCCCATTACCCACCTTACGGGCAGCAGACCAGCCTCTCCTGCTTCCCTTCTCCATTTTTCCCACCCAAAGAATGCAGGGGAACATTTTATATACATTTTTATTTATTTATTCAAATTTGTAATCTAATATTATATATATCTACACTAACTCTAAGTGCTATTCTTAACTATTCTAAAACCTATGGAACTAAATTTAATATCATCTAATATCTACAAAGGCCTAGTCCTACAAACACACTATAAAATATTAAAACTGAATCACTACACACTATCTCTATCTATCTCTATAACTAAGCTAAATCCTACAACTATCTATCTATAGTAACTATCTAATATCTCTCTCTCTCTCTCTCTCTCTCTCTCTNATATATATATATATATATATATATATACATACACACACACACACACACACACACACACACACACATACAGAGGGATTGGAGGGGACACAGACAGCTCACAACAAACAACACAGGGAGGGGTACAAAAAAGAAATAGAACCTAAATCAATCTAATGCTACTCTAAATAAATCCAAAAACAGGGGAAGAGAATCAGGCATGGAATATCTACAGGTAGGAGGGAAGGATTCAATGGAGGGTAGGGAGAAAGAATGCAGGGAAGGGTAAAAAATAAAAATAACACCTAAATATATCTAGGGTAATCTAAATAAATGAAACTATGTAGGTAAATGTGTGGAAATGGGTGAAATAGGAGGGGGATGGCAATGGATTGGGATGAACAGAAACTGCTGGGATAGGGAGCCTTCTGAAAACACCTGCTGTCAGGATCAGTGGCTAGCTCAGAAGGAATTGGAATGGGGGAGGGCAATGACTTTTGTTACTTGCTGCACCCGCCTTACCACTTGTGCCCCATTGGCTCCGTGCAGCCTTGCCCATGGCCAATCGCAGACTGTGAAGCCAGTGGTCTGAGGAAAAGAGGGATGGTGATTGGGCAGGCTGGCTTCTAGTCCAAGCCTCTCCACCCCTAGCTCCAGGAAGTCTGCTCCTCAGCTGCCCCCCCCCCTCTTTCCCTGTCCTGCGACCCCTGTTTTTTCCCACCCAAACTCATCCGAACGGGTCCAAATTGTTCAGGGCTTCAGCCATTCAGTTCGGCCATCCGAACAGGCCGAGTTCGGGCTGAACACCAAACATCTGAACCGCATTCGCACATCCCTACTTGTGGGTACCACCTATCATTCAGATTTATATGACGAGGGTACACAGAAAGGAATTCTCAGTTATTGCCCCAGTATTATGGAACTCCCTTCCCTTGGAGGTTCATCAGAGCCTGAGCATATTCTGGAGGCAATGTAAGACCTTACTTTTTGGTCAAGCAGGCAGGGATAAGAGTAAGGTGTGTGTGTGGGGGGGGGGGGGAGTGTTTCAGAAGTTGGGAGTGTCTTAGAGGGTTTTATTTTATTTGTACGTGTATTTATATGTTGTAATTTGCTTGAACCTTAAGACATGGTATAAATCTGAATAAATAAATACAAAAATCCAGTGCTTTTAGAACTATTGCACATGTGTGATAGCTAAACCAAGTAACCAAAATACAGAAATGAGTGTGGTAACCAGATTGAAATAACCAAAAGAGTGGCTATGTAAATTCCTATTCCAATTTCAAATATTATTCAGAGGACTATCCACAAATTTGAATAAAATTTGTGAATACAGAAATACCTTGAGGTTTCACGTAGGATTTACCTCAGCTCAGATTCCACTGTTACAATCTAGCCTTTAATAGAAGGGGACCAGCATGGTACCACCATACATAGGATGACTTGTACGAGCATTGCACTTTTCTATAAGGCATATGACTCTATCCTGCCCAGTGCCACTTCTGAATGTCATGTATAAAATCACAGTTGAACTATGAATTTCATGTAGTAATTGCAGCCCATTCTGTGCCATAGTAGAAGAACAGAATACAAGTTTAAATAAATAATTATAGTTATTTTCCACTCTATTCAATAGTAACTATACTTACTGCTTTCTGTTCTTCCTCCGAAGAAGGTAGAAGAGTCCAACAGCTTAAAAGCATTGGTCTTAAGTAAGATGAAGGGTGTGTCTATATGAGATGGGTGGTTAGCAAAGCTATTTGTTTTGGCATTGCAAGCAAAACTTGGCAAAACTGTAAACTGACATACTCAATGGTACTTTACTGAGCTATTGTTCTACAATAGTGATAGCTCCTTTTCCCTGTTGAACTTTTCTTTAGACTCATGCCATGGCTAGAGAAAATCTTAGACAGAAGCAAGGAGAGAATAACAGTGAAAGAGCCGAATGATAATAACATGAATTCTGCACAAAGGGAATGAGAAGAGAAAGGATAAAGGGAAATTCTTTTTAAAAAAAGAACAGAAGAACTGTAAATCAGAAACAGGAGGAAAAAAGTCAAGTGGATGGTAGAAGTTCTACAGAGAAAGCCTTTTTAAATAATGGAATCAGAAAATGGCATTTTACATTATTATTTTTCTTCAGGTAAAGTGCATATCACATAAAAATGGCATATGATTTATGTGAGTTGCAGCTACAAAAACGAGATACCTGGAAGCGTGATCGTAACCCTAACATGATGTTTTAAAAATTTCCAGTTCCGCTAGTCAAGATCATTGATCATGTTTTGTCTGCACTTTCTTTTCAGAAGCTGCAATCAGCTACTACTGCTACCATATTTAAATGGCAATTCAAAACAAACTCCAAATACAAGCAATGTTTTAATATCTAATAAACAGAGTTGTCAGTGGGAGGCGGGGCGGCAAGGGTCCCCATCCCACAAGAACCCTCCGACATCACACCCCACAACCCCACAAGCCCAGAAACTTGCCTGGTGAGCGCCCCGACCTAGGGGCACCTTCTCCGGCACCGCCAGCCCCGGCGGCGGCACCGCACATTAGGGATATGCCCCCAGCAGCAACAGACAATGGAGGGAGTCCCGCACAATCGCCGCCGGCCTCAGCGACAGAAACACGAATCGTGGCCACACCCCCAATAGCACCCAGGAACGTAGGAATTCCCCTGCCCCTGCTGCGCTGCTCAGAGCGGCTGCAAGTGTGTACGGGGGCGGGGCTTAGGGAGTAAAAGCCAGCGCCACCGAAAGAGCGGTGCTGGTGATTAGTTGAAACCGGCCCCTGTGTGAAGTGTGGAGCTTGGAGAAAGATTGTATCTAACAATTGGCGTTCGCCCCATGAGACTGAAATTCCTACCCTAACCTTTACCTACGGTGTGACTGCGAGTGTGGAGTACGAGTGTGAGCGTGGTTGGTGAGTGTGTGTTACACTCCCCCTCCCCCCAGCCCAGGCCCTGGTGCTTCGGAGGTGAATGACCAGAGTATTCCCTTCCTGTGGGCCCTTTGTGCACCCCCTTGCGGTGAACCCTCACTAACTATCCTTCCTGACCTCGTGTGTACCTGTGAAATAAATGCAATTGGGGCAGCCTTGATTTCTCGATCAGTAGTGCCCTATGATGATAGGGGCCTGTTCTCTTTAATTAGAGGTAAAGGCCCAAACACTATCCTGACGGGCATTCTGACTCCGCGAGATCCTTGCTCTGACTGAGGCAAACCAAGGCAGCGTGCGTGGAACCCCTGCCTGGCCCCAGTGACAAAATCACCAGTATTCCCTGGCCCGGGTACAGGCCTGCGATATCCTGGATATTGCCAAGGAAATTTCACAGCTAGTACACGTGGTCCAGTCCCTGGCCATGGATATGAAGGATCTGCAGGCCAAACAAGGAGAGATGGCCGCCGCGGTAGCCCAGTTACAGGGGGGCGCAATTTGAGCAGACCCAGCCCCAGGGGTAGGGGTGGCCCAATCCCCACCTCCACCTGTAGCAGCGGCTCCCCCCCTGGGACCCCGCGAACCCAAGGGGCCCAACGTGGATAAATTCCTAGGCAATAGACATGCGTTCCAGGGATTCCTGGCCTTGTGCTGGCTGACCTTTAAGGTACAGCCAGCCACATATGTGACTGATGAACAAAAGGTAGCCTTTATCATTGGTAATTTAGGGGGGATGGCCTTAGAGTGGGCCACTATCCTCCTTAAGGGGGATAGCCCCCTGCTAGCTAATTATATGGAATTTGTGAAGGAATTTACGTTCCTGCTCGATCACCCCCATCGAACACGGGACGCCAAAGCCCTGATTATGACCCTCCGACAGACCAAGGGGGGACTTTTGGAGTACCTCACCCAATTTCAGCAGCTAGCCCTGGAATTGCAATGGCCAAACAGTGTGCTGAAGGTGATGTTTAAGAGAGGGTTGGGAGAGGAGATAAAGGACCAATTGGCCTTGGTAGATTCCCCGGCTACCTGGGAGGGCCAGGCCAATCAGGCTCTGCAGATAGAAGAACGCTTGACCGAGTGGAAGCGGGAAAAACGCCAAGAGGCGTGCCCAGGTTGGGTGCGCCCTCTCCCCCTGCCAGGGCCCCCTAAACTTTCAGAGCCCGAACCAATGCAACTCGGGGCCTCGTGCGGTCCATTGTCCAGGGATAGCAGGAATGCCGGAATGCCGCCGGGTTTCCCGCTCTTGCTTTTATTGTGGGGAACCTTCCCACTTTATTGGGGAGTGCCCGATGTTACCTCCCCATCGACGGGAAGCGGGAAACGGCCGAGGCCGAGGCAGACAGGGTTCGCCTCGCTCATAACTAGGTCTAAAGCCCCAATGCCCGTGCCCGGCCAGAACCCACATTTACAAGTACCAGTGACCCTAACCCTTTCCCCACAGGTCTCTGTAGTTATTTGGGCCCTGGTGGACTCTGGGGCCTCGGAAAACTTTATTAACACTCACTTAGTAGCACATTGGTCTATCCCGACCCAACCAAAGGTGCCTCCAGAGGCTGTCCACTCCATTGATGGCTCCCCTCTGGTCTCTGGGCCAGTAACTAGATTCACACAACCTATGGGGTGCATGATCGGGAACCACTATGAACAACTCTCCTTTGACCTTGTTTGCACCCCCCTCTTCCAGCTAGTGCTCGGGGCTCCATGGCTACAGACCCATGATCTCTCCATTAGTTGGTCCACCAAGCAGCTTCGATTCAATGCC
This sequence comes from Sphenodon punctatus, assembly GCA_003113815.1. Taxonomy (NCBI): domain Eukaryota; kingdom Metazoa; phylum Chordata; class Lepidosauria; order Sphenodontia; family Sphenodontidae; genus Sphenodon; species Sphenodon punctatus. The sequence continues at coordinate 2,543,780 of QEPC01009674.1, forward strand.
GACCATTGTGCTGGGACCTGCCTTCGTCCAGCACCGAGGGCAGCCGCCTGTACCACGGTGACCTCCGAACCAGAAAATACAGAGAATGAGCTGCCGTCGGTGTACCGCGACTATTCTGACATCTTTAGGAAAACCCAGGTCACGGAGCTTCCCCCTCACCAGCCCTATGATTGCCCCATCGATTTACTCCCTGGGACCGAACCACCGTTTGGGTGGATATATGCATTGGTGGCGCCGGAACTCTGTACGCTGTGGACCTACTTAGATGATAACCTAGGACAGGGATTTATCCATCATTCTAACTCCCCGGCAGGGGCCCCCATCTTCTTCGTGGCAAAAAAGGATGGAGGCCTACGACCGTGTGTAGATTATAGGGGGTTGAACAAGATTACCATTAAAAATAGATATCCACTCCCCTTAATCCCCGAATTACAAAACCACCTCCAAGGAGCACGATACTACACAAAACTAGATCTCCGTGGAGCCTCCAACTTGTTACGAGTATGACCGGAGGTTGAATGGAAGATGGCATTCCGTACCCGGTATGGGTTATCTGAATACTGTGTGATGCCGTTTGGCCTTGCTAACGCCCTGGCCACATTCCAATACCTTATTAATGATGTGTTCCATGATATCCTGGACATTTACGTCATTGCATACCTCGATGACATTTTGTTTTACTCCTTGACGTTAACGGAACACATTCTACATGTCCATGAGGTGCTACAATGTCTATGAACAAACAAGTTGCATTCAGAGCCCCGATTCTTCTGCAAAAAAAATTCTGAAATTCTGCGACCCAAAATGGAAAATTCTGCGACCCAATAAAGTTACAAAACCGGTCTAGTAAAATTAAAAATGAGTTCTTTAATAGCAGTAATGACATATTTATAATTAAAAACAAACATTTATTTACATATTTGCATTAATTAACACATTTTACAGTCAAGCAAATAAAGACATTTATTTATTTGCATTAAAACACATGAAAACAGATCGCCTGAGATTGTCTTC
>QEPC01009674.1:2548933-2563044 GCA_003113815.1 Sphenodon punctatus
GGCGGCGAAGGCAGCGGCGGCGGAGGTGAAGGCAGCAGCAGTGGCGGCAGCGATCCCTCGGCGGCGGCGGCAGCGGCGAAGGCAGCAGCGGCGGCGGTGATCCCTCGGCGGCGGCGGCGAAGGCAGCAGCAGCAGTGGCAGAGGCGATCCCTGGGTGAATCCAAGACCAAGTAGGAGCACGTGCTGTTGCGACCTGCTTTATAAAGGCCGCGCAAGCCCCTGATTGGCTTGTGGCCTGAATAAAGCAGTTCCGGGATTGGCTGGATGGCAAGGAAGGGAAATCCCACTGGGATTTCCCTATTTTCTGCGAGAATCCTGCCTAGGGCAGGATTCTGCGCAAATTCCGCGATTTGCGGCAGCACAGAAGACTAGGGGCCCTGGTTGTATTGCAAGAGAGAAAAGTGTTCATTCCACCTAACTATGGTGAGTTTCCTAGGGTTCATGATTAGTCCCGTGGGGGTGATTATGGACTTGCAAAAGGTGAAGGCATTGCGAGACTGGCCCTCGCCCAAGGCCGTAAAACCCCTACAATGCTTCTTAGGAAGCGTGAACTACTACCGCCAATACATTCTGAACTATGCAGAAATTACAGCCCCTCTTACGCAACTATTGAAAAAGAATCAACCGTATTCCTGGGACCCGACACAATGATATAGTTTTAATTTCCTTAAACAAGCATTTGCAACCACCCCCTTATTGCAACACCCTGACTTTGTGAAGCCCTTTTGCGTGGAAGCAGATGCCTCTGGATGGGTGATTGGAGCCATCCTCTTGTAGCCCACCAAAGACCCTGAGACCCTTCTCCCCTGCGCTTATTATTCCCGCCAATTCATGCCTGCCGAATGCAACTACTCTGTTTTGGACAGCGAGCTTCTTGCGATCAAGGCAGCATTCGAAACATGGAGGCATTACCTCGAAGGGGCCCAACATCCCATTACCGTGGTCACGGATCATAAAAATTTGACCTTTCTGCAAACTTCCCATATTGCAAACGCACAGCACACACGATGGGTGCTCTTCTTTGCCTGCTTCGATTTCCGTATACGCTACCATCCTGGTAAACTCCACATTCTGGCGGATGCCTTTTCCCACTATCACGATGAGCAGCCCTGCAACCTCGTACCCTCTGAACCCATTTTGGATGCAAGAACCTTCTCCGCTACCTACCTAGCACTGGATGAACTCCGTGGGGTCACCCTACGAGAGCTACAGCCTGTGATAGACCAGCCAACAGAAACCTCCGATGGGCTCCAACGTCACCAAGGACGTATTATTATTCCCCTCTCTTGTCAAGCTCAAGTTTTGTGGGCTCATCATGAGGCCCCTACAGCAGGACATCCAGGCGTGGAGAGGACGCAACAACTAATTCAGCGTTCCTTTTGGTGGCCCACTTTGTGACAAGACGTGCAGAAATATGTGGCTAGCTGTGCCACCTGTGCCCGAACGAAGGTTCCCCAGTGCGCACCTACGGGGCTCCTACAAATCCTTCCGCTGCCCAAGGGACCCTGGCAGCGAGTGGACCTTGATTTTGTAGTGGACTTACAACCCTCACGTTGATACACTACTGTCTTGGTCATAGTAGACCATTTTATGAAGATGGCGCATTTTGTTGCTTTCAAGGGGTTACCATCAGCAAAACGAACAGCGCTCCTTTGTATCTGCCATGTCTTCAAACTCCATGGATGGCCCCGTGAAATCTTCAGTGATCGGGGAACACAGTTTACTTCTAGATTCTGGCAGGCTCTGTTTCAGTCCCTCCAAGTCACCCTAAAACCTACTACCGCCTATCACCCGCAGGCAAATGGCCAGGTGGAGTGCGTGAACCAAACATGGAACAGTATTTACAGTGCTATGTGAACTATCTGCAAGATGATTGGTACACGTGGCTCCCCCTGGCCAAATTCACCTACAACAATGCCCCAAATGCGTCCCTAGGAACCTCACCCTTTCATGTGACATATGGGTTTCACCCACAGTTAGGCACCATGGATACCCCCGTAGGCGGGGTCCTGGCCACGGGGGCCCTCATTCAACAAATCCATGAAACCCAAATAATAGCCCGCCAAGTTTTGCAACAAGCCCATCAACGCTACAAGACTCAAGGGTATAAACATCAGCAACAGGAGTCTCCGTTGTGCCCAGGAGATTTGGTGTGGATTGACCGTTGCCACTACCCTTTGGCCTGTCCTTCTGCTAAATTAGATCCCCATTATATCGGGCCATTCCCTGTACAGCAAAAGGTGAATGACGTGACCCATAAGGTCCAGCTGCCACCCCATGTACGAATCCATCCCACCTTTCATGTCTCCTTATTAAAGAAAGCACTCCCCTCACAGGTACAGGACTCAGACACTTCCCCAGGTCCCATTGGAAGTTCAGCCACCGGCCCAGAGTTCAAGGTCTGAGCGGTCCTCGATTCCAAATTGCTCTGTGGGCACCTACATTATTTAATAGACTGGGTCGGGTATGGCCAGGATGAACATTCGTGGGAACCCGCTTCCCACTTGTCAGCCCCCTGGCTGCTCCATGCTTTTCACTTGCGGCACCCCCTGAAGCCTGGTCCCCACTGTTTCGGTGGCCGACGGCCTTGGGGCGGGTACTGTCAGTGGGAGGCAGGGCGGCAAGGATCTCCATCCCACAAGAACACTCTGAAATCACACCCCACAACCCCACAAGCCCAGAAACTTGCCTGGTGAGCGCCCCAACCTAGGGGCACCTTCTCCAGTGCCCCCAGCCCCGGCGGCGGCACCACGCATTAGGGACATGCCCCCAGTAGCAACAGACAATGGAGGGAGTCCTGCACAAGCACCGCCGGATTCAGTGGCAGAAACACGAATCGTGGCCACGCCCCCAATAGCACCCAGGAACGTAGTAATTCCCCCGCCCCTGCTGCACCGCTCAGAGCAGCTGTGAGCGCGTACGGGGGCGGGGCTTAGGGAGTAAAAGCCAGCACTGCTGAAAGAGCGGCACTGGTGATTAGTTGAAACCGGCCCCTGTGTGAAGTGTGGAGCTTGGAGAAAGATTGTATCTAACAATTGGCGTTCGCCCCGTGAGACTGAAATTCCTACCCTAACCTTTACCTACGGTGTGACTGCGAGTGTGGAGTACGAGTGTGAGCATGGTTGGTGAGTGTGCGTGACACTCCCCCTCCCCCCAGCCCAGGCCCTGGTGCTTCGGAGGTGAGTGACCAGAGTATTCCCTTCCTGTGAGCCCTTCGTGCACCCCCTTGCAGTGAACCCTCACTAGCTAATCTTCCTTCCTGATCTCGTGTGTACCTGTGAAATAAATGCAATTGGGGCAGCCTTGGTTTCTCGATCAGTAGCGCCCTATGATGATAGGGGCCTGTTCTCTTTAATTAGAGGTAAAGGCCCAAACACTATCCTGATGGGCATTTTGACTCCGCGAGATCCTTGCTCTGACCGAGGTGAACCAAGGTAGTGTGCGTCGAACCCCCGCCTGGCCCCAGTGACAAGAGTAGGGAGAAATAATCAGTCAGGGACTTGCCTAAACTTCCTTGCTGCTGCCTCCTAGGGCATTTTCACACAAGACACTGTCCACCCACTGTACATGTTACAGGACACCCAAAGGGCAATACTGAAGCCCCGAAGCATGTATGGAGTGGGTGGAGACTGTCCTGTGTGAAAATGCCCTAAGATTAGTTTATATTATTGTAGATTTCAGCCCTTCATCCCCTTAGACACATGACTTCAGTTTCACTGCTTATGGATCTAACCCTCTAACCCCATACACACACAGTAAGTTTATTCAGAATAAATCTTTTTATTCCTCTGAATTTAAGTCACCTTCTGCCCTATCAGATCCTGTGGGAGTAAGGATTACTCACAGGTATAAAGGCATCAAACCATCATAGAAATTCCAAAGTCAGGAGTATAAAATACCTGTATGCTGTCTCAACTTTATCACACAGCATCTTCACAGGCATAAATGACTCTTGAATGTTTTCCTTCACAGACGTCTGCATTCTCTTGACTAGTTATGATTAGCTCTCTGATATTATTCATTATCATTTATTTGAGGATTTGTGATAATCAATAGTGAGTTCCTTTTTCAATGGTTTCTTTCAATAGCCTTTGTGTTTCCGTGCAGAAAAAAAATGCTGTGAATGGTAGCAAAATAAATTGGAGTCCTGTTGTAAGTGGATTACCTTTTGCAACAGCTGAGTGATCAATTGGCAATGAGCAATAAATTCCACCTATTGACCTCTTTTTCTCTGCACAGGGAATACCAAGAACAGCCAATGAATTCTTGGAGCTGAGTGAACATTTTTATGATCAGTTTGCTGGAATAATTGATACTCTAGCTGAACTGCTGAGTTGCAATTGGTTAGGTAAGTCACATGATTGTATTTCTGTTGTTTGAATGAATAAGCATATAAGGATTTCCAGTGCAGTACACCACACGGGAACATTTCAGTTTCTTTGTATGCAAACAGTCATGCATGCATCTGGAAATCTACTAATATGTGAGTACAAAAAGAGGAAGCTGATAGTGAGTGATGGAAATTTACTTTTCTTTTTTTAAAGGTTGAGCAAGTATTTGTTTTTTATCAAGATAAAAGGGAGAGAAGCTATGGTCTAGCAAACCGCATGATGGACTTGGAATAAAGAGGGAAGCAAAGTGGTTCAGATGATCTCTTTTATTGGACCAACTGCAGTTGGTGGAAACAAGCACGTTTTTGAGCCACACAAAGCCCTTCCTCAGGCATAGCAAACTACTCTGCTTCCTTCATGTAGCCTAAGGAAATGGCCCTATGTGGTCTGAATGCTTGCTTGTTTCAACCAACAGGTGTTGGTCCAATAAAAGAGATCATTCAAACCATTTTGCTTCCGTCTCTGTCACTTGGGACCAACACAATAACCACACAATCTCTCTGGACTTGTAATAAGGCAGAGGTTCCCAAACTATGGATCTTCACCCTACATCAGGTCACACTTGCTGACCTGTCCCCAACACTGAAACACAAAGGCCTTTTTCTGCACTGAAACACAAAGGCCTCCCCACCCTTCTTACTTCCTGATGGTTTAGACTTCAAGGCAGGAAGCAGGTGTGTGTAGAAACAGGGAAATTGTGTGGAGGAGGGCAAGATTAGGAACAAGGCAAAGGTCTGGGACAGGATAAGGAGGTGAGAGATTTAAGAGCAACATAAGTATCAGGCAAGGTCAGGAACCAGAAGTAAGCACAATATTGTCCCACACAACACAATATTGTTCCTGTGGCTGTTGCGAGGCCTTTTATAGACCAGCTTTTCAGTTTGTGGGGCCCAAGATAAAAATAAAATGTGTGTGGCCTCTGGGCCTCCCCTCCATAGTCCCACACCTTTAACAATTGGCAGTCTGCTACAAATTGCTTACAAAAATACAGAAATGTCATATGTTTTCACACACATGTACGCGCACAGGCACTTTCTCTCTCTTACTCCCTCCCTCTCTCACACACATGGACTCTCTCTCTCTCCTTTCACACACACACATGTACACATGCACATACACACACACCCCTCTAGCAGAGGGGATACAAGGATCAGTGATTTATTTATTTATTTATTTAGCATACTTCTACCCTGCTCTTCCTGCCACATGGCAGTCCAGAGCAGCTAACAACAAATAAAAATACAAATATAGAAATATAATTTAAAACAATTAAAACATTTTAAAGCATCATAAATAAAACAAGGGAAAACCACAACCCACTCCACCCACCACCCATCCCACCACTACCCCTCTCCCTCACCAAATGTCTGCTAGAACAGCCAGGTCTTACAGTTCCTATGGAAAGCCGGGAGGTCAGGGGCCAGATGGGCCCCCACTGGGAGGGAGTTCCAAAGGCACGGTGCAGCCACCAAGAATGCCCTATCCTGGATGCCCCCCCAACAAACCCGGCGGACCTCCAATGTGGTGCCCCCGGACAACCACAGGGACTGATCTAGAACCCAGGGAGTGAGGTGGTCTTGCAGATAGGCAGGGTCCAGGCCGTGTAAGGCTTTATAGGTTTGAATCGGGCCCGGAAGATTATTGGCAGACAGTGCATAGATCGGAGCACCAGTGCAATGTGCTCCCGGTGGCCCAGACCCACCAAGACCTGGGCCACTGCATTCTGTACCAGCTGCAGCTTCTGAGCCATCACCATAGGTAGCCCCATGTAGAGCATGTTGCAGTAGTCTAACCAAGAGGTAATAAAAGGGGGGGGCTACTCCTCCTCTCAGAACAGCTGCTGGAGAAAGCCTCCCACTCCCCTCAGTTTGAACCCTGTACTGGGAGAAGCCCCTTCCCCTGCCTAAAGACAGTTGTGTCCCACAAACAGAAGAAGTTTCACTACCTTTAGCAGGTGGACAAAAAGTACAACAATCAGAGTTGTGAGACACAAGCCTCCACTATCTGAACCAGTGCTCTGCTTACTGATGGGGTGGGATGGGGCTAGAGAACAAATCCCAAACCACCATCCCCTACCAGCCTGAAGAGGATCAGCTGACGGAACAGATGCAGTCTCCTCCTCCTCTTCACACACCAGAATAATTAGCAGTAGTTTGATTCGTTTACTGAAGGGATCCATCTATTAGACTTCTCCCTTCCTGATAATGAAATGCTCTGCAATAGCAGTGGATCTTGGAGTCTGTTAGGGGGACAGGTCTTCAACTCCACCTGGATCTCTTTAGCTTGTATTATAAGTGCAAAAGCAGCCAGAAACAGGTGCAGTCCCCACTGTTAAAACCAAGGGTCTGGGAGTCGTTTATGTTCTCATTGGCTTGGAGTGTTGTCAGAGTAAGGAGCGGTGAAAGGTGCTTTCCACCATTGCCTTGATTAATTTACCCAACATAACAAATTATCGGGCTTCTCCCTGACTGCTAATGAAATGTCCTTGGTTAGCGATGGCTCTAGGAGTCTGTCAGGACGACAGGTCTGCAACTCCAGTGGATCTCATTAGCTTGCATTATAAGTGTGAAAGCAGCTAATGCTATCAGTCTGTAATTTGGCAGAGAGAGACCTTTGGCTAAGTGGCAAGTGTTGCACTCTATCCAAATTTGAAGAAAATCAATTAAAAAACAAAGAAGATATGACAGGCCCCATCAGCAAGGCACCTGATATACACAGCCCAGAACTACATTCACACACACACACCCCACCCAATACTATGCACAGAGACCTCCCAGAAGTTACACACTCACAGACACACCACCCAGCAATACACACCCACAAACACCTTCTATCGCTGCACATGCACCCCTCCAAGACACACACACACCTACACCTACCAGCACTATACACACACAAAGGTTTAGATGAGACAGTACCACGCAGGTCCACCCAGTGGACCTGCATGGTAACATCTGTCTAAAAGTGGCAGTGAGTGGGCACACGCTCCCACAACCTATGCACCACCACCCATCTCCACCCACGGAAAATCTGGATTGCTCCATGTGGGGATATGGGCAGATGGTGAGTGGATGGGGGCACACACGGAGTACACACCCATCTGCTGTCATTTAAACCTTCCCCCACCCTCGCTATTTTAGACATCTTTTCAGCTACACTTACAGCTCCCCTCTCAGGCACAAGCTGAAACCCCTTGGAAAGCTGCTGATAGTACACTGAGAGGGACCCAGCATGGATTTATGGTGTCTTTACCACCCAAGTTGTTTGGCACCAATCCAGACTTGATCCATCCATCCTCCAAACTCAGCTTCATAGTGTAGCAGCAGAGAAAATGTACTGCACATAGCACTAACAAAAAGCAAGGAAATTGAATATACAAAAAACCTACTGGTTTAAGATGGCAGTTAAGGTTCGGCCAAAATCAACTATACCCCAAAATGTATGCAAATTGATAGATATAGCAATGAACGGAAATTGATACTTAAGGCTCTTTGTGTGTGTATGTGTATATATCTAGTGCTGGGTTATGCAACTCTGTGTGTGTGTAGTGGGTCTGTGTCTGCTTTTATATGTGGTGCTGGGTGATGTACCTCTGTGTGTATGTGCATGTATTCTCCCATCTTAACTTTCCACCCATACAAGCAGTTGAAACATAGCATCATTTCATGTATTGAGCAGATGCCTATATTTCACCACCAGCAACCAATCTGATAAATCCAAGGGGGAGAGAGGCATGTATGGGAAATAATGGGACACTTTCATTATGGTGATCCATTAGCAATGCACCCCAGGTACTGTATTTTTTGTTACAAGTGTGAGAGATGACAACAATGCATCATCGGGTGTTTTTAGATGTTACAAGACCACGGTCACCCACAGTGAATCCCCTGTGGTGGTTGTTTGTCCCATAACATCTGTTGTGTTTCCCGCCAGATGTTCACCTCAGTGAATCTCTGGCGGGAATCACAATCGCCATGATTCCGGACCTCCGGTCACCAGGAGGTCCAGAATCATGGTGAGATTGGGCCCCAATCATGGTTGGATTGGCCACAATCTGGGATAGACCACAGGTAACATCTGTTACCTGCAGCCCGGCCGGATTGTGGTCCTGACCATGGGACAGGATCAGGCACAGCGGCTGGATTGGCCACTGCACCTGCCCATCTCCTGGAGGGTGGGCGGCTCAGGGATTGCGGGGAGGCGGGGCTATTTGGCCGCACATCGCGCCACGCAGCTGCTTCCCTTCCCCGATCCTCTGTAGGAATCAGGCCGGCATGTCTAAAGGACAGCCGGACTGATTACTGACCAGGATCCAAAATGGATTTCGATCCGTGATTGAACCGCGTGGCAGGCCTCTGGACCCGTCATGTCTAAAATTACCCATCATCTTGTTGGGAACTAGCATTTCTCTGGAATAGTAGGAGGGAAACAACAGGCATTTTTACACACACCTTAAAGTGCTGGTCTTTCAATCTTCTGGGTTTACAAGTCCACAAGTAAGTTCTGAATGCATTCTCCACACACACATGGTCCTGAGGCTGTTCCTGGATGTATTCTTCACACAAACACTGCCCTGAGGCAGTCTAAAGGAGCCGCAGCTGTAGATGTGATGGGCTTCCATGGAAACCAAGTGACCACAGCTGCCTGGAGCAAAGCAGTTTACCAGGAGAACTTTTTACACACAAAAGTTCTGGGAGAAGTTCTATGCGGAAGTTCAAAGAGGCAGATGTTTAAGATCTGGGTGAGTGATTTAGACACACAGAAAGTTCAGCATGTAACAGCAAACATGTAAGAGAAGTGTGTCTGTAAAAGCACCCAACATTTGCTGTGAACATGCTAGGAATGAGGAATTACAAAAGGTGATGGATGCAGAATGGGTGATCTGAATTCTGACATTAGGTTTGAAAATACAGCCATTTACATTATTAAATAAAGGGGCACTGAAGAACCTGCAAAGGGGAAGGCACGCATGGGGCAGTAATATGCAGCAGTATCGTTATGCATTACCACCAGTGTCCTCCTGGAGTGCCAATTTGACTTGGTTAACTTAAAGATGAACATTGTTAATGCTTGCAAGGGGGGAAAGTTAAGGCGGGAGCACATACACAACACACAGAGGTAAATCACCCATCACCCCATACAAAAGCAGACACAGACCCACTACATATACAGAGTTGCAGAACCCAGAACTATACACACACACACACACACACAAAGAGCATAAAGTATCAATTTCAGTACATTGCCTTAACTATCAATTTGCATGAATTTGGGGACATAGTTGATTTTGGCTAAGCCTTAACTTCCATCTTAATCTGGTAGGTTTTTTGTATTTGGAATTAGAGTCATAACTTCCAACATTTTATTTATTTATTTATTTATTTATTTATTTACACACATTGGATACCCCGCCCCTTTTTGAGTGACAAAAGAGGGAGAAGTCCCATACCCTTGGCCAATTAACTCCATTTCTCAGCAAATAAGCTCCACTCCCCACATTATTATTTTATTATTTTTATTATTATTTTATTTTATTTATTATTGATTATTCTGCCCCTTTTGCCAAAAGAGACTCGAGGTGGCTTACAGCAGATTAAAAATACAACAACAATAATACAAATATAAATCAGATTAAAATACATATAACAATAATATAAGAATATAAAATCAAATAACTCCTAAAATCACAGTGATTGATGCAAAACCCCTATCAAACCCCTATCCCATCCCGCCCTCTCTCTCCCAACATATACTTGACAGAAGAATCAGGTCTTACAACTACACTGGAAGGCAAGGAGATCAAGGATCAGATGGATTATTATTATTATAATTATTATTATTATTAATAATAACAAACATTTATATAGCGCCAGCAGTGTACCTGGCACTTTACAAAGTAATAAAATAGACATGGTCCCTGCCCCTAGGGCTTACAATCTGAGAGACGGGAGCTGAGGGAGACACTTAGGAAGTGGAACAGAGGGAGAGACAAGGGGTCTAACATTCATGAAGATGCGAGGTCTCAAGTGCACGTACTTGGCTTGGTTACGATGAGAATGACAGCAGGCAGGTCCATGTTGCAAGGATAAGGGTAAACCGATCGTAGGTATAGGAATAGTGGCTCAGCAGGATAAAGAGTCAGACAGAGCAGAGCGAAAGAGGTGAGTTTTAAGGAGAGATTTGAAGGTATGAAGGGAGGGTGCAAGGCGGATGTGGACAGGGAGGGAGTTCCAGGCATGGGGGGCAGCAAGTGAGAAGGGACGAAGGCGCTTAGGGGAGCAGGGAAGGAGTGGAAGGGTGAGAGAGGGGACAGAGGAGGAGCGAAGTGCACGGGCTGGAGTATGGAGGGCGATAAGTGCAGAGAGGTAGCGGGGAGATGGATGTCACCAGACGAGCATTCCAAAGCAACAGTGTAGCTGCAGACAATGCCCGCCTGTCCATTCGAATCCACCAAATGTGCAGGACCTCCAATAGGGTGCTCCTGGACAACCAGAGGGGCTGCCCAGGGGGTGAGGATATCCTTCAGGTAAGCAGGGCCCAGGCCTTTAAGGGCCTTAAAAGGTAAAAACCAGCACCTTGAATCAGTCCTGAAAGACAATAGGCAGCCAGTGCAATGCTTGGAGCACTGGTGTAATGTGCTCCCTGTGGCCCATCCATGTAAGGAGACAGGCCACAGCATTTTGTACCAGCTGCAGCTTTTAAACCATCACCAGGGTCAGCCCCACATAGACCGCATTGCAGTAGTCTAGTCTTGAGGTCATGAATGCATGGAAGATCGTGGTGAGGTCTGAGTCTGAGACATATGGCGGAGCCTCCTTACCTGATGGAATTGGCAAAAGGCACCCTCTGGCCACAGCTAACACCTGGGAGTCCAAGTGCAGCTGTGAATCGAGAAGCACCCCCAGGTTCCACATAGATGGAACCAATGGAGGGTGAACACCCCAAATAACAGGAGTATTCCCCTCCTTCAGATCACCAACCCCATCTACCAAAATCACCTCTGTCTTATCGAGATTGAGCTTCAATCAGCTCGACCTCATCCAATCCCCCAAAGTGGCCAGACACTGGGACAGCAAATAGACAGCAGGGCCTGGGTCAGATGAAAAAGATAAGTACAACTGGGTGTTGTCTGCATATTGGTGACAATGCACTCCCCAGCTGTGAACAACCTCCCCAAGTGGCTTCATATAAATGTTAAACAGGAGAGGGGACAAAATAGAGCCCTGGGGGACTCCACACAAAGAGCCCCAGGGGATGAACTACTGTCCGCTAGGACCACCCACTGTACAGAACCATTGTAAGATTATTCTGTCTACCCTGGCCAGGTTCTGCAGGCGGGTCACCAACATCTCATGGTTAACAGTGTCAAAAGTCACTGATAGGTACAGTAGAATTAGCAGGGTCATACAACCCCTATCCAGCTCTACTAGGAAGTTGTTGACCAAGGTCGTTAATGCTGTCTCCATACCAAAATCTAGCTGAAAACTCGACTGTGGGATCAAGAAAACCAGTATGATCTAGGTGTACCTGCAGCTGCTGGGCCACCACCTATTCAATAACCTTCCATAAAAAGGGAAGGTTAGAAAAAGGTCAGTAACTCACCAGGGCATCCGCACTGAGAGATGGTTTCTTGGGGAGGGGCCAGACGACAGCCTCCTTGATGCAGTCTGGCACCCTATTCTCCCAAAGGAAGATGTTAATTATCCCGGCCAGTCCCAGCCCCATGGTCTCCCTGGACGCCTTGACCAACCAGGATGGGCATGGATATAATTCATATGTCATGGCCCGAACAGACCCCAGGACATCGACTGCCAGTGCCTTGGCAGGTGTCATTGATTTGAAATTCATCCCACAAAATCTGATCAGACAGGACATTCCTAACCCCTGACTCATGCAGCCACTGTATCAAAAGCAGTGGCGGCAAAGTTGTGCTCAATATGAGAAATTTTGTCCGCAAAGTAGGTTTAAAACATGTCACAGAGGGCCTTGGGTGAATCTGGTTCAAAGCGGAGACAGGGTGGACTGACAATCCCTCTCACCACCCCGAACAGCTCCACTGGATGCAACTGAGCAGATGCTATGAGTGTATCAAAGAACCATTTCTTTGCTTCCCAGACAGCTACAGCATAGGCATTCTAAAATACTCTATGCCACAATTGGTTGTCTTGGAAGCTAGTCCAGTGCCACCGGTGCTCCAACCGTCTCGCTTTGCACTTCAGTGGCCCCAGGTCCTCCGTGAACCACAGGGATTTGTGGTGACAAAACACCAGGAGTAGGGATGTGAAAACAGAACAGGGTTCAGATGTTTGGCCGTTGGGTCCGAAAACTCAGTTCGGGTTCGTGGGTTTGGTCCCGTGGAGTTCGGACCCCTCCGAACTTTCAGAAAGTTCGGCCACAGAAGAAGCTTGGGGCACTCCAGGGGTGCCTGTGGGGACATGGCAGTCCATTGGAGACAAAGCAGCAGCAGCAGAGACCGGGAATGCTTGGGACTAGGCACCCTGGGTTTCCCGGGCAGGGACTCTCAGAACTTGGCCCCTGGGGGTGCCTGTGGCTCCATGGCTGGCCATCTGAGACCCAGTGGCAGAAGAAGCAGCAGCAGATGCTAAGAAGGCTTGGGGCTTGGTGGCTGGCCTGACACCCCTACTTGGCCGGACATTGCCAGCTTCCAGGCATCGGTGGATTGCCTGGTAGCAGAACCCATGGCACAGCAGGGCGGCAGCAGCAGCAGACATTGGATTAATAGGGCACAGAACCCATGGCGCAGCAGAAGTGGACATTGGATTGCCAGGCACAGAACCCATGGCACAGCAGAGGCAGCAGAAGCGGACATTGGATTGCCGGGTCACAGAACACATGGCACAGCAGAGGCAGCAGAAACGGACATTGGATTTCTGGGGCACAGAACTCATGGCACAGCAGAGGCAGCAGCGGCAGACAGGCAGTGTGGCATGAGCAGCAGAAGGCAGGCTGAGGCAGGGTTCGAGCTTGGCAACCAGGGAAGGCAGACAGGCAGCGTGGCATGAGAGGAAGTAGGGAAGACAGGCTGGGACCTTGGCAGGACACTCAGAAAGGCAGGTGAAGACTGTGCAGCGTGAAAGAGAGAGAGAGCCAGTCAGATAGGTGGGCTGAGATCATCTAGCCAGAGGCCGGCTGGCAGGCTTACAGCTTCACAATGCCACCCTGCATCAAGAGGCCATTCAGATAGGCCGTCCAAGGCCATCTAGTCAGAGAGAGAGAGAGAGAGAGGCAGGGCGGGTGTCGTGCATTGGGAGGGAGGTACAGCACCTCAGCAGCAGCAGTCCAGATTGAGGAGGAGCCCCGTCCCAAGACTGCGCCTGGCATGGGATGGCATGTGCCACTTCACCTTCAATCCATGTCTAGGGGCAGCTCAGGGAATCCCAGAAGTGGAAGGTTCACCTTAATAAAAATCAACTACTCCACCAACTTGGCCCCCAGTCTGAGGCAGTGAGGTGAGAACACCCACTCGGTGGGCATGACAACAGACCTGTGGCAACTTTGGACAGGGCCGGCCACAAATTGGTCTTGCTGGCCCAGTAGGCCAAGGGATCGCTTCTGGGATCGATACATGGCTCCTCCTGCAGGTAGCTCTCCACTGCTGCTGAGGCGCTGTCGTACTCCCTCACGTAGCTCTCCTTGGGCACCACCTCCACCACTGCCCTCAGCCACGTTGCCTACCCTGCTGTGCTGGGACCCATGCTC
>QEPC01009674.1:2564543-2581249 GCA_003113815.1 Sphenodon punctatus
TACACTAACTCTAACTGCTATTAACTATTCTAAAACCTATGGAACTAAATGGAATATTATCTAATATCTACAAAGGCCTAGTCCTACAAACACACTATAAAATATTAAAATTGAATCACTACACACTATCTCTATCTGTGTCTAAGGCCGCTTTTAGACCAGCGGCGCTCCAGTTCACGTTGGCGGTACGCATATTTTGAAACTTCCGCCTGGTCTAATTAGACGAGATGGAAGTGGCTTAATATGCGCATATTACGGTGGAGGCGCATTTTTTAAGTGCGCAAATTAAATACCTCATAATCGCGGTATTTAATTTGCGCACTTAAAAAATGCGCCTCCGCCATAATATGCGCATATTAAGTCACTTCCGTCTCGTCTAATTAGACCAGGTGGAAGTTTCAAAATATGCACACTGCCAACGCGAACTGGAGTGCCACTCGTCTAAAAGCAGCCTAAAACTAAGCTAACTCCTACAACTATCTATCTATAGTAACTATCTAATATCAATATCTATATCTATCTATCTATACACATAGGGATGGGGGTGGGGGACACAGACAGCTCACAACAAACAACATAGTGAGGGGTACAAAATTTAAATGAAACCTATATCAATCGAATCCTACTCTAAATAAATCCAAAAACAGGGGAAGGGAATCAGGGATGGAATATATACAGGGAGGAGGGAAGGATTCAATGGAGGGTAAGGAAAAACAACACAGGGAGGGGTAAAAAATGAAAATAACACCTAAATCTATCTAATCTAATCTAAATAAATGAAACGATGGAGGTAAATGTGTGGGAATGGGTGAAATAGGAGGAGGATGGCAATGGATTAGGAGCACAAAGTGCTGGGAGAGGGAGACTTCTGAAAATGCCTGCTGTCAGGAACAGTGGCTAGCTCAGAAGGAATTGGAAAGGGGGATGGCAATGACTTTTGTTACTTGCTGCGCCCGCCTTACCACAAGCCCCATTGGCTCTGTGCAGCCTAGTCCGTGACCGATCTCAGACTGCCAATCCTGTGGTCTGAGGAAAAGAGCGATGGTGATTGAGCAGGCTGGCTGCTAGTCCAAGCCTCTCTCCACCCCTTGGGCCAGGAGTCTGCTCCTCAGCTGCCCCCCTCCCTGGGCCTGCCAGCCAGGTTATTCCTGCCCGAACTCATTCAAACGCACCCAAATGCGCCCAAACTGTTCGGGGGTTTACGCATTTGATTTGTACTTTTGGTTCGGCTGTCTGAACTTGCTGAGTTCGGGCCAAACCCCCGATGTCCGAACCACATTCGCACATCTCTAACCGGCAACGAATGCCTGGAAGCCACCCAATCAATGGCCTCAGTCCAGGGACCTGAGTTGACTGCACCAAAAAATCTTAAATTCTGCAGTGAAGCCAAATTCTGCAAATTCACCATGAGCATTAATATTTGCATAATTAACTTGATTTGCATAACTATGCATGCTGGGAAGTAAATTTGCAATAGGTTTGACATAGAATCACAACTTTGCTAATCAAAAATAACTCAAATCCTCTGGAATTTCTTCACCTCCCTTATGCAAACATAGGGCCTTCAGACCCCACCCACCCACAATTCATCTCCCAGGGGCTTATTTACCCTTGGGTCATGGTCAGGATTGGCTGATTCTGCAAGGATTGGCTGATTCTGTGAGAATTGGCTGATTCTGCGAAAATCACTGCAAATTGCAGCAACGCAGTCAACTCGGGTCCCTGCCTCAGCTAGACAGATGTTCTAGAAGGCCACAAGTTCATCCATGAAGTGACCATCGAGGTCAACAGGTATTTCCCCCAGAGCATTCTGGAACCAATCTGGTTCCATAAGTCCCCGGGGACAGACCAACCTAACTGATCTCACTCCCCTACTGTCAGGCAGAATGTGGGATCCATCCCATCCCTACGGTGCTAGGATGGAAGATTTCAGGAGGTAATGGTCCAACCATGGCAAGAGAGAACTCCCCATTCCCAGTCATCAGACCCTCTGCCTCAAGGTCAGTGCAGAAAACTAAGTCAATAGTATGTCCCCCCTCATGTGATGGGCCAACTACCACCTGGGAGAGCCCCATGGATTCCTGCTCTGCCCCAAGCAATCTAGTCTCAGCATGAATATTGAAGTCCCCCAAGACAGTAAGCTTAGGAGACGTCAAGACAAGGTGTACTTTCAGACATGACGCTAACCACCCTTTAACCACCCTTGGTGGTTATTTATGCATGTTGCAGGGCTGTATTGGTGCCCTATGCAGCCCTGCAACATGCATAAATAACCACCAAGGGTGGTTAAAGGGTGGTTAGTGTCATGTCTGAAAGTACCCAAGGTCTGAGACCAAAGTGGCTAGAGCAGTCAGGGATGCTGCTGTGCAGTGGGGCACTTAGTATACTACCAGAATCGCAATTCTGTCTCTGGCCAGACACTATGATCCGTTTATGGCCATATCAAACACAAGATGGAGGCCCTCTATCCCAGACTCGTTCTGCACTGCAGACCCTCCTAGCAACCAAACCATCCCTACAAATAATGGCTCTGCCCATCCCCCCGACCATCTAGCCTAGGCTGATGCTGGATGGAGTACCCATGTGGAACAAGGTCACCCAAAATAAACCCCAACAACTCATCCAGCCAGGTCTCAGTCACACATACCAGATAAGCAGCCCAATCCAGAATAGAGTCCTGGATAATAGATTTATTAGTCACTGACCTCCCATTAAACAGCACCAGTGACAGGCCAGGGTCACCCGAGACCTCGGCCCTCTGGTTATCTGGGCCCAGGGGGGAGGGGGGTCGAACAGGGAACCAGCACCAACCACTAGTTTCTTGGTTCTCGATGGTAGCCTCCCCTTTTCAGGCCATAGATCCCCCTTCCCATAATGACCCCAAATGCTGCCACTGCCCCCTCTGCTGGGCCACCATCCACACGGCTGCTGCCCCCCCCAACTGGCTCCCCATCAGGGTGGAGGGGAGATATTTCCTTCCACAGCCCCCACCCATCACCCAACCATCCCTATCCCTATCCCCATCCCCATCCCACTACACATGGGACAAATACTCAGAGGGGGGTACCCTGTTGCTCTCAGCAACTGGGAAACACAACTCCCCCCACCCTACTCTCACTAGGGGGAAGTGTCTTCCCATCCTCTCCCCATCCCTCCATCCTATAATAACCCTAAATCAACAAGAAAGCCTCACCCCAAAAGAAAAATCACCCCATACCTAACCAGTGAAGAACCAACAGGATTCCCCTGTCCCCTCCCGCCCCCCAAGACCCCCCCAAGGGCTGCACACCTTTGGTGTGGCCCTTGGGTGAGCGGTCTGTAACATGTGCCTGTGGCACTGCCGAAAGGCGCTCTACCTATGTACCTCCCCAGCCCCAACCCCTCTCCCTTGTTAGTGGGGGGGGGAGATGACACATCAGGGACTGTCAGGCCCAGGGGCTCAGGGAACTCTCCTTCCCAGCGGTAGAAAGAAGTCGAGGTAGCCACGGGGTGAAGGCAGCAGGTGAAAAGTCCCAGTAGTGGCAGGGTAGCCGAGCAAACAGGGAAGAGCCTCTAGACTCCCAACCCCTCCCCCAGTGAAGTTTGTGCGGCAGCCTAAGAGAGTGCCACCTATGTACCTCCTCAGCTCCTTCCTGTTCCAGGAGGGAGTCCCCAGCCCCACCTCTTTCTCGTTAGTACTGACATCTCAGTTCAGGGGCTCTCAGACTTACACGCACATACACACATCAACATTCCAAGTACATAAAGAAGGACAAAAGCTATTTTATTTATCATTCCACTCAATTCTTGCTGTTCCATCAGCTCCATGTTGTCCTCTCAAATGCTTTTCTTTGGAAAAGCAGGAAACATGCATTTCATTTCTCTCTCTCTCTCTCTCTCTCTCTCTCTCTCTCTCAATAGACGGATTTAGCACCCCAAGAGGTGACAGTCCATCCCTCCTAATAAAAAAAGATGGTTGGAAAGTATGTGATGTGTGTCCTATACTTCCTCATTAGCATTTGAATATGCTTGATATGGAGAGGTGGGGGGTAGTGGTGGCTCCATCTCTAACTATGGTTGGGTCGTAGCAGCTATGGGAATGGTTGTTATAACTTCACTTTTGTGGCATCTATAGGCCAGGACCTTGGGAACTGGTATAAGGGATCTGTATTTTGACCAGACCTAGCTTAGAGCTTGGTCAAAAAGCCTTTTGCAGTGGTGTGTGTTCTTAAACAGCTCCAAAAGCCACTTACAAAGTATGTCCTTGGGAGAATTGCTGATCTCAGCTATGTGTTCCTTTCAGTCCTCCTGGTGTTGATTAAATTAAAACATGAAGCCACACCAACTGCTGCCCTTCTGATGAAGGATATTTTCTAAAATTGACACACAACTCAGCATCCTCTAGCACCTTGAACCTCCTGTTGTCTCTAACATAAATCTACTACCATAGCAAGAGATACTGCTCTGTGAGGAAGCACTGCAAAACTATCTGTGAAAAGTGGCAGCTGAGAAAAGAGGCCCTTGCTCTGGTGTCAGGGACTCTGCAAATTTGGTGGAGGAGTTTGATTTGTATGCTGCTGTTTAACACAGAATATATTATGGAGCAGTGACAGCCTGTGGCAGGGTCATTGCCTCCTCAGAAGCTACTTTAGTCCACACATGAGTCCCCCCCCGCCCCCAAATGCTTTACGATGAACTCACCAACTGCACAGTGATTCATTTGCAAGAATGTTAGACAGATGAACACTAAGTCCCCAGAGGCTCTTGTCGGCGCACCCGAAATAAGACACAGAGACCTTAATTGGTTTTCAAAACTGGCCGCATTCTTTTATTAACTCAAGTTCAAACGAGACCGGTGGGGTAATTGCACCGCAATTCCGGATCCAGTATGCTATGCTAATGAACTTATTAACATTGATACCGGCGTGGATGTGCCCTCCAGCATCGGTATCTTTAACAAACAACCTCCCCTTTTTGACAGCACCCTGGCTCTGGCCAAAAAAAGGGGATAGGCCCAACTCCGGGTGCGAGTAAGAAGGTTGGTGTTCGCAGTCAGTGGACAGCGCATGTCCTTTCTGACTTCCCTGCATCACGCCTCCCAGAGGTCATGACCCCAGCGTGTGCTGTGCCCGCATCACTCTGGTTATCACACCCCCATCTCTTAAGGAGATGACTCTTCCTGTGCTATTCCTATCCTATTTAGTCTACTATAGCATACTGGATCCCTGCAGAGTGCGACAATTAATTACCCAACAGATTTTGTAACTAGATTTCCCTTTGTTAATCACATTCACTTATTGTACAAATTACCCTATTTAACATATAATTAGATGATTCAACTATAGTATAATTAAAGCCAATCATAATCAAGCCAATCTGATCAAACCAATTATTCATTAGTGTAATAATGAATTATGTTCCTATTTAAATCTACTCAGCACTGTAAGGAGGCAAAAACACGCGACTCTACGAAGTAGGCTACCCGCCAAAATTCATCCTTAGTCCCCTAAGGGCAACCAGTCTAAAGACCACAGTACTAGAGGTGAGGTGGGTGGGGCTGTTCAAGTCCTCTTCAGCCGCTGAATGATCTGCGGCCCGGAGTGGCCCCGCCCTTTCTAACAAGGGCGGGCCAGTCCCTCAACCGGCGCTCTGCACCTCTGTGCATGCGCTGACCTTGGTTGCCATGGCAACCCGAAGTTTCTCTGGCGGGGGAACATTCTAGAATGCTCTCTGCCATGTCCATCCCTCTGTGCCTCCTCGGGGCACAACAAATTCCCTGTCACCGCCATGGCGGTGGCGAAGGGGACTTGTCGGCGCACCCGAAATAAGACAGAGACCTTCATTGGTTTTCAAAACTGGCCACAGTCTTTTATTAACTCAAGTTCAAACGAGGCTGGTGGGGTAATTGCACCGCAATTCCGGATCCAGTATGCTATGCTAATTAACTTATTAACTTTGATACCGGCATGGATGTGCCCTTCAACATCGGTATCTTTAACAAACAACCTCCCCTTTTCGAAAGCACCCTGGCTCTAGCCGAAAAAAGGGGATAGGCCCAACTCTGGGCGCGAGTAAGGAGGTTGGTGTTCGCAGTCAGTGGAGAGTGCATGTCCTTTCTGACTTCCCTAAGAGACGACTCCCAGGGATCATGACCCCAGCGTGTGCTGTGCCCGCATCACTCTGGTTATCACACCCCCATCTCTTAAGGAGATGACTCTTCCTATGCTATTCCTATCCTATTTAGCCTACTATAGCATACTGGATCCCTGCCACAAAGGGGGGGAAGCGAAGTTTACATCCCGACCCCCCACTGCCTCTACAAATTATAATCCTCTAAGATGTTCAGCTAGTGCCGTCAAATATAATTCGTTCCCGAATGGTGATAAGTGTACTCCATCATCACAGAACAGGTCCTTCCTTCCCCTAACAATTTCTGGATGTTTAATGGCAGATCCCCCTAAGCTCTCCACCCATTTTGCTATTGCCCGGCTAATGTTTCTTCGGGCCATTTCTACTCTCACAGGTTTGGTTGCTGTCTCCCACCTAATGCAGGTTATAAAATTTGTCCGAACTATGTGGACACCCAAAAACAAACTTTTAACTATCAATAAATCCTGTTTAATATTTATTATTAAATTAATTCCTTTCCTATCGGGAAGGTCATTTCCCCCTAGGTAGATTACTAGTATGTGTGGTGTTGATGTTTGTCCCAAATTTTTTAACAGTGGCAGCAATTAGTTCCACTTCATTCCCCCTTTTCCTATCCATTTTATGGTGAACTTGCTTCCCAGTTCCAGATGTACACCCCAGTTGTATGTCTTAGCGACTCTGTTTTCCCATCGTACCACACCACACGTCTTTCGATCCTGGTGCACCTAGTTCCTTCTGGAAACAAAAAACGTAGTTGTTTACTCAGGATAGGGTCGAACATATTTTTTATATGCCACTGAACGTCATCTTCCCACCGATTTAATCGCCTCCTCTGGTAAACCCACAGCTGCAGCAGTTGTAGCAGTGCCGATCCTAAATGAGTGGGACCCGAATTCCCTTGCGGGCAATCCCGCCCTGTGAAGAGAAGCCTTTAGGACAGTGGTAAATTGGTAATTTGTAAGCGGGGTCCCAGATCTGTGTAGGAATATATATCCAGGGGCTCGGGGGCAGATAGCAAGGTACCGCCTCATCTGTTCGACGGGGCATATGGCCTGGTTTCTGCATTGGTATAGGTCAACATTTTGTTCTCTACTCCTCTGATCTGTCTTAGAACGGCGTATTCTAAGCCTTACTCCTTCCTGTGACAGTACCATGTCTTGTAGTAGGAAGGCTCGCTCCGTATTGTCTTTTTGGGATAGGGGAACTACCTCGCTAATCCTAAACCCGCCAAAATATGTTACGACGTATGCTGCGGTGAACAATTGTGCCTCAAATTCGGTGTGGCATACTGTTTTAATTCGGAGTTTGGGGCTGGCCGGTTGAACCCTAGTCCAACTTTCATACATCCGCTTCAAGTAGAAGACTTTGTCGGGGGATGGGAAATCTTTCAGCCTGCTGAAAAAAGTCAGTGCTGAAACCTTTCCTGCTATAGTGCCCCCAGTCAACCCCCTTTTGTGAAGGTGCATTGCAAACTGTACTATTTCCAGCTCACTTATGGGAAAGTCAGTTCCCCAACATCTGGAAACCCTAAATGACTGGAATTCTTGGAAGGTCCTACCATATGCAGTTTGGGTTCTAGGTGCCAGTGATCCCTGTATGATTGACTGCATTTCTACTTCTCAAGGCTCCATACCTCGGGTGGCAAGGGGTCTGGTGCTTCTCTGGCATCCAGTGCCATTTCCCGGAATCATTTGATCTGAAACCGAGAAAGGGCATCGGCTATGCCGTTGTCCACTCCCGGGATGTGTCGTGCAGTAAATAAGATGTTATCCTTCAAACATGCACTGACCAATGTTCGCACCAAGGACATGACCCTTGAAAGGGTGTTGATCACGTGCACTATAGTCATATTATCACACCAGAAAATGATGGTGGTGTTGGCAAATTCTCGCATCTAGAGTAGAACAGTGACAATGATTGGGAACAGCTCTAGAAATGTCAAATCTCTGACTACACCCAATTCATGCCACCCTTTTGGCCATGGCGCCGCACACCAGTGTGTTCGGAAATATACTCCAAATCCATCCCCACCAGCTGCATCGGAATGTACCTGCAGATCTGATTTAAGCAACATCCTGTCCCTCCAAAAGCTCACCCCATCGTATCCTACTAAAAAGCCCATCCATATTCCTAAGTCCTGTTTCATCTCGTTGGTAACCCGAATCCTGTAATGGGGCTGGTCATGTCCTCGTAGTTTGCTATACAACCTGGACAAAAAGGCTCTCCCTGGTGCCACCACATGGCATGTGAAATTAAGGCTCCCTATTAAGGATTGCAAGGCCCGTACTGTAACTTTACGAGCTCTCATGCATTCCCCAATTTTTTGTTTCATGTTCTCAATTTTTTGTCTGGGTAATCTTGATTGGTTCAATTTGGTATCTAATTCTATTCCTAAATAGGTGATAGACATGCCCGGGCCTTCTGTCTTTTCAGGTGCTAGCGGAATACAGAATTATGCTGCTAATTCCTGGAATAGATGCAGGGTGGCTGCCCAAGACCCTTCCTTGGGGGGGCATATTATCAAAAAATCATCTAAGTATTTTGTTACCTTGCCTTCAGATAGTCGCTGCCTGTATATCCACTCTACTAGCGAGCTAAAGCGTTTGAAAGTAGAGCAGGATATAGAGCACCCCATGGGCATGGCTCGATCATAATAGTATTTCCCTTCAAAATGAAAACCTAGCAAGCGGAAACTACTGGGGTGCACTGGCAGCAGGCGAAATGATGATTTGGCATTGCACTTTGCCATAAGCGCACCAGGTCCCATCGCCTTGGTCTTCTCTACTGCATCGTCAAATGACGCGTACTTTAGGGTTGAGAGTTCTTTGGGTATGGCATCATTTACAGAAAAGCCCCGAGGGTAGGACAGATGATGGATCATCCAAAATTCCCCTGGCATTTTCTTAGGGACATTGCCCAGGGGTGATATCATGATGTCATTAATGGGAGGGTGGTCAAAGGGGCCAGCCACCCTGCCTTCGGCCACTTCTTTCCCAATCTTCAGTCTCACTAATTCTTCTCGCTCTTCTAAAGATTTTAAGTTATGCACTGTACTACGCTGAGGTATCGGGCCCGCTGGAATGAGGAATCCCTTTCTGAAACCTTGCACCACATACTGGACTTCACACCTATCGGGATGGGATCTTAATGCTCTAAGTTGTTAATTTGTACTGGTGTCGGACCCCTTTCCCTGGCAAGGCCCTGGCAATGTTCCCCGGCCACCTTTTCTGTTTCCTGACCCTTGATTGAATCTGCCCCGGTTATTCCTTTGTCTGGGGCGAAAGCAGGTAGTTGCTGGGTGTCCACCCCCACAGTTGGAACACGTATGGTGAAACCTACAGTTGTTCCAATTGCACCGGCCTGCTTTGTTGTATTCGTAGCATAAGCCGGGTGATCCTTGCCCCCCTTTTCGGCTGTTGCCATGAAATGGCTCGTTCGCTGGCGCCACCCCTCCCCGTGCTAAGGGGTGCCCGCTATCTGCCCGGGGTGCATGCATGGCGTCAATCATGCACTCAGGCCACAAATCGGGGGCGTGCTTATCCCATGGAAGCCCGGGGGTATTGGCAGCTCTATGTCGGAATGCTTCATCATAGTGAAGCCATGCATTGTCCTGTCCCATGGGCCCTGTGGACAATGTCCGCATACTTGTGTAGCTCTAGTCCTTGGCTTGGATCGGCTTGCATCAGTACCCCCATGTACACTGCATACACCGAAGTCCAATTGTCCCAATTGTGATCAGCCTTAGGGCGTCTAAATCTCTCTTTGTCCTTGTTGTCCCCTTGTTCTGGGTGATCCACAATGGGGTCACTGAACAAGAGTGCAAAGAGGTCAATGTACTCCCCTTTACATTTCTTATCTTTTGTGGCTTGTGGTAGGTGATTGCCAAATGGGGCTTCCATGTCGGGTATGACCCCCGCAGGGGAGCGACCAACCATGGTGTTTCTGGGGCTACCACTGGTGGGGGAGGTGCTGTTACTTGTGTAGGAATAGGGGAGTCACCAGCGGGGGCCATGCCCGCCGGTGAGTTGCATGCTAGTGCGAGAGGGGGAACCTCTGGCCCAAAATTTGTGCCTGCTCCTGGGATGACCCATGCCCAGGCCCCGCTAACCATGAGGAGTTGTGGTGAGGCCCATTGCTGGCAGTTTGCTGCTTCCACCGCAGGAGTCACCACTAACTGGCCCCCACGCTGTGCGTTCAGGGGCTCGTCACGGTGAACACTCTCCCCAGCAACTTGAGGGGTTATCTCTCTCTCCCCCACCTGTGCAATTCTGGTTGTGACTTGCTCCATATACCCCATGTTACCCCATACCAGGTGCTCACCATCTCCATCCCCTGCGTGGGGTGCGGTCCTTGAGTGTCCCATGCGTCATGGGCCCCTGCACGACTCTGTACACCCCTGTTCAGTTGCAACTCTAACGCCCTGATTCGCTTCTACATCTCAGCATCTGCCTGCTCGTCGCGACAGTCCGGCTCTTGCACGTGCCTCCTGCTTGCTGGTGGTTCATCACCTGTAGAATAGACTACCAACCCAGGCCCCCTTTGCTCTGAAAAGGTGGTCCTGAAGGTTGGAAGAGCCCCTAAGGCAGCTGGAGTGACTCTACCCGCTACATGGTGCCGATAGTCCTCTAGCCCTGGGACTCCTTGTTGGTCAATCATCTCCCTCCCTATGTTTCTATCCTGTGCATGTTCCACTCAGTATCTGGCCTACAAATGAGGCCCTACTCCCCTTGACCCTTGATCGAACTGGACGGGACCAATGGTGGCATGTTGTGAGCTGTCTAACATGGGGGGGGCTTGGTGTGTTGTATACAGGCCCTGCATAATCAGGCCCCTGATCCCTGCACCCATTGGGGGTGTACTCCTCCCAGCATGGGCATTTGGTCCCTGGGGACCCATTGACTCCTGGATTTGTGGGACTGTGTTGCCCTCCATTCTATCTTCCCTAGCCTGATTTGCCTGGTATATTATGGGACTTATTGTGGCCCCTTCTTCTCTATAACGCATGGGGGGTTGTACTACCCTCTCCCCCTGGTGCAATCCTAACTGAGGGGGGGGGTGGCCTGAATTCCCTCCATTCCGGCTTCCACATGGGCCAACCCCTGTCCTGCCTCTGCTCCCCAGGAGGTGCCCTCCCCAGCCCCAGAAATTGCCCGAGGGTGGTCACTTAGCTCACCAGTGTGTGGGGTCTGCGCCCGCATCTATGCCTCACAGGCAGCAAACCGGGCCAACATCACAGCCCGGGGGGGGAATCTCTTCCCCTGCACCCTCAGCATTATCACCTGGTTCCTCCGCTGGAGGCATCTGTGGGGCCTTCTTCCTCTGCCTCCTGGCCTTCTTAGTGTGGCCCATCTTGCCGCTGAAAATACTGCTGCGGTGCCTCGGTGAAAATTATGCTGAGGGCCTAGGTCAGCAGCGAGGGAACTCGCTGCTGTTCAAGTCCTCTTCAACCGCCGAATGATCTGCGGCCTGGAGTGGCCCTGCCCTTTCTAACAAGGGTGGGCCAGTCCCTCAACTGGTGCTCTGCGCCTCCGCGCATGCATGGACCTTGGTTGCCACGGAAACCCGAAGTTTCTCCGGTGGGGGAGCATTCTAGAATGCTCTCCACCACGGCCATCCCTCTGTGCCTCCTCCGGGCACAACAAATTCCCCGTCACCACCATGGCGGCAGCAAAGGGAACTAATGCGTCCACACACTAACAAGAACTCAAGAACTTATCCTACCCACAGCTCTTCCTCAGGACTGTCTGGGTAAAAACAAATGAGACAGGGCTGAGCTGGCTCCATGGGCCACCCGCAGCCACCACTCTGGGCCAGCAGGGAGGGCAGTTCACATGAGTAGCCCCACCCCTCCCCGGTAATCCAAGCATTAGGTCTGCCATCACCAGTTGATGGTGTGTGTCACAGGTTGGATGAGAAGCCATACAAATGGGACAGGATGCCTGGACAGCAGCTGTGCAGGAGGATCCGGCCCTTAGGAAGAGCTGCCACCAAACAGCTGATGTTTGGGTGCACATGCCAAACAGCTGATCGGGGCCACTTATCTGGGCTCTCTAATAAGCTGCTTGGCAGTCACTGTGAGAGGTCCTCTGGCCCTGATCCTCAGATCTTGTTTCACAGAGGGGCTGGATGGGGTCTAACCGTCTGCAGGCTAAACTACTGTTAGTCTACCTTAGTTTGGGTGGCCAGGCTGTGTCACTGACCACCTCCGGCCCATGCATACCATAGAATCCTCCCGCTTGCCTAAACACAGATGTGGGTGAACATCTGGTGGTGACCTAACAGACAAGCAGGTAACTCCTGGGTTACTGCAGGCTACCACAGGCTAACATGGGCTACTGTCTCATTTGTTTTCACCCTCTGATCACTCTCCTAGGTAGCCCTTTACTGAGATATATAGCAGCTCAGCTAAGGCTCAGCTCTTACAGCACTCCTAGGTAGGTAGCCAGAAGCAGGGTGGCTGAGCTACAGTCACTTAAAAGGTGACCCAGTGACACAGCTTCTCTTCAGCAAATTGAGGGTGCAATCTACCAGGGAGAGAACGCTTCTGCTAGTAGTTAACATGGGTACAAGTCCTTTTGAAGTGAATGGGGTCCTTGCCTGGGCTAACTGCTAATGAAGTTCCCCGGAAGGCCTAGAGACGTCACTAGCGTGCTTCAAGCCGGCAGCCACAGCAGAGCTGAAGCTGCCGGAGTCCGGACTGCCGCCGCTGAGCTGAACTACCGGTAGGGTGATGATGATCCTGTCTCTTATACACATCTAGATGTGTATAAGAGACAGCCCGGAGCCCGCACCAGCAGGTACTAGGGTGATCCCTGGGGTGGGGGGGCGTTAAACCACCCCCCACCCCAGGGATCAGTACTACCGGTACACTTAACTTCAGTGCTGGCTGGTGCAGGCTCTGGGTCGCCAGGACTTAGGGGGAAACTTTTTTTTTAATCAAGGCTGGGCAGGGTGGGTGGGGGGTGTCCCCCCTTCCACCCACGCAGCCTGGACTGGGGAGGGAAAGTGTTTGGTTTTTGGGTTTTTTTTTTTTACATTGTGGCCATTCATTTGAATGGCTGCAATGTAAAAAAAATCCAGTATGGGGGATCCGGTACCGGAACCCCAAATACCGGAACAATCTGATACTGCCGGTACACCCAAAAACCAGCAGTATCGGATACCGAATGATCCGGTAGTCCCACCCCTATTAGAAAGCAGCCAAATTCCCTCCTAAAATTTATAAGACAGCTAAAAACTGAGCCTAATTTTCCTGAGCCCAATCTAGCAACCTAAATGACAAGAACAACTTTTGTCCTTTTTAGTTTCCTGAATTTTTCTAGATCTAAAGTGCAAATGGTGTCCTTCCCATCTCTGAGAACTGAGAGGCCTGATAGTAGCAGAACTGGCAGAGTTCCACAGGTGTCTCTTGTAATGTACTGTACTGTTTTTGCAACCAATGGAGGAATATACCATTATCATGGACTCATATTCACTGTGTTTTCCCCATTGTCATCAATGGGGAAAACACAGTGAACCTGGGTCCCTGGCTATTATGCAATTCATCCTTCAATGAGGGTTGCAGCCAGTGGAGTAACACCATCTCAAACTGAGGAAGAGACACATTCACCCCTTTAACCTATGCAACCCTGCCCAGCCCCCTTGGCCCATGAAACTTCACCCATAGCCCTACCATTGTTTTTAAAACAGTTTTCAGTCCAAAGCAAACTTGAAAATGAAATCTCACATATATGATCTACCCTCTCATCTTCATATTTTTTTCTAAAGATCTACCAGTTACGTTACAAAAAGAAACCGCTGGCTGATATTTTTTCTTTTTTTAAAAAAAAATTGCCACTAGGGAAGAACTTTTCAAATTCTCAATTAGGTTGCTGCAGGCAGTAGCATTGGCAGTGTGGCTGGATAGTGAAACTTTGGAGAACTTTGCTCAAAGTCCTGGGTTCTGTTTTTCACCATGATCTTGCCTTAGCTTATGTAGAAAATGAGAGTGCCGCTCCTAGTTCTTTACCATGTAGGGTGTTTTCAGATGTGACGGGGCCGGTTGGCCCGGTCACGAAAACAATAGTCATCCCCCGCCGGGATGACCCTGTCACGTCCTAACAGACGTGCCGGGCGATCCCGGCGGGGAATTGGGGAGTGGGCGGGGCCACGCAGTGCAATGTGCGGCCGCACGGCCCCGCCCTCTCCACACTCCCCACCGCCTGCCCTCTGGGGAGACGGGTGGACGGCAGGGCCAATGCCGCCGCAGCATCTGGCCGAATCCGCAATGGCCCAGAATCCCACCGGTGTTTCCGGGCCGTGGCGACCGACCAGATGTTACTTTTCTTTGATCCCCGCTGTGGATCACTTTCACCACGCTTCCTGGGGAATTGGTGCGGCTAGCCTGGGAAGCATGGTTGAAACTGACCCCATGTGGGGATTGAGCATGGCGAACATCTGGCGGCCGCCAAACAGACATTCGAGACACATTGACCACAGGTGGGTATTCACCGTGGTTCACTGTGATCTCGTAACGTCTGAAAATACCAACAGATTAGGATAATGTTTGATAATGTTTGAAAGGAAGAAATTGTGAGGTGTACTTAAAGCATCATCTGTAAGATCTGAACTCAAACATTCTGTGCTACTGCTTGGGAAAGATCCCCCACAGTTACATAATATCTGTGACTGGAATATCTCTGTGGGGATCATGCAGCTGCTGAAATTAAAGAGGTGGCTCTTTCTCATCCTCACAGTCAGGTGACACATTTTCCCTCTCCTCCTCCCCCTCTGCTTTTATAGCCAAGGGTGCCATCAGAGGCACAAATCTCCCATTCCAACCAGGGCTAGATCCAGGCAAATGCAGACTGTGCCCCATGGGGTTCAGGAAAAAAATTAAGATAGCAACATCAGAGGTCTAGTTTACCCAGAGGCCCCATATGAGACTTGATCAGAAATAACAACAAATGTGCAGCATATATGCCAACAGATCCTACAATGCAAGAAACTCTGGTGCCTGAAGTTTCTTGCATTGCAGAATCTGTTGGCCTGTATGCTGGACCCCATAACTGATTTTAACTGAACATTAAAAATCAGTTAAGGTAACATTTTACTTCTCCTAATGAGTAAGACAGTACATACCTATTTTAGGAGGGGGCCATACCATGATTTTTGAATGGTCCCCAATGTCCTTGGATTCAGCATTGCTTCTAACCCAGGAATTCTTCTTTTCAAATCTTCACAGCCCATGATAAGTTAGTCGGACAATACTTTGGGGAAGGAAATACAGCACTAATACATTGACTTGTATTATTAAATACACTCTTTATTCAGTTTCTATGTCAGAATGACAGTCCCTCCAAGCATTAGAGAAATTGAGCTAAAGAACTAAAGCACAACAATTGACAGACATCTGCTATTTGTTCATAGAGCTGGAAGGAAACATCATTTGCATTTCTTTGCTTTACATGACCTCTGATTTGTCATAAGCTTTCAATTGTATAATTTGGAAAGAAATAAAAGCATCCTTTCCTCTGCTCTGTAACTATAGTGTAGCCTACCAACCATCTAATTGTCCATAATAGAAACTGCTTACCAGGTACAATCTAGGATAAAAACTATTTTCAACACTGGGCCCTGACTACTGTATTTGTTTTTAAAAAATTCTACACTGTCAAAATAACAGCTAAGTATACTGCCAGAATGAAAGATAATGATAGCTCGGGGACAGTAGTTTTCCATTTCTTCTTCAAACAGGGTAACAATATATATATACAGGAAAGTGAAAAGCAGGAAGGCTAGAACACAACAGGTATTCAGTGGGGAAAATGTACCTCTTAATTTCCTAGGTCTTTATCCTATGGGTGTTGCAAGGGTCTGCAATATTGAATAGAGGAAGCTGGCAGTATTGCTGAAAGCTTGGTTAGATCTCCTTCTCAGGGCTAGTGGGGGTGCCGTCAAGCTTTGAGCGACTCCTGTGGTCTGATGTGGGTGAGTTCCATCATAGAAGGAAACCAGAGGTATGGCCCAAAGAAGAGACATTCTGACACACACACACACACACACACACACACACACACACCAGTAAATGCAGCATTTTCTCTGGGTTAGCTCATTTATGCCTCAATGGGGAATAATGGAGGGTGGGGCTTAGGCAGTACAGGGCTAGCCACAGGAGGCTCCTGGGTTTGCACAACAGAGGGTACTTTCAGACGTTACGGGCGGCCGGTTCACCACAGCGAACCACCAGGGGGGGAGAACAGCGCAACCACGGCCGGGGGTTGGAAAACGACCCAAACAGACGTGCCGGGAACGGGACCACGGGCCGGAACCGGGCCGCACCATCGCGGCCCGTGGCAGCACAACAGACGTGCAGCCAAACCCCCGCCGGGTGCTAAACCCCCACAAGGCACCGGGCAGGGGCGGGACGCAGACATGGCCGCCGGAGGGCAAACGAAGCCACAAGGCACACAAGGGAATGCCCACACAAGGGAAACGGGAAGGGAGGGGGGAAGAGCGAGAACAGGCTGACAGCCGGCTCACACAGCGGTCCCGCAGCGGGGCACAATGCACGGCCACATGCCCGGGCACAAACACAC
>QEPC01009674.1:2586621-2638621 GCA_003113815.1 Sphenodon punctatus
TCCCTGTGGGGGTTCGTTTGACCACGCTTCCCGGGACCTTCCCCCGGCTAGCCCGGGAAGCGTGGTTGAACCTGACCCCATGTGGGTATTGAGCGTGATGAACATCTGGCGCGCGCCGTTCAGACGTTCAGGGCCCTTTGGCCCCATGGGGGGGTTGAGCGTGGGTCAGTGTGGTTCAGCGTGATCTCGTAACGTCTGAAATCACCCAGAGATGTCCCATCGCTGAAGAGGGCAAGCAACACCTGAACATAACTGGGCCAAATGGACAATTTAGGGCTGAAGCGGCAAGTCCTTTTTCCATTCTGCTATTTCATTCTGCCATTTCAGAATTGCCCATGACTTTCCACAGCTTTTCTGCCGGCATTCCGCCAATTCTGCTGGCATTCCACTAATTCGAAAACTGTTGGAACAATCTCGGAAACTGTTGGAACAAGCATTGTTCCAGTACTTTGCAGTGCCGGTGGAAATTGTAGAAGATAGAATCTGTCAGAACATACATTATTCTACTATTTTTGCAGCTGGTGGAAGTAGCAGAATGAAAATAGCGGAATGAACGTCTCTATTGCACCGTGCCACTCATTGCGGAAGAGCTTTTTTCATCGGAAAAAGTTACCGTAGCGGCTTACCGTTTCAGCTCTATGAACAAAGCTCTACTCTATCTACTCTGTGAGCAGGAGGGTGTGGGATAAAAAAACCCTGAATAAATAAATAAATAAAATGAAAATACCACAGAAACCGTGGGGCAGTGTGAGAGGTATGCTGTGAAGAGCTGACGGATGGGGTGGTGCCACACTCTCTGCTGCCTTATGATCCAAGAACGGAGGACTTGTATATTAAGCTCACCTTTCCACACCCCTTCAAAACATTGGCTGCCTTCCAATGGACCATGGTCTGGCCACCTCCAGACATGTTTTTGGCCACATTCCCCAATTACAGCCCTGTCTGCACTGGGCTTACACAGACCTGGAAGACATCACGGTCTGCTCACGTGGTGTCCCCTCCCCCACACCATAGAGTTGTGGGTAGATTGTCTGATGCTCTAGGCTGCCATCTCCAACTCTATGGGGTTGACCAAGGCAACCCCTGGCTGAAAGTGGAGCTGCAGCAGCCATCCACTGAGCAGAAGGACAGCGGCCCCACCTCTACCCAGTGCCCCAGGTTTGGGCAGCCCGCTGAGCTGGCAGTGCTCTGGGATGTTCCGGAGCACCGCAAGCACAGTTGGAGTGGAACAGGGACAGCCTGCTCAGTCTCTTCTCCCCCTGAACATCTGGTGGACCACCTTTACATAGACAGGCCACCCAGGGGTGAGGCAGAGCAGAGGTGTGACTGCCATCCATCTGTTTATACCCATTGTCTGGTGCTTAGGAGGGGTTTCCCTGCAGAGCTGTGTACGGGGCCAAGAAGTCCACTGACTATAATCCAGGTACCAATAGAGCTATGAATACAGCAAAGACCTGGTCTTCAAGATGCACAAGGACGAAGTATTGTACCTGAAAGGTGGCCTGTCAATATACACACACCTTTAAAATGTTAGAGGCAGAGCTTTGGAAAATTATGATGGCAGCATGTAGCAACAAACCTGGAAAATTGGACAGTCTCTGAAATACCATGATTACTGGGAAATGGAGTAAGAAAGACTGTACAAATCAACAATACACAGAGTATGTCACATTGTTGTATCCAACTCCTGATCCTCCTTCTGCAGTTTTCCCCATATCACTTTCAGTATCTTTAATCCCAGTAAACAATGCTGCCATCATTCATAATATGGCATTAACATCCACTTTCTTGAAAAGTAAACTTTTAAAGTTCATTATATCATATATCTTGGATTATCAAACCCTGCGGATGTAATTAGGATAAATACAACTTCCAATTACCATTGAACTTTCCAATTGCCATATGAACCACCTCAAAGCACAATAAGTAGATGCACTAAAGGCTTTGTGCGTGGTCACTGGGTGTATGGTATAATTGGCTGGAATGCCAAAGATATTGCCCTTAAGTGTTACTTGTGGTAGCCTAATGTATTTCCTCCTGGCCTCAGTCCTCCTTTCATAATTATTCCATCTATTGCAATAAATGTATCCTAATGGAAGAAATCAACGCAGTATGACTCAAAGGAAAAAAAATTACAGCACTGATGGAGTTCATTTATGTAATACTCATTAATCAGAAATTTCTGTGTCATTTTGTGTAGGGTGAATAGGACTGGGCCCATTAATGGGAATTGCTGGGGAAATAGTGGGGGGGGGGGTGTGGCAGGGGGAATCCTAGACTAAATTTTCCAAAATGACTAATGATCTTGCATGCCCATCTTGAAACACTTTAAATGAACTTTGTTTTCAAAAAGTGTTGATTAATCTAACCTCCTCCCCCTTCTTTGCAAGTTCAGACCTCTGCAAGGTTGTCATAATATGGGTGCTTAAAAATGGAGGTGGTCATTTTTCAAAAGGGAGGCCCTCATTTTTCAAATTGATTTGTCAGTTTGAAGAACTGACAAATTTAATTTGGAAGGTTCTCTGTTTTAAGACCTATAATGTTTTCAATGTGCTGTCTAGAAACATACGCCTGTTAATTCACACAGTATGTTTCTCAAGTTGCAACCTATCATTTAGCAAGGCTTTTACATTTCTATTTTTCATCTGTTTCTGAATGTGTGGCCTGAAATGAGCAATCGCAGTGAATGCTGTTTCTGTTGGAAACAAGTAATCTGCCTTCATTCGTGTGATGAGGAAACTTACTAGCTTTTTTGCTATTTTTTGCTAACTGAACAAAACATGAACTGAGCTGCTACCAACTATGCTTGGCAGCTTATGCTTATATATATATATAATGCTGTATGCTATATGCTTTAGAATACTAGCTAAATAATGCAAAAGTGCTGGAAGCAGATGCAAAAGGACAGTCCTGAAAAGTTCTGGAAAATCCTGGATTGTCCTGAAAAATCCTAGTAAGTGATGGAAATGAGAGAAAATTGCCAGCACCAATCGCGTAATGGCAGAAGTACAGAATCACTGACCAATGGGGAAATACAGATGGATGGGGCTTCAAAAAGGTAGGTATTTCCTGACATGAAGGGAAAGCAGCTAGTGGAAAGCAACTCCCTATGTTGCCCTGCCATACATGCACATCAGAGGCAGTATAGAAAGACCATGGATGTCTTGAGACATAACAAAGATCAGGTGTCAAAACCCCTAAGCGTGCATTTGGCTGTTGTGTGTAAGCACCATAACAATCCCAACACCAATTTGGCCACCCGATGAACACGTGATGTGAACACCATTGCATCACAAGGACAATTTGTGTTTTTTGACTGAACACACGGCCAAAGTTGTGTCTAATGATATCGCATGGCATGTTAGCAAGTACAACGTGGGGAATGAAGCAGCAGCGCTGGTGTACTGAGATTGAGTGGCAAGAAAACCACTGGTTTGCCCGAAGTTGGGCTGTGTGTCTAAGCAGCGACACATGGTGAACAAGGGGCCAAACCGGTGTTCATATTAAGGTCAAAACACACATTCAGACACCCATTGACGTTTATGTCTAAAAACTTGCCATGTTTGTGGCCCTTCCAAGTTTTAACAATGTTTCTATGGTTATTGGAGGCCTGGAAGTTGAGCAGAAACTACTGGTTGTGTTCACACATTACCATGGCTCCATGCTAAAAAATCAAGTAGCCTGTAACCCCAGTTTAAATTGTGGCTGATAAATACAGGTTAGCACTTACTGCCTCTCATTTGGGGAACAAATGAGATCATTAGCAAATCTGTGCAGAGTTGGCCTGTCACATTTGGCAGAATAGTAATGTTTAAATGTAAGATCTATTACATTGTTATCAGTGAGGTAAGGATGGGACTCCAGGACAATTTTGAGTTTCAATTTTTTCAGGGTTTTTGCTTTGATACATCCCCCCCGAATTTTGGTTTTCAGTTTTAAAACCAAAATGGCCATTTTCAGGCCAAAACCAAAATTCCCACCCCTACAACGAGGTGAGGAAAGAGAAATGGAAATGTAGAGACCTAGAACTGAAATGGAGGAGAAACTGAACGGTATTTTTTGAGGAGACATGAAAGGTTTGTTGGTTGATTCAGAAGGGATGGTCATTTATTGCACTCATCGGATCTAATCAGGCATCCCAAAAGTCCGGAACAGAAAGTTTACCATTGTCATTTTAGGCAGTCATGGGATCAAAATGGTATCAATTACATGGAGTAATCATGTAGAAAGATTAGCATTAGGAATGAGAATGGGATACAACATGGATCAGGTTATTTATTTGTTTGTTTGTTTTTTCTTTATTCAGATTTATATACCACCCTTCCCATTAAGGCTCAGGGTGGCTTACAACCAATAAAAACATCTTTAAAATCCCCTTAACCTCCCACTGCCTACCCCCTACCCCAGACAACTGCTGTCCATCTGTTGTGTGGACCCATGCTGCAGTTCCACACCTGGCCTGCCATTCTCCTAGAGAGCACGGTAGAGTTGCAGGTGACAGCCTAGAGTGTCAGGCAATCACCTGCAACTCTGTGGTCTGTGTGGGGTACCAGGCAGCCAAACCGTGGCCTGGGGATACCACTGGGTCCATAGAAAGCAGACCCAGGTGGGACTGGAAGCGGTTGGATATGGGGATGCATCCCCAGAGCAACTCCGGGGGCAGGCAGACTCCATGTCTGTCTGATTACACCCAGTATAAGGAAAAGGAAGATGATGGGGAAATTAATGGATACAGGCTTAGGAAGGAGTCCTAGTGCTTTATCATTGGAGACATTCCATGAAGTCAGACCTAGAGAGTTCCACCTGAGACCAGCAACAGGGAACAAATGGTGTTGGCAGCGGGGAGGGTTTAATTTGTGGGTGGTTGTCAAGGCTCAGCTTTAGCAATTAAATTAAAAGGGGGGGTCTGAGCCTCAGGAAATGTTGGAATGTGCACCCCCAAAATGTGACAGACCAGGAAAAGGCCAATATTGGTCATTTCAAGCTTGTACATGGAAGTCAGGAGAAAAAAACAAAAAAGCAACACTGGATGGTTTATTTGACTTTCATTAATGACTTTCTTGCCCCATCCCCTGTGCTGATCATCCGCAAAAGCCTGTGTCTTATATTCAGCTGTAGAGAGGCAGGATGATCCAGTATTTGGAGTGCTAGCTGGAAACTAAGGTTCATCTCCCTGCTACGACAACCACTGGGGCCTCCTGAGCGTGGCTTCTGGGGCAGGCTTGGACCCCTGAAATTATTTTTTTTACAAATTAAGCTTGGGAGAGGGAGGAGGGGAATAGTCCTTTCGTATTAAATCTGTCATGGATCTCCTGTGACTCTCTTTCAGCATTTGTACAGCATTGACTCTTCTGCTTTGAAATAACCACAGGAAAGCTCTTGGGAGATAAGGCTCATATTAATTTGTTCTTGAAGCTCTGGCACTGTGTTAGTGACAGTGACAACTTAGGCTGCATTCACACAAGACATAAAACACAGCACAAATTCTTGCCCTGCATTTCTATTAGGGCAGAAACTGGATCTTGATAGTCTCACTTTTCTCAACAAGAATTAGGGTTCTTGGCTCATAATTGCAAGCGAGCTAAGAATTGCCAAGCGGGAATCTTGAGAACAGCCCTCCCCCGTATTTGCCCCCAAAAGGCCTTTTAAAAAACCTTTTACTCATCTGGCTGCCGGGGGTCTCGCCACTGGGTCTCTCCCCACCCGGTTTCTTTACAAGGGATGGGGGGAAGCGTCCAACGAGGAGGAAAAAACAAACAAACAAAAGAAATCGCTGCTCATGCACAAATGACTGCTGTGACCATTCTACACATTTGCAGACCTTTTCCAAAATGACACCGGCAGTGTTGCTGCCATTTTGGGAAAGGGTGCCTGGTCTGTGTATGCACAAATACAGCGCATGGACAGAATTATTGCCTGTTTCCAAAATGGTGGGCACATTACGTGTGCCATTTTGGAAAAGGGCATTCCATCTGCAGAATGGAACTGGCAGTCATTTTGCACACACGCAGTGATTATTTCCTTCTTTTCTTTTCTTTTCTTTTTTTGTGAGATATATTGTGAGGGTTTGCACCAGGGCCAAGATCTCGGGATTCAACCTTGCAAATTAAATTTGTCAGTTCTTGCACATGCATATTGCTGCTAACCTACCATGCATCAGGGTCTAAATCTGTATCTGGTTTCAGTTTCTTGCAGCTGGCCATTATCTCTAAAATGTTTCGTCTAGTGGATCTGATATCCCTCTGAAGTCATGATTTCATGCCAATATAACAGTTATTTTTTATGGAGTTACTCTTGATATATACCTAGTGAAGTATTAGGTACAGTACACATGAATGGTTTTATGATTTCTTTTCTTAAAATGGTGACTCATTGGAGAAAATATAGGCATTCTGTTTCAGTAACAAGCTAGTTAAGGAAAATAATTAAGAATGAGGACTGTTGAAAAACTCCATTGTTAGGACTAAAGAATCCACTTTGTGCACTAAGTGACACTAAAATGCTATGAAATGCCAGAGAGCTCCAAAAATAATGTTTCCATCCACAAAGTTGGCTATTTCCATAAAACCCAACCCAGTTCATTTTCCTTAGCATTACCAATGTTATTCGCCATTATTTATTATTATTATTATTATTATTTTATTTTATAAACATTTAGATTTAGGCCATACCTGCCTAAATCTAAAAGTGTTTTCACAACATATGCAGTCGG
Source organism: Sphenodon punctatus (assembly GCA_003113815.1). Lineage (NCBI taxonomy): Eukaryota > Metazoa > Chordata > Lepidosauria > Sphenodontia > Sphenodontidae > Sphenodon > Sphenodon punctatus. The sequence goes on from QEPC01009674.1 coordinate 2,593,334, forward strand.
CCGGGAGCACCTTCCTTGTGGTTCCCTGAGTATCCTAGAGGCGACTCTGGAGAGGATGATCTCGGTGGCCACACCTAGGCTGGGAACTCCCTTCCAGCAGAGGCCTGTTTGGCTCCGAACCTCCCTTCCTTTTGATGAAGATGCAAGACCTGGCTGTTCTGCCAGGCATTTGGTGAGGGAGATGGGTACTGGATGGGGGTGGGTTTGGGTGGTAGGGGTTTGATTATTCCCCAAAGTTTTTCATTTAATTTAAATTTATGGTGTATTGTTTTAATCTATTTATTTATTGTATTTTTGTATTTGTGTTTTATTGTTTGTTACCCACCTCGAGCTGCTGTTTGCAGAAGAGGTGGGATACAAATATTTTAATAAATAAATAAATAAATATGAACTTCAAAGCTAGGGTTTTCCACCTACTTCTCCAAGTTCAATTTTCCTTTCCATTTCATACAACATAACAGATTGAAGATACTGGTGTTTTTCTCATAGCGGGTATGCACTGGCTAGATTCCATAGATGCATTTCTGAACTGGGGATCATGCAACCTTAATTCACTATAAAGCATAAATCCACTCCATATTAATGCTGGGGGGAAAAGCCTCAGCATTAGTTTAGGCACATACCTAGAGGAGCCAAGAAAATCCCATTTGTCTTAATTTAGCTTGAAATTACGGGTGAAAACAGACATGATGCTAACCACCCTTTAACCAACCTTGGTGGTCATTTATGCATGTTTCAGGGCTGCATAGGGCACCAGTATAGCCCTGCAACATGCATAAATAACAACCATGTGTGGTTAAAGGGTGGTCTGTTTTCACCCTATATCTGATCACTTGGACTTATACTTAATTCAAAGTCATTTCAAGCAAAAAGGAATATACCAGAGGCAGAATGATTAATTCTAATTGGTTTATTAATGGTTATAGAATCTATAACAAGTCTTTTGTTAGATTGAAATATACAGTTTAAATTCCAAAGTCATCAAATTAATATTTTAGAATGTTAATATCAGTGGCAGAGTCCTTAAACAGTTCACTCTGCACCAGTTACTCTTCTTTATTTTTCAAATAAAAAATCTCCCTACTGCAAAATAAAAAATCTCTTCAGTGGTTATTTTGTAGAGGTTATTTTGAGAAACATTTATATTTTGTAGGAGAAGGGTTGTGTATATGATGAGCACAACACCCTAAAGTATGTTCAAATTACATGTGAATTAGCACAAGAGTTGCATTTTATGAAAGTGTATTTTTATCATTTACCATTTATATAGCACTTTCAGTGTTCAGAATTCTTTAAAACTATCATCTCATTCACCTTCACAACAACCCTGTGAGATAGTTTATGATTATTCCCATTTTACAGCTGGGGAACTGAGGTTGAGATTTGGTGACTTGGCCAAGGGCACCCATGGAGCTCATGGCTAAGATTGGATTTAAGCCCTGCTCTCCCAGGTCCAAATTCACATCTGGTTAACTAGGATAATGACTTTTTTTTTTAAAAAATGACCAACTGAAGTCTCAGCTCTCCAATTATCTTAATATGAACAAGCACTTGTGTGATAATCTCATTAAATTTACTACAGTTTCTTGCAGCAAATAGACAACTTAAATACTCAGATCAAGTGCTGAAGTTCCAAGTACTATGACTAGGTACTTGGAACTTTTTCTAAACATGTGGAAATCAGAACTCAGAATTCAAGACCAAACTATGCAACTCAGAAACACTTGAATTAAACTTGCATTTAGAAAAAATGCAATGGGGAGTTCAACCACAAATGCAAGAGGTAAGATTCATCCTCCATAAAAGGTGAATGTTGAAAAGGACAGATTGCCAACACAGTGTTAGCAGGTTGAGAACAACATATGCAACATCTTTTCAGGTTATGGTGTCTGAAAAATTCAGTAACTCAGCTCCAGTGTTTATTGTTTTGTTTTCCTATCATCGGGAACCCTTGTTTCCCTAGAGAAATAACTTCTCTATTGTCCAGGGAGCTGAAATTGCTTACAAAGTGCCCCATTTCCTCCCAAGCATGTATCTGAACCTTTAATTTGCATGCAATGGACTATGACTACTTTCACACCTTGCCTGGAAATCCAGCTCGGTATCTCTGTGTGTGTTTGCTGCCAAAGCCACATGAGGGGCTTTCAGACTGGCCAAGCCCCATACATATCCTGGCTTGTGCATTTCCTCCTGCAGCCAAAATATCCACCGGGAGGGGGGGAGGTGTGAAAGTGGTCTATTTGTGCTTGCATGCAAATTCAGAACTAACTCTAGCCTCTTGCATGCAAATGTTTGCTCTCACTCCCCTCCGCTGTTTGTTTGCAGTTTGAGTTGTGTTGTTAATTAAGAAATGAATGGAAAGTTAAAACGAATGAGATTTCATTTGTTTTCTGGTTCATATGTTTCCCAGTTCATTCATTTTGTTTCCTGAACAAAATGAAAACTAATTTCACACCTCTACCGGACAGCCATCTATTGGAGGTGTTGTAGTAATCATGCATCCGAGCAGAGGCTGGGACTCTGAGAGGTCCCTTCCAACTATGACATTCTATGATTGTACAACCAGAGGAGCTAACCATCCAGAGCTTACAGGTATACAGGTAAGTGACTCTGACACTGCTGTAACCTAAGTAGCTCTGAGCGTATGCCCAGGAGTAAAGCCTTCACTCAGGGAGTGTTCTCATGCTGTCTAACTGAAGTAACCACTTGACATTTACCCAAAGTGAGATATTGCTCATTTGGCATGATGGGATCATATCCAATGATGAATTTCACCAATTTTTATATAGCATATTGTAGGATTGTGCAAAGTTCTGTAGTTTAAAGGGAAAACTCTTACTGAGCTGTATTTTCCTTAGGAGGAAGAGAAAAGTAACGAGCCCACAAACTGATGGCAATAACATTCTCCAGACGAGTTCCTTCACAGAGTCCAGGTGAAGGTCCATTTTTGATTAGATTCTGTTTTCAACAGATTTGGTCAGTTTGATCAGTCCAAGCTAAATCTGAACAAATTATTGTACTGATTTTCATTTGCTAGAATGATTTTTATTTTTTTTTAATGGCCATTTTGTCCATGCACAAAATTCCAACCAAAGAAATTCAGACTGAAATTTTGATAGCCATTCTGTTTCACAGAACTGATCCACAAAACTGAAAGGGTTGTTTCTTTTCAGACCTACTTTGAAGTAACTACCCCCCTTATGCCTCTCTTCCCACCAGTGGGGAACTAGTGTGGGGATTACCACACCAGTGGGGATACCTCACTCTTCCACAAAACTCCCTGCTTAGCCATAGTGAATTTCCATTAAGGCTGGGATAAAAAGCAACTTATAGAGCTAACAAGGGTGCCTAATTCAGTACCCACAGGTAATACGCACATTTTTCAGTACCCTGTCAGCTAGCCAACAGGCTACCCAAGCAACAATCAGGAACGTGAATACTTGAAAAATTGTTAAATCAGAACAGAAAACAAAACAATTAGGATGGAAATTTGAAAAATTGAGAAAGGAAATCAATATCCCAGTGTCATAATTTGATATTTCAGGGCATCAGGTACTCGAATCAAGCACTAATTGGGTATCAGTTAGTACCAAGATGGTGCAAGTTGATTTGGATACTGGAAATACGATGAGTATGCATTTTTTGTGGGTATCCTTCTCAGCTCTACAAGCAACTGATGACTAAGATATGTTATGTGATGGGATTGCAAGAAGTAGGAATTGCTAAGGTTTGGGACAGTGAAGGACTGCTAGGAGAAATGTAAACAAATACCCAGTTAGTGGTTATTATCTGCTTTACCATATTCATGTTGGGTAAGGCAAATTCAACAGCTTCACTCTCTTTTTTTGAATATTTGTTTCAGCTCTGTGTAAAACTATGCATACTTTACATTTTCAAACTTATTGTTTGAGGCTGATACTTTGTATTATCCCACACATCAGCTGGAAAGCTAGCACCAGAGGGTCACTTCTGAAAAGCTCCCAGACCACACTGTCCAGGGAGAAAGAATCTGAGATCAGGATGCAAACACTGAGTTACCACTGGGTCATACCCCAGGAGTGTAATGCCTGGTTTTATTGTGTTTTCCTCGATGATAGCAGTGATGCTAGTAGCATAAAGTAGTGATTTGGGGAAAACTACTTCAGGCAGTTTCAAATGTATGTATTTGTAGCCTTCAGCCAGTAACTGTTCATTTCATGTGATTTGATTTGCTGAGCCAAAGTTTCCTCTAAAACCACATTAAATTTTGCTCTGGCCAGAGTCTTTTTTCTTTTCTTTTCTTTTTTAAGGCAAAATAGTCACACACACAAAATCCTTTGAGGATTGTCTCAAGTGTAATTTGCTTTGTATCCAGAAAATGTGAGTTGTAACAAGGGAATTCAAAATCAAGACCTGCAAATGTTCCAAATAAAATAAAATGAACACATGATGCTTTTAAAAACACGTTACTGATAGATAACTAGTACCTTCAGGGAATAAAAACCCTAAACTAGGAGGTCGGTTTTGACTTGCTTAGATAAGGATATGTTTTCTAGGTTCAGTTCATGGCCTAGGAGATAACACTGCCCTCAGCAACTGACTGTACTTTCTTTAGGAACGGGCCTTTTTTTTGGCATATAAACTTAGTTTTGCTATTGTTGGTATTAGAACGAATACTGTCAGTTTGAAAGGTGTTTTTTTGCACATGTTAGAAAATATAAAAGACTATTCTTTCTGAAGGCTATTTCTTCTCAAAACTACATCCTGAATTACCAACATGTATGCTGAACTACTGGTGGTCACATTTTAGGCAACACATAGTAACTCAATTTTCAAATCAAAAGCTGATATTCAAAATTTGTACTGAAGAGAAACTTTCCCCCAAGCTTTGTCATCATGGCATCACATGGTTTAAAAAAAGAAAATCTAAGCTAGATTTGACAGGGTGAGAAATAGTGCAATGGACTTGAGGCTGAATCAAATGAAGCATCATTTTCTAAACATTTTCTCTTGTGCAGGGGCCTAGCACATCTTAAGACATTGTGCTGCTGGTGTGAGAGGAATGGAGCCATCTAGCACATGTAATGGAGACAGTTTGTGGAGCAAAGGTCACAGTTGTGGAGAAATAGGGTCTCTCTAGATGGGAGTAAAAGCAACTGCATTTGCATTTTCTATGTTTCTCGGCTCTATAAGCAGGTATCAAACAGCCCTAGGACAGCTATACTTGGGACAGTACACCTTCAAAACTCACTCCTCATTTGTGGTAGTTTGTCAAGCAACTTTCTCTGAAGTAGTTCCATTGACTCCATATACGACCTTGGCCCAACTTACCTGTGAGATCGCCACCCTCCCTGCGCTCTGGAGCAACATCTGTGGTCCATGGGAGCACCTTTCTTGAGGTCCCCCAAGTGGCCCAGGGGGCACTATGGAGAGGGCGTTCTCGGTGGCTGTACCTAGACTGTGGAACTCCCTCTCAGTGGAGACCCGGTTGGCCCAGGACCTACGTTCCTTCCACCGTATGTGTAAGACCTGGCTGTTCTGCCTGACTTTTGGTGAGGGAGATGGAGTCTAGGGTGGGGTGGGAGGTTGGGAGAGGTGGGTGGGGTTTTTTTTCCTGGTTTTGTTTGCCTTCTCTTTTAATGTACGCTCTTTTAATGATTTTATGTTTTAAAAGTTTGTATGTTGTAAGCTGCTCCAGGCTTCCTGGAGCAGAAAGGGCAGGGTAGAAAATTTATTAATAAATAAATAAATTGGACTACTTCACAGTACTTGGTTTGAAGTTACAGACTTTGCTGACAGTTATGGTTTGAAAGAAACTTAAAGTAGCAATCTAGCCTTATATGAGGAAAACAAGCAGAGGGACATAGTAGTTTATTCAACTCTGTCTGAACTAACTTAAGTCAGTTGGGTCCCTTTCCATCTATGATAGAACAATGCTTACACAATCTAATAATTATATCAGTTGCAGTCAGTGGTGTGTGTGTGTGTGTGTGTGTGTAGGTGGGACTGGCACATTGCCCCGCCTCCCAGCACACTTTCCAATTGAGCTGCCTGCTCTGTTTCTGCCCCAGCTTTCACTGTCTAGTTCTCCCCAGCCTGACTCCCAGCTGACTAGCACAGTACATAGCAGCCAGTACATACAGAAATTTGTATACTGTTTTCAGCACTATGCGCTTCTGTCCATGTGCCAAGTAGGCTCCTTATTGCATGCACAGAAGCACAGTGTGCTGAAGCATTAAAGGTTAGTGCTAAAACTCAGGCCTCTGTTTTCCTCAAGTTTCCTCGAGTTTCCGAGTTCTGAAGTTTTGAGGAATGGCCCCCAAAATGTCAGAACTCTGAAAATTCTCAACCAAGTACAGGGGATGGGGTTGGAGGCCAGCGCTAAATCCCTGTTCCCCCCTCCCTGACCCCTGCTGGCCAGGGACAGAATAGGCAAAAGGGGGCCAGGAAAGAGGGGGCAGGGGCCTAGCAGAGGCTCAGGGGTGTGGTTCTAAGGGGTTGGGGGCCTAGCAGGAGCTCCGGGGATAGAATATTCACCCTCTGGAGGGGCTCCGGAAATGTGTGGCTTCCTCTGGACAGGTTAAGTTTTAAAAAAACAAAAAGAAAAAAAGGTGAACATGTTTGGAATGCCCTCTTCTGAGCATGCTCAGACCTTTCCAAGACGGTGCTGTACATGACTCAGAGAGACAGATTAGACAGCAGTGAGAGGAAACAATACAGACTTTATTTACCTCCATCTGGAAGGGCACTGGTTACATGCAACAATATTGGGTGTTGACCAGTTGCAAAGAGATGGTTCAACACATACGTTTTTTTCCCACCAATTACATAAGTCAAATATCCAATCACCAGCATATTAGTTATCAATTCTACTTGATTGGTTCATTGTTATCTTCAACAATTCACTGACTCATGTTATCTAGCCCAACAACTTATTGGCTCATGTTATCTTGTAACATAGGGTAATTTCAGACGTTACGAAAATGCCTGTCACCACAGTGAACCCCAGGGGGATTCCCTGTGGTGGCGACGTTTCTTTGAATGTCTGTTTGGTCCTGGCCAGACCACGGTGAAACTCTTGCCGGGATCAAGCTTGACCACAGTTCTCGACCTCCAGCTGGCCGGAGGTTGAGAACCGTGGTTAGAGTGGCCACGATATGGGATGGGCCAACAGTAATGTGTGTTACCTTTGGCCCATCCCAGATCATGGCCCCCACTGCGATACAGGATTGGGCCCAGTGGCCTGATTGGCCGCTGTGCCCACCCGTCTCCCCAAGGGCTAGCGGTCAGGGGAGCACAGGGTGCAGGGCTGTGCAGTTGCACGTCATGCTGCGCATCCCCCTGCCCCTCCCCAATCCATGGTAGTGATCAGGCCGGCTCATTTAAAGGATGGATGGCCTGATCATGGATCAGGATCCGCGCTGGATCCCGGTCAGGGATTCAGCATGGCGGGCCTCCGGGCTCGTCATGTCTGAAATTACCCTTAATCATACAACTGATTGGTTCACTACATCTTACTATGGAAATGTAACGTAATATGCATATTTTTTGGTTACCATGGTTTTCCAACTTTATTGACATGTCCTGGCAGTAGCACCTGCTTATTCTGTCCAAAAACATAGGCCTCCTGGTACCATTCATCAGTGTCTTATCTATCCCTTTTAGGAATACAGCCTAATCTCAACTGATTACTTTCAAAGAACACACGCTGGTACACTTGACTCTCGCTTCACTCTGCCAATTCAATATGGATATAAGACTGAGGCTAACTCTATGCTTGACCATTCTACAATCTCAGGCTATTCTTATGAACAGTGTAACATACAAATTCCATATACTGTGTCCGCAAGAAGTTCACCTACTGGGCTTACTTAGGATCGGCCCCATGGAAGCTCACAAAAAAATCACAACAAATGGTGAAAACAATTGAAAAGCCAATAAGTTTTCGTGTTCTGAAAATGAAGGTGAATGCCCTGTTTCCAACAGAACCATTGTGTACTTTTTAAGTTAGGATGTTTTTCAGCCCCCATGTTATCCAGTGGAGAGTAAGATTATGAAATTATGTCAAGCATGTGCAGAACACTGGCACAGGTTCATCAGGCAGGTTGGCAGGCTATGTGAGGATGAACATAGATTATATATGTGTCCCTCTATCAAGGAATGCCACAAAGATATTTGCCTATCTAGGAGCATCAAGTTCAAGGGGGCCGCTCTCCATCCCACACCCCACCCCAGTGGAGCTTGACAGCAGCTGAGGGGACTGGTGGGTGACTACAACATCCCCCTCCTGCACCTTCCCCCTACTTCACATACTTGGTTCCTCCATTTGGGGAAAGGTTGGTGAACCGCAGCTGCCACTGCTCTCTAGTCATGCCAGCACCGGATTGCAGGTAGCACCTGCCGCCTTGGAGGTGAATTCCTCTAGTCATGTCAACACCTGACTGCAACTAGTGTCTGCGCCATTACCACAGACATCAGTACTTCCTCTTCTTCCCCCATTTAAGCAGAACACAGCAAACTGTCAGAAGCTTACCAACACACCTCCCTGGTATAGACTTTCTGAACTTTCACCCGCTACCTTGTATCCGCACCTCTCCTACTTGCCTCCTCCTCTTCTCCCTGCCCATTGCCCACTGCCTCTATCTATGATTCACTACTGGCTTCGATCCTTGATTATCTGACTTGACCCATGCTCTGCCTTTGACTATATCTCTGCTGATTCCTTTTGCTGACATCTGTACGGACAGACTCCCTGTCCCTGGCTTGACCCACACTCCACCTTAGACTACACTTTTTACCTCATCCACCAGCTTCCAGTCTTACAGGGTGCATGCTTTGGAACAAGCCTGAGAGATGGGTGATGTATATTCACAGATGAGGTTGGGGGGCAGCCAGGTTGGGCAGCAGTGTTTGTTTGGGGAGGGGGTACACAGGTGCTGGAGGGGGTACCCAGGTGCGTATTCAAGGACAAGGTTTGGGGGACAGCTACTGTCTGAGAGGGGAGCTATGAATGAAGGAGAAATTGTGTCTACAGTAAAGACAGGAATATATGAGGGAGAAGGCTGAGAGATGGGTGATGTATATTCAGGGTTAAGGTTTGTAGGGCAGTCATGGGTGGGGGCAAAGGATATGTATGTTATTTGTATGTGCTTTCAGTTGTGTTGGGGACAATGCATGATGCTGCCCGCTATGGCCCGACTGTGCCAGAGCCTTACCTGCATGTCTGTTAGTGAGCTGCCAAATGTGGGCCCACTACAGTGCCTGACTGGGTGGGTGTGTGGCTTCCCATAAATCAAGAGCTTGGAAGGAACTGGTCCCACAGTCCAGGCCCAAGGGACACCCTGGCAGGCATTAGCAGGCTATCCCAGGTGAACACGTGAGTTCGCACTACCATGCCAGCCCAGCACAGGGATCACCATGACCGGCTGCCATGAATGCCCATTATGGCTGGGGGCAGGGTACAGGTCACAGCATGGGGGTAGGGACAGCCAACCTCACATCTCTTCTGGAACCCCTCCCCAGCCTGGTTGCTCAGCAGTAGCATTTATTCAGTTCCGACACCTGACTCAGCTAGTCACCCAAAGAGATATCCAAGAACTTGTGGGCGGGGGGTGGAGTGTATCTTGGGGGTGGGGGAAGGATGATGGGTATGGGGTGTGTACTGGCAGACGAGACTGGGAGCAGTCAGGGGTGGTGAATAGTGTGTGTATGGGAAATGGGCAGTCAGATGTTGGAAGGGTGTATATGGGGGGGACAATGTTCAGAATCAGCTCAGTGTAGAGAGGAGCATGTTTATGGGCAGGGGGCATCCAGGTTCTGAGGGATATATATGGGAGAGATTGCTGAGATATGGGCGATGTGTATTCAGGGACAAGGTTTGGGGGACAGCTGCTGCCTGAAGGGGGACCAATAAATGAAGGAGAAATTGTGGCTACAGTGGAGACAGGGATCAAGTCCATAATAGTGTACACTGAAGCTGTACACTAGTGTCCCAGCTTCAGTGTTGCCACCAGCTTGCAGAGGAAGAGGACTGGGGCTGAAAGACGAAGGCAAAGTGTGCATGCATGAAGCCTAAGTGGTAAGTGAGCACAATATGTGAGACTGTCCAATGTCTTTATTGCTTACATGGTGCATATGTTGAGGTGGGAGACTTAACTTACAATTCTCCATGCTTCTTGGAGCATGAGTAAATTTGTAAGAGCCTTTACTCCTCTTTGAAGTCATAGGCTTTTCAGTCCTAGAATTGTTATTTACGTGCCATTCATGTTTACTCCATTGTTTTCAGTGAGCATTCCATGTCAATTGTTTTAGTTCATCTCAGGATTTTGGTCTCTAATTTCCAGATACCAAATTGTCTGCTTCAGTTGTACCTTGACTAAGGCCCTTTTTACACAGACGCTCTAACACCGATATAACACCCTGTACCATGTATAATTTTATTATACATGGTACAGGGCACCACATGCGATGCCTCCACCCAGTTTCAATGGGTGGAGATGGGTGGAGGTGTCTGTGTAAACACCACTTGCAGTGGGTGCTGGTGTGTGCATGCTTCTGCGTAGCACCCATCTCCACTAGGGCTGGGCGAACGCAGTTCGGAAGTTTGGAGTTCGAACCGAACTCGACCAGTTCGGTCAACCGAACCGAACTTCTGAACCGAACTTGATTTTCGAACCAAACTGAACCGAACCGAATTTCCGAACTCGGCTCTGTTCATTCATCCCTAGAAGATAATATTTCATTTAGTTCAATGGGGTTTGAATTTCCGAACTTTGTTCGGAAGTTTGGAATTCGAACCCAATTCGAATAGTTTGGTCAACCGAACCAAACTTCCAAACCAAACTGAATTTCCGAACTTAACCGAACCGAACCGAATTTCCGAACTCGGTTCTATTTGCCCATTGCTAATCTCCACCCACCACCCACCCATGGAGCAATCAGCAGTGGAGTCCATTGCTTTGTGGGTGGGTGGTGGGTGGAGATGGGTGTTGCACGGGAGCATGCACACACCAACACCCACTGCAAGTAGTGTTTACACAGACACCTCCACCCATCTCCACCCAGAGAAATGCACCCGACCCACTGCAAGTGGTGTTTACACAGATGCCTCCACCCATCTCCACCAATTGAAACTGGGTGGAAGCATCTCATGTGGTGCCCTGTACCATGTATAATAAAATGTAATACCCATTTTATTGGTGTTAGAGCATCTGTGTAAAAAGGGCCATAGATACACCCCCTCTTTTTGAAATTGTGCTAATTTTGAAAAATGTCCCACACTGCTGCACCCAGGGCCTTTTATTCAACCTAATCCAAAGTTTCCAATCACTCCTGCCCTTGTGGGCAAGCAGTCCCTGGGCTAAACCTGTATGTGTCACTTTGGAGCAGGGTATGTAAAGTTAGGAAAAGTGAGGGCTTTGTATTCACATGGAAAATAGGTGTAAGGGAAGGAAAGCAGGGGTGGGAGGGTCTTGTGAGGGGATAGAAATGTAGCACCATTATTTATTTATTTTTTATTTATTTATTTAATTTGTACCCCGCCCCTCCTGAACACAGCTCGGGGCGGCTTCCAACAATAAAATAAATATATAACAGTTTAAAACATATAAAAATACATCTCAAATATTAAAAATATTAAGAATATTAAGAATAGGGCCCGGGATACAAAAAATCAATAGGGCAGGGGAGATAAAAATCCACTAAACCCTCCCCCCCTCCCCAAAGGCCTGGGCGAACAGCCAGGTTTTGCATTGTCGTCGAAATACCAAAAGGCTTGGGGCCAGACGAGCTTCCCCTGGTAGGGAGTTCCAGAGATGCGGCCTGGCCACCGAGAATACCCTCTCCATTGTGGCCCCCCGCTTAACACAGGGGACCTCCAAGAAGGCACCCCCGGCAGACCGAAGGGTCTGCTCTGGGGTATGGAGAGCGAGGCGGTCCCTGAGGTATGAGGGGCCAAGACCATGAAGGGCTTTATAAATCAATACCAGTACCTTGAACCTGGCTCAACACGCTATCGGCAACCAGTGCAGAGCCCGGAGCATAGGTGTTATGTGCTCCCGACAACCCGTCCCAAGAGGAGACGGGCCACCGCATTCTAGACTAGCTGCAGCCTCCAAACCAGGCACCGGGGAAGCTCCACATAGAGCGTGTTGCAGTAGTCCAGCCTCGAGGTGACGAAGGCATGGATGAGGGAGGCCAGGTCTGGGCCGGAGACGAACTGATGCAGCCTCCGCACCAGATGTAACTGGCAAAAGGCAGCCTTTGCAACTGCCTTCACCTGCCGCTCCAGGCGAAGATCCGTGTCCAGCACCACCCCCAGACTCTGGACCTGTTGAGCTATGGGAGGGCGAACCCCCCCAATCAGGGGGGCCAACACCTCCCTTGATCTCTCCACTAACTTGACCTCCGTCTTATCGGGGTTGAGCTTCAGTCTGCTCTGCCACATCCATTCCGCCACAGCCTCCAGACCCTGGGATAGCACCGAGATGGCAGGGTCTGGGTCTGTTGAAAAGGAGAGCTACTGAGCCATTAGTATGGCTCAGTAGCTAAGCTTTAAGTCAACTATGCTGTTTTCTAAAGTATTCTGGCTCCTCCCAAGTGAATTCTACCACTCATGTCCTCCCTTCTCCAAACAGCAACTGCAACTGAGGTGGCAGTGGGAACTGACTTCTTACACTGAGGTTCACACTGAAGTTTTCGCCACAGTTAGGCATTCATAAGGTCTTTCACCTGGACGGTGGATTCTTTGGTGTGTACTGAGAGCTAAGCTCACCCTATAGCATTTCCCAGTGACATTATGTTTTCTCTCCTGTGTTGATTCTCTGATGCATATTGAGTGCCCCCAATTTCTCCTAAAGCTTTCCTTGCACTCCTGGCATGTACAGGGTTTCTCTCCTGTGCAGATTCTTATTTTTAAATCAGCAAATTTTTAATTTCGCTACTGTTTTACCCCGCACCCTCCTGCTCACAGAGCAGCTCGGGTTGGCTTATAACAGTAAAGAATAATAAAGAAATCACACATGCATATATCCACTTACCTAAAATAGGCGTGTAGTCTTGACCTGCCAATTTTGTTTTCTAGCATTTGATCTAGAGATGCAATTTAGGACTAAAATTGGAAATCCTATTATTCATATTTTTTAACAATAGGATCATTCCGATCCTATAAAAAACTAAATCTATTTTTGATCAGAAAACCATTCCAATCCAAAACCAGATCAGTATTTCATTCTATTCCAATTGGGATCAGGTGGGATATTGAATTAAAAACACAAAACAATCCTGCACATGCACAAAATGGCCACCAGGGTTGTTTTTTGCATGGGTAGGGTTTACTAGGGGTGGGACATCAGGCAAAAAACTGGTTACCGGTTTTACCGGTCACCACTTTACAAAAAACCAGATTAACGGATTAAAACCGGTTTACCGGTACCGGATTTATTGCATTGATTTCAATGGGGAACTGTTCCCATTAAAATCAATTGGAAAAAAAAAACAATACCTCCCTCCTCCCCCTCCCAGGCTGTGTGGGTGGAAGGGGGGCACCCCCCACCCACTCTGCCCAGCCTGGATTTAATTTTTTTTTTTTTTTTACCCTAAGTACCTACTAGTATGGGCTCTGGGCCATCGCCGGCTACCCGGAGCCCGCACCAGCAGGTACTAGGGTGATCCCTGGGGTGGGGGTGGTTTAACATCCCACCCCACCCCAGGGATCGACATACATCCCCACCCAGGGATCGTCTACCTTTGGCGCTCCAGGCGGTAGCGGCAGAGGTGACGGTGGCAGCATGGCGACACGGAGGCTTCAACGCTGGCTGGTAGCTTCAGAGCTTTCTACACCTTCCGGGGAAACCTGTAAGTTCCCTGGAAGGCCTAGTAAGTACTGAAGCCACCAGCCAGCGTTGAAGCCGCCGGACTGCCGTGCTGACGCCACCGCCTCCGCTGCCTTCGCTGCCCGGAGCACCAAAGGTAGGCGATCCCTGGGTGGGGAGGTAGGGTGATCCTTGGGGTGGGGTGTGTGTTAAACCACCCCCCACCTCAGGGATCACCCTAGTACCACAGTACCTACCTGCAGGTGTGGGCTCTGAGTCACCGGTGGCGGCTCGCGGCCTGCACTATCAGGGACTTTGAGGAATTTTTTTTTAAAAAAAATCCAGGCTGGGCAGGGTGGGTGGGTGGTGTCCCCCCTTCCACCCGCACAGCCTGGACTGGGAAGGGAAAGTGTTTTTTATTCCATTGATTGGTCTTTTTTTACATTGCGGCCATTCATTTGAATGGCTGCAATGTAAAAAAATCCGGCACGGGGATCCGGTACCGGTACCCCCAAATACCAGAGTAATCCGATACTGCCGGTACAGCAAAATACTGGCAGTATCGGATACCGGATGTACCGAACTTCCCACCCCTAGGGTTTACTATTATTGTTGTTATTTATTATTATTAGTTGTTGTTGTTGTTGGTATTCCAATCAGAATTTCTGACTGGAATACCAATTGAAAAAAATACACAGCTGTTCAGTTTTTGCGGCAATCGCCACAAAAATGGAATTGCTGTTTTAAACCAGCCCTAGAACAATTGCTGGTTTCCCCAGTTTGATTTGCTTTCTCACAAAGCTTTGCCAGTCCCCCACACCTAAAAGTCTACCAGCCACCACTGAATTCTATGTATATATGTGCTTGTGTGTGCAGATGCATGTATAAGAAAGGCCATTAAACAAGCACTGTGAAAGCTTTCAACTAGTTCAGTCAATTTGTTTTTTTCATTCTGCATTACTTAACAAAGCCCATTTTCATTTTTACCTCAAAGGAAAAGAAAGGTCATTATCATTGCCATCAGTTCTAGTAAGTCTTAAATATTTGAAAGCCGATAAATATCCTTGAAATGGCAATGGATTTTTTAGCCAGCCAATTTAAATGAGAATGGCATGGAATTGTTCTCCAAGGTCTCAGATGCTTAGATACCTAGAATACTATCTTGGACTGTTGCCACAGAAGGGAGATTAAACAAAAAGCACTGTACATTGCAAATTACAGTACACTGCAATTAGATTACATAAATTTTCTAGGCAAGCATTGCAGGGTCGATCATAAAATATGCATTTTTAAACAGAGCCATTTATAAATGTGCAAATCTATAGTGGGTATTGGTAGCAGAATGATTTGTTTTTGTTTTACACAGCCTTTTCTCAACCATACTGATGCTAAGTACGATCTCCATTTTCACTCTCAGCATTTTGGACATATAAGTCCCAAACTGATTTAAAAAAAAAAAAAAAAAAATTACCATTCACATAATGCTTTTATTGTTCAAAGTGCTTTACAATTGTTCTGTGGTTCACTCTCACAACAACTCTGCAAGTTAGGTCTATTTTAGTCCCATTTTACAGATGGCAGCTGAATGATATTGACTTGCCCAAGGTCATCTAGAGAGTCTGTGGATGAGACAGGTAATGCTGAATCAAGCAATCACAGCAAAAGTTATTTCTGTTCGAATCTGACCATTCTTTTTTGGTCACACGATGAGGAAACTTATTGGGTTTTTCACTATGTTTTATTTATTTATATTTATTATTTATTTTGTGTTTTTTATGCCGCCCCCTCATGCACAGCATCTCAGGGTGACTAACAACATAAAAAATATCATAAAATTCAATATTTAAAATAATCCAACAATAAAACCAATAAAAACCCACCCTAACCCAGCCCACTTGTCCCGTCTCCCACAGCAAAGGTCCAGCGGAACAGCCAGGTCTTACACTGTCTACAGAAAGAGGGGAGGTCTATGGTCAGGCAGACCTCCAACGGGAGGGAGGTCCACAGCCATGGGGCGGCCACTGAGAATGCCCTCTTCATGGTCAACACCGGGGAGACCAAGGGAACTTCAAGGAGGGCACCTCTGATCGACCCACAGAGGTCCAGGTCATTTAGGGCTTTAAACTTCAAAACCAACAGTGTTAATTGGACTTGGAAGACTATCAGCAGCCAGTGCAGATAACAGAGCACCGGAGTAATATGCTCATGATGACTCATCCCCCTAAGGAGATGAGCCACCACATTCTGCACCAGCTGCAGTCTCCAGACCATCACCAAGGGTAGCCCCACATAGAGTGCATTTCAGTAGTTCCGTCTCAAGGTAATAAAAGCATGGATGATCATGGCAAGATTCAGGTTCAAGACATACGGCCTAAGCTGTCATACCAGGTGTAATTAGTGAAATGCGCCCTTCGCCACAGCTGCCACCTGGGCAACCAGACGGAGATGCAGATCTAAGAGGACCCCTAGATTATGGACCTGAGATACCAGGGGAGGACGGACCACATGAATAATGGGGGCCATCACTCCCCCATGTTTCCCCTCAACCATCATCTCCATTTTGTTGGGATTCAACTTCAAGCGGCTCGCCCTCATCCAGTCCCCCACCGCTGATAAACATTGGGTAAGCACCGAGACTGTCATGTCTGGGTCTGATGAAAAAGAGAGATATAGTTTTTGCTAGTTCTCATTCCTAATTGCCATTGATGGGTACTTCTGGTAATTCTTCCTAAGCAGGAGCAGCCACACACCACGTAACATTCCTTACATGCTACTTATGTTTGCTTGTGTACGATCACAAGTTCACTACAACGTAACTGTCATCGTTTCCCTTATTGATCCTTGTTTCGGCTCCTTGTAAACTGTGTTTTGATTGGTGCATTTCAAGGCCTAGCCCTTGTTTTCTGCCTTCTGATTCCTGAAACTGTTGTAAAATATTGGAAGCTGACAAAAATACCAGAAACTAACTGGTATAAAATACACAGAATTACTGGAAAATATCCCAAATTACCAAAAAATAACAGACAATCTTGGTCATCAATATCAAAAACAACATAAACACAAATTCAAGAGATAGTGAGGAAATACCAACGAACAACTGCAAACCCTCCTGAAAGGTAAGTATTTCCTTATGGTACGGGAACAGTCATTATCACCTCAAATCTAGCAACAGCATTTGAATACTAGTGCTCTCCCAGATCCAAATAAAATATATTCCCAATGAATTCAGTAGAAAGCTTTCTATTGGCTCCAATGGGAATGGACCCAGAGTGCTTGAAAATATTGTCCTTAAACTCAGACAACTGAATCAATATTTTTCCATTTTTGGTGGAACTGGTGGTTCAATCAGAATTTGGATTGATCAGAATTCTGATCAGACTGATCAAACCTAATTCAGACATTTGCACAAAATGGCATCTGGCCATTTTATACATGTGCAATAATTGGATCAGAATTCTGATCAAAATACCAACAGCCATTCCAATTTCATGGAACTTTTGTATGAAATCAGAACTGTTTTGAATGAGCCCTGCCACATACTGACATTGCACTGTCTCCTCTGCCAAAACCCTTCTTCATGCCCTGGTCATCTCTCGCCTCGATTACTGTAACCTCCTTTTCACTGGCCTCCCCCGCTCTCACATTTCTCCCCTTATCTCTCTCCAAAACTCTGCTGCCAGGGTCATTCATCTCGCCCGTCGCTTCATCCACGTGCAGCCCCTCCTCTCCTCTCTTCACTGGCTCCCCCTTCCTGAATGAATCCTGCACAAGCTCCTAGTCTTCACCTATAAAGCTCTTCACAACCTTGCTCCCCCCTACCTCTCTGCGCTAATTTCCCTCCATACTCCAGTCCATGAACTCTGCTCCTCCTCTGTCCCCTCTCTGACCCTCCCAATCCTCCCTGGCTCCCCTAACCACCCCTGTCCCTTCTCCCTAGCTGCCCCCCATGCCAGGAACTCCCTCCCTGGCCACATCCGCCTCGCCCCCTTCCTTCGTACCTTCAAATCCCTCCTCAAGACCCACCTCTTCCACTCTGCCCTCCCTGACTTCTTGCTCCCCTCACCTAACTCCTGCTTATACCCTCCATCCAGTACAATCTGTTACCTAAGGTCTGTGTACTCATATCCTCACCACATGGACCAAACAGCCATCATTCCTTATGTAACTAAGCCAAGCGCATGCACCTGGGACCTCACATCCTCATGAATGTCACACTCCTTGTCTCTCCCCCCCTCTTCCTTTGTCTCTCTCCCCCCCACCCCCCCATCTCAGATTGTAAGCCCTAGGGCAGGGACTGTGTCTATTCAATTACTTTGTAAAGTGCCAGAAATATTTCTGGTGCTATATAAATGCTTGATAATAATAATAATAATAATAATAATAATTATTATTATTATTATTATTATTATAATGAGGGTGCCGGCCTCAGAGTCTGGCTATCCGGCCAGGGGGTGGGGGCTCTCCAGGCTGCTGTCTGGGGGCGGCTTGCTGGTCTCTGAGGTCCCGGGGCATTCCTGCTGGGGATCTGGGGCTCTAGAGTGGGTGCCTTCTTGTGGGGTGGTGAGGGGAGGGGTTACCTCAGCCCGTTCCCTGCCCTGGACCACAGAGCTCCCCATGAGCTGTGGGGCGACTATTGAACCCTTCATATGTAGGATGCGATCCAGGGCATCGTAGAAGGGGGCGGTCCGGAATCTGTGTCTAGACCGCTGGTTGTTGTCCCTGATGGCCTTGTAACCCCTCTTTAGCTCTTTGGCCTTGGAGGGGCACTGTGCGATGGTCCAGTGATGCCCCACCACCTCCATTTCCCGCACTATGTCCCGGAATACGTGTTCATTCCTCTGATTGAGCGCTAGCTCAAGCTGATGCTCCAGGGTCCCCCAGATGCGGATGAAGTCCCGGGTCTCCTGGAGCCCCCACTGGCCCCCTCGGTGGTAGGACCGTCTCCCCCCTTTCCCCTCTGGCTACTCCTCCTCCTATTCCTTCACCTCCTGCTCCTTTTCCTGGGCAGGGCCCGTATCCTCCGGGGGCTCGGCCTCCCGGGCCCGTTTGTATGTTTGCGGGACACAAGGGGGGGTTGTTTGGTAGCTGGTCTGGCCCATTCCCCTTTCCCCCCCCAACCTGACTGCCATCTGCCCAACCAGTCCCCTGGTCCCCCCTGGTGCCCCTGTGGTGCCGGGTCCGCTCCCCTTCATTCCCCTTACCTATTTTCGGGGTGCCTCCTCCTCCGGTCTGGTTGATGTTCCTGGGGCGGCCCATCCCGGCTGTTGCTGCTGCTTCTGCCCTCCCTGCACCTCCTGCATGTGCAGCATGACCACTTCCTCCCCCGCCTGTGCCTCCACCACCTCCTCCTCCTGCCTCGCTCTCTCGCCCTCCGCTCTCCTCTGCATCTCACCTCGCTCCATCCCACCACGTTCTCCTGCTGCTGTGTGCCCTTTAAATCTCCCTCCATGGCCTGTGTTGTTGCTGGTTGCCTGGCAGCAACGTTGCGTGCTTTGTCCTTGACTGGGAATCATGTTGCTTGCTTCCGGCAGGGGATTGCCATCCAGAAGTTACTTTTTATTGTTTCCCGTTGGGACTCTCTTTGACCACACTTTCATAGATGGTCCAGGCCGGAGGTCCAGAAGCGTGGTTGATTTTGACCCCCATGTGGGTATTGACTGTGGTGAACATCTGGCAGCCGCCGAACAGACGTTCAGGGCTCTTTGGCTCCGCCGCGGGAGTGACCGTGGTTCACTGTGGTTGAGCGTGATCTCGTAATGTCTGAAAATACCCTGAGTGCCAAATTAGGGCTGCTGTTTTATCAAATCTATCAAAGAATCACAGGAGATTTTTTTTTTAATTATTTGCTGAAATTTGGTGTAAATATCATTTAATAAGATTTGCAAACCTCACAGAATATTTTGATTATTTTTTTTCTCTGAGATTTAAGGAACCACAAATTCCATGTGGTCCATTTCTAATTTCCCAATCCAGTACACTGAAATCTAAAACATGTGCTCATTAACAATAGTAATAAATAAATTAATAAATAAAATAAAGGTAAAGGCTTGTCTGTCTAAAGCAATTATATGGCCTTGTTCCATAATACCCAAGTGTTTTGCTCTCTGATGTACTTAATTTCTTGACAACACTGTAAATTAGGACTGTTCTGGTATCCATTTACAGATAGGGAACTGGAGGCTCAGAAAGTCTAAGACAGAAATGAAAAAAAGTTTATTGTGGAAAGGGGAAGTATGTCTATGTTTCCCTAGATCACAAAATAACACATTTGACATTAGGCCACCCTTCTTCTCTCCACACCTGTGACACTCAACCCTTAATAGAATATGGATATATTCACAGATCACTTTTTCCCAAATAGCAAAGTGTCAAATGGCAACAAATGAAGCAACATCCAGCCAAATAGCTGTGGTTTCACACATATGTTTCACCTGTCAGTGAATGTATGATGCTACTTTCGCAGTCTTGCCCATACTCTCATTCTCAGTATTGCAGGATGCACTGATCCTGACCAAAAGGCAGTGTGAAAAATCCCTTCCAGGTCCTTCCCTTCCAAAAGAATGCTTGGTGAAAATAAATGTGCAGTCGGCACATCAGTTATATGCTCCGGGCAGGGGGGGCGGGCCCTGGCAAGGTCAGGTCGGAGTACAGATCACACATGCACCAGACCAGGCTGGTGAGCCCTCCGCCTCCCTTCCCCCAGTGGGGGAACAGAACAAACATGTGACTGGGCAGCCCTGCCTTAGTGCGCCCCCATGGTGACTGTCCCGTCGGCCCCAATCCCTGGTGTGTAATGAGGCCACAAATAGATGGGCAGACCTGCTATGGCCTATGTTTGCCCACCTGGGCAGTCATGGGCCTGGGATCTTCCAGGGGACTACATCCAAACCCATTGCCTACCCAGGTTATGGCAGCAGCCAGCCCACATCTGGTGGTACAGAAATAAATGTGATAGTAGGTCTATAGCCCAGATGGGCCATAGTGGACCACAGTCACAGTTATTATCACCTGCTGTTGATGAAACACCTAAAAATAAGAGTCAGATTTTAGCACAGGTCTGTGGTCATTGGAGGTCTGGAATTTAAGCACAAGTTATTGGTTGCATTCACACATTATTCTGGTTCCAAGTAGCCTCAAAGTTTAAACTGGAGAAGATGCTGCTTTTCCAGAAATACAGCAGGTTTGCGATTATAACTGCTTGAAAAGTTATATGAAAAATTATATCTAAAAGGGGGGTGAGGGGTGGGAATTCCTCCAAGTGAGAGTTGGAAGAATGAGAGTGATCACTTGGTGCAGTATGTGTAGGATGTATTTTACCTGTATTTTGTGATGACATTTAAAATATATATATTCTAAGCTGCCCTGAACCATTTTGGGAATAGAGTGGGGTATAAATTGATAAACAAAATGCATTTGCTCATAGTCAGCATGGATTTGTCAAGAACAAGTCATGTCAAACTAATCTTGTGTCATTCTCTGACAGAGTAACTAGGTGAGTGAATGAAGGGAATTCTGTGGATATGTGCTTGCCCTCTGAGCTGCACCCAGCAGCCCGCCCTCCACCATGACAGGAAGCCATGAAGGCCAATGACAGAGATGGCCCAGGCTGACAGACTGGCCCAGAGCCAGATGTGCAAGCTCTGGGATGGCCCACTTTGCCACGATCTGGCAGGCCCTAGCCCAGGCTGTTACCTCAGCTGGTTGTGAAGGTGAGAGACAGGGCTAGCAGCCAACATGACACAGCATACTCTGGGTCAATATCTGGTGGCCCAGAACCACACATGACAGCGGCCCATGGGGCAAAGTGGACCTAAGTGGACTGCTGTTATGTCTGTTCTTACCCTGAGATAAATGTAAAGTTCTGCACTTAGAGAAGAAAAACAAAACACACAGGTATAAATTATTAATTATTATTATTATTATTATTATTATTATTATCATTTATATAGCACCCGCGATGTACCTGATGCTTTACAAAAAAACAAGATAGACACAGTCCCTGCCCAAGAGCTTACAATCTAAAGACAGGGGGAGGGGAGACAGAGAAGGGTGGACAAAGGGAGAGACAAGGGATGTGACATTCATGAGGATGTGAGAACTCAGGTACACGTTCTTGGCTTGGTTGCAGTAAATTGGGAGTTTACAGATAACAAATGGGGGATAATCCTGGGTGGGGATGATTAGCAGGAGTTAGGAAGGGCAGAGTGAAAGAGGTGGGTTTTGAGGAGGGAATTGAAGGTGTGGAGGGTGGGGGCAAGGTGGATGAGGGCAGGGAGGGAGTTCCAGGCATGCTGGGCAGCAAGGGAGAAGGGACGAAGGTGGTTGGGGGAGCAAGGGAGACGTGGGAGGGTGAGGGAGGGGATGGAGGAGGAGTGGAGTGCTCGAGCAGGGGTTTGGAGGGAGATGAGGGCAGAGAGGTAGGGGGGAGCGAGGTTGTGAAGGGCTTTATAGGTGAAGACAAGGAGCTTGTGCAGAATACATTCGGGAAGAGGGATCCAGTAGAGAGATGAGAGGAGAGGCTGCACATGGTCAAAGCGACAGGCTAGGTGGATGATCCTGGCAGCAGAGTTTTGAACAGAGATGAGGGAAGAAAGGTGAGAGCAGGGAAGGTCAGCAAGGAGGAGGTAACAATAGTTGATTTGTGAGATGACTAGGGCAATGAGAGTTTTGGCAGAGGAGACAGAAAAGGGTGGATCTTAGCAATGTTGTGGAGGGAGAAACGGCAGGATTTGGCAACTGAGTCAATGATGGCTTTGAAGGTAAGGTGCGAGTCAAAGATGAAGCCCAAGCTATGGGCTTGGGGGACAGGGAGGATGGAGACCCCATCAATGGCAATTGACAGGGAAGAGGGAGAGGAAGGATTGGGAGGGAAGATAAGGAGTTCAGTTTTCACCATGTTCATTTTGAGTTGGTGTTGAGACATCCAGATGGAGATAACAGAGAGACAGTTGGTGAGACGAACTTGAACAGAGGGGGAGATGGAAGGAGTGGCGAGATAGAGGTGAGTGTAGTCAGCATATAGGTTGTATTGGAAACCATGGGAGGCAATGAGTTTGCCTAGGGATAGGGTGTAGATAGAGAAGAGGAGAGAGCCAATGACAGAGCCTTGGGGGACCCTGACCAAGAGGGGTAGAGAGGAGGAGGGGAGGAGTTAGGAAGAGATACATTGAAGGAGCTGACAGAAAGGTAGGAGGAGAACCAGTTGAGGACAGAGTCCCAGAATCCATGGGAGTCAAGCGATTCAAGCAGGAGTGAGTTGTCAACAGTGTCGAAGGCAGCAGAGAGATCAAGGAGGACAAGAGTAGGGTAAAGGCGCTTGGATTTAGCCACAAGAAGATCATTGGTGATCTTAGCAAGAGTGGTTTCAAATGAGTGAAGGGGGAGGAAGCCAGATTGGAGGGGATCAAGGGAGGAGTTGGCGGAGAGGAGGTCAAGGCAATGGGAGTAGACAACCCATTCAAGGAGCTTGGAAGCAAAAAGGAGAAGCAAGACAGGACAGTAATTAAAGGGTTCAGAAGGATCCAGAGTGGACTTTTTGAGGATGTGGGAGACAGTGGCGTGTTTAAAGGCAGAGGGGAAGGAGCCAGTAGAGAGGGAGAGGTTGATGATGTGCAGGAGGGGAGGGGCAACGGTAGAAACCATGGAGGTCAGGAGGCGGGATGGAATGGGGTCCAGGGGGCAAGTGGAGGTGTTGGAGGGGGAGAGCAGGGAGTTTTTCTCAAGGGAGGCAGGAAGGAAGGAGGACAGGAGAGAGGTGGCGGGAGGACAGAGAGGAGGGGAGTAGTAGGGGGAGAGGACTTGGAACCGATTTCCAGGTGGATCTTGTCGATCT
Organism: Sphenodon punctatus; assembly: GCA_003113815.1. Taxonomy (NCBI): domain Eukaryota; kingdom Metazoa; phylum Chordata; class Lepidosauria; order Sphenodontia; family Sphenodontidae; genus Sphenodon; species Sphenodon punctatus. The sequence goes on from QEPC01009674.1 coordinate 2,616,956, forward strand.
TAGAGGTGAAAAGAGAGCAAGATCCTGAGTGGAGAGAGAAGAGGGAGGAGGAGAACAGGGGGGTTTGAGAAGGGAGTCAAAGGTGGAAAAGAGGCAGCGACGGTCCCTGGAGCAGGACGCAATCTGGGACGAATAGTACTGCTGTTTAGCAAGGGAGATAGCAGAATTGAGTGATGAGAGGCAGAATTTGAAGTGGAAGAAGTCAGCGTGGTAGTGGGATTTGCACCAGAGGTGTTCAGCAGCCTGGGTGCAGGAGCAGAGATGACAAATGGTGGGGGTGAGCCAAGGGCGAGGTTATGGGAGTGAGCTGGGCAGGAGAAGAAGTGGGCAAGGGAGGCGAGGGTGGAGGCGAGAGAGGAGTTGAAGGTGGAGATGGCAGAATCGGGGAGGAGAAGACTGAGGGGAGAAGAGGAGAGAGGGAGGAGGCAAAGTCCTGGGGTGCAATGGACTGCAGATTGCAGAAGGAATGGGGAAATGGGGAAGAGGAGGGGGAGGGGGAGCAGTGGGAGAGGTTGAAGGAGGCAAGGAAATGGTCATATATGGGATGGGGCTTGAAGGAGAGATCGGAGACTGAACAGTTCCTATAGAACACAAGATCAAGAGAGTGACCATCAGTGTGGGTGGGGGAGCTAGTCCAGAGGTGGAGATTAAAGGAGGAGGCTAAGGAGAGGAAGCGAGCGATGCAAGGTTGAAAGAGTGCATCAACATGAATGTTGAAGTCGCCAAGGATGAGTGTGGGGATGTCATCAGAGAGGAATAAGGTGAGCCAGGACTCGAACTTCGAGAGAAATGAGGAGAGGGAGCCGGGGGAGGGGCGGGGTGGGTGGGTAGATGACAGCAACATGGAGGTGGAGAGGGGAGTAGAGGCGTATGGAGTGAGCCTCAAAGGAGGAGAAGGAGAGAGAGGGGGAGGGGTCAAAACTGGCAGGAAGAGGCGAGGAGGCCTATGCCACCCCCCCTGCCTTTGGAATGGGGCTGGTGGGAGAAGGAGAGACCTCCGAAGGAGAGGGTGGCAGTGGTGGCAGAGTTGGTGGGGGAAATCCAGGTTTCAGTAAGGGCAAGAAGGTGAAGGGCACAAGAGAAGAAAAGGTCATGGATATAAGGGGCTTTATTAGCAGAGGAGCAACAGTTCCAGAGGGAGCAGGAGAATGGGAGTTGATCAGCGGGAAGACAGGGAATGGGGATAAGATTAAGGGAAGGGGAGTGATGGGATCGGTGGGGGATGGGTAATGGGACAGAGGTGCAGGGGGAAAAGAGGGGGTGGAGGGAAGAGGAGGAGGTGTGGGGATGTTGGAGAGAGATGACAGGCTTAGAGGGAGGCAGGAGCAGAGGGGAGAGAAGTAGAGGGAGGAGCAGGTGAGAGGGAAGGAGGAGAGGGGAGAGAGAGGGTGAGAGATAAGGACAGGCATCTTGGTGGTTTGGTTACAGAGGAGGGGAGGTGGGATACCTGGCTTAGCAGCAGCAAATGTGAAAAGGATCTAGGGATCGTGGTTGATCACAAACATGAGTCAGAAATGTAATGTGACTGCTTGTCGACGCACCCGAATGAGACACAGAGGGCGTTTATAGACGATCCCGCTTACAAGCGGGATCGCCAAACGCTGCCTTTCCCCCCCCGCGCAGTCTCTGCGAGCCGTGTCTGCAGTTCAGACACGGCGCAGAGTGCGAGTGCGCATGCGCGCCCTTCTGCGCATGTGCACTCGCCCGGGGAACCAGGAAGTGCGGCGTAAAGCCGGCACTTCAGGAATCCACGTCGGAGGGGGCAGGCGAGCCTGCCCCCTCCAACGCGGATTAAAAAGCGGCCCCAGCAATTAGACGAGCGCCAAGAAAGGCGGCTGATCAAAGGATCAGCCGCCTTTTTGGTCTCGTGTATAAACGCCCAGAGACTTAAGTTGGTGTAAAACGAGCCGCACTCATTTATTGAAATTGACAACCATAGGCAGGTGGGGAAATTGCATCCTGCAATTCAGGGTCCAATATGCCATTAAACTAATTGCACTTATTAACTCTGGTACTGCCCGGACGTGCCTTCCGTTGACAGTATCCTTAAACAAACCTTACATCCCCTCCTCCGACAGGGCAAGGCCGAAGGGGGGGGACAACCCACGGTGGGTTTGAGTAAGAAGTGAGGTGTCCACCGTGCCTGAAGACAGCGCATGTCCCTGCAGGCCCCGGTTAAAACACCACTTCCAGGGAGCGTGATCACAGTGCATGCTGTGCCCTGCATTACAATGTGTATCATCTCCCCATCTCTTACTGAGATGACTCTAACTAATTACTAACCTACCTATTAACTTGTTGGCATATTGGACCCCCGCCACTAAGGGGTGGTCATATTGAACCATCCCGCTCCCCACCTCCTAGTCAAATAGTAGGTTCTCCAGGTGACCAGCCAAAGCTGCCAGATACATTTCATTACCTAGGTCTGATAGGTGGACTCCATCATCCCTGTATAGTTCGGGTCTATTGTACACTATCCCTACATGCCTGATGTTAGTTCCTCCTAAGTTTTTTAACCATTTTCCTATTTCCCTGTTGGCATTCTTCCTTGCTTTGTCCACTTTACCTGGATTCTGAGCCCTATTCCAGATTATCCTAGGTACCCAATCTGTCCATGCTATTCTAACCCCTTTAAACCATTGCCTAATTGTTAATAAATCTACTTTTATGTTAATTATTAAACCAACACCCTTCCGGTCAGGGAGGTCATTCTCACCTAGGTGTATCACTAAAATTGTCGGTGGAGGGAGGTGGCGCATACTCCCCAACAACGGGAGGAGCTGTTTCCACCTCAAGCCACTCTTGCCCAACCATAAAACGTGTGCCTTATCGTGTAAACCTAATTGTGAACCCCAGTTTGTTGCTGATGCAGCGTGCTCTGCCCATCTTACGAGGCTGTGGCCGATGATCCACACCTCCTCACGTGCTGGCCTGCCGGCCCTGGCTCCTGGTAGAAACAAACAGGATTCTTGTTAGTTGTGATAGGGGCGGATGTATTTTTTATATGTATTTGATTTCCATCTTCCGACCCGTTGGATTGCTGATTCAGGTAGGCCAGCAGCCGCTGCCATTGTCGCAGCCCCTATCCTAAAGGAATGTGATGCAAAATCCATGGCCGGAAGGCCGATCTTTTTTATGGCTGCTCGAAGGATTGCTGTAACCTGATATGCTGTTGCTGGTGCACCCGATCCATGAATGAATAGGGGGCCATCAATGTTTGGTCTAATTGCCATGTATTTTAACATTTGTGTCACGGGGCATATGCTATCCGGGCCACTTTTATACAGTTCAACCAACTGCCCATGACCCTTTTGGTCGGTCTTTGACCGCCGGAGACGGAGTCTTACTTGTGGGTTAACTGCTTGTAGGTCTTTTAATTCAAAAGCAGTCATGGTAGGGTACCTGTTGGAACTGTGGACCACTTCGCTGACCCTAAAACCCCCAAAATACATAATGGCGTATATTGCCTGAAATAATTGGACCTCATAGGGGTTGTAGCAAATATCGCCTAGTGCCGCTACTATTCTAATCAAAATTGGGGATGTTATGGGTGCTCGTAGTTTGCGAGCTATGGATTGTTCACGGGCCCATGCTTCCAGCATGTGTTTTATATAAAAACCATTGTCAGGCGGCTGAAAACCTTTCATCCTGCTCACAAAATTGATGGCAGCGATCTTTCCAGCTATGGTACCCCGAGCTAAGCCTTTTTTATGGAGGGCTAAGCAAAATTGGAGGACTTCAGCCTCGCTTATGGGAAACCCGGTCGCCCACCCTTTACTTGCCCTGAATTTTTGAAATTCCGTAAAGGCCCTACGATAAGCTGCCTGTGTTCGAGGAGCCAATGCCCCTTGTACGGTGGTCTGTACTTCTACCTCCCAAGGCTCCAGATTCCTGATGGTAGCGGGTCCGGTTCTGAATAAGCCTCTGGGGCCAATTCCCGGAAACGGTCCATCTGGAATCGAGAAAGGGAATCCGCTATCCCGTTGTCGATTCCAGGTACGTGTTTTGCGATAAAAAGGATATTGTTTTTCAAACACGTTAGCACTAGCGCCCGGACTAACTGCATGACCCTGGGGGACCGTGAGGAGAGTGAGTTGATGACGTGAACAACAGCAGAGTTATCACACCAAAAGACAACGGTCTTGTTGGCGAATTGCTGTGTCCATAAGAGCACTGCAACTATTATGGGGAATAACTCTAAAAAGGTGAGGTCCCTAGTAACTCCGGTGTGGTGCCATTCGTCGGGCCATAATGCGTTGCACCATTGGCTTCTGAAGTATACACCAAAACCTATACTACCTGATGCATCAGATTGGACCTGTAAATCGGCCTGAAGTAACAACAAGCCTCTCCAAAAACTAATTCCATTGAATTGCACCAGGAAGGCTTTCCAAATACCCAAGTCCTGGCGCATTTCACTGGTAACCCTTATTCTAAAATGGGGGGGCAATTCTCCTTTTAATTTCTCATATAATCGTGATAAAAATGCCCTCCCAGGTGCTACCACTCGGCATGCAAAGTTAAGACTTCCAATCAGAGACTGGAGGTTCCGAACTGTGATCTTAGGATTCGAGAGGCATTCATCGATCTTGATCGTTATACTGACTAGCTTTTCTTCGGGTAGTCTTGAAGACATAGCTTCAGTGTCCAATTCGATACCCAAATAGGTGAGCTTGGTTGTTGGACCTTCGGTTTTTTCTGGGGCTAAAGGCACCCCCAGCTCGGCCGCAACGTTTTGAAATATTTGGAGGGCGGTTGTGCACTCGCCCGTACCAGGGGAGCCGATTATAAGGAAATCGTCCAGATATTTAGTTACTGCCCCCCCATTTAGCCTCCGGGTAAAGACCCATTCAACTAATGTACTAAATCTTTCGAAAACTGAACAGGAAATTGAACAACCCATCGGCATAGCTCGGTCATAATAATACCCTGCCTGAAATTTAAAACCAAGGAGGTGGAAGCTCTTAGGGTGTACTGGCAACAGTCGGAATGCTGATTTTACATCACATTTTGCCAGTAGTGCTCCCTTCCCTGCGGCACGTACTTTAAGCACTGCCTCGTCAAAAGACGCATATTTGATAGTCGAGAGCTCCTTGGGTATGGCATCATTGACCGAGCTACCCCGAGGGTGCGATAGGTGATGAATTAGGCAAAATTCGCCTTTTGCTTTCTTAGGGACTATTCCTAATGGGGACACTATGAAGTTCCCCATAGGTGGGCGTACAAAGGGGCCCATAACCCTCCCTTCTTGCGTTTCTTTCTTAATCTTGGATCTCACCATGTCCTCCATCCCTAATGTTGATTTCAAGTTCCTTGCTTCAGTTCCCTGACTAACCTTGTGCGCTGGTATAACAAAACCTTTCTTAAAACCTTTAACTATGTAACTCACTTCGGCCCGATCTGGGTGGCGTTGTAACGCTCGTTCGAATGCCTCTATTTTAATTGGGGTCGGACCCTTTTGTAGTACGTGACACATTGGGAGTGCTGGTATCCCCCTTTCCATTTCCTCCCCCCGGGCCATAGCCATTTTTTGGTCCCTTTTGCCCAGACCTGTAACAGTTACTTGCGGGGTGTCCTCCTCCACAACCGGAACAGGAGTGCCAGAACTTACAGAATTGGCGAGTGCATCGCCCTTTTCTGTTGTATTCGCGGCAGGTACCCAAGGAGCCTGGAGCTCCCGTACGGTTGTCTGCCCGAAAGGAATCGTACCCCCAAGTGACTCCGCCTCGGACTAGTGGGTGTCCGCTATCAGCTCGAGGTGCCCTAGTAACGTCTACCATACACTCTAGCCACAAGTCGGGGGCATGTATATCCCACCGAATCCCAGGTGTAGTGGCGGCTCTATGGTGAAACGCTTTGTCATAGCGTAACCAAGCGCCAACAGGTCCTGTTCCATATGCACGCCGCACTATATCGGCGTACTTATGGAGCTCTAAGGCTCTACTGGGATCGGTTTGTAAGATTACCCCTGTGTAGATGGCGAATGCGGCAGTCCAATTGGCCCAGTTACGGTCTGCTTTTGGGCGCTTGAATTTTTCCTTGGCTTTGTCTTCCTCGGGGTCGGAGTGATCCAGTATTGGGTCACTGAATAATAAGGCATAAATGTCTATGTATTCCCCTTTTAAGATTTTATCTTTCACTGCTGGCAGTAAATGTGCTCCAAATGGCGCGGCCACACTAGGAATGGCCCCCCCTGGAGGTGGGGGTGGGAGGGGTCCCGTTTGTCCTTTCGTTGCCGACCCTGATGCTGGGACATGTTCCCTGTTAATATCGGTAACGGTCGTGGGAATAACGCCAGGCAAAATTGGTATTTGCCCTGGGGCTCTGATGGGCTGGATATCTGCTGATGTATTAGGTTCTTGGCTGGCTTCATTCGGGTCAGACCACAGTTGCGTGTGACCCGTCGAGCCTGCTGGTGGGGGGGGAGCCAGAGTTACCCATACCCAGTCCCCATTTAAACTCATTAGTTGCGGGGCTGCTATATCCTGGCTGGGCCTTCCTTGTTGTGTTACTGGGCCCCTGGGTGCTGGTGCTGCCTGGCCTACCCCATTCCCCCTTGTGGATAATCCTTGTCCCGGGGAGCTACCAACCCGTGTCGCATTGGCCCTACCGCCATCAACGGTAATGGTTTCATCTTGTGTGTGAGTGGACGTCGTTGCCCTGGTTATTGCGTGGATGCCACTTGGTCCAGCCGCTGCTGCTGTTGTTCTTTGTGCGTGTAATTCTTCCTCGATGGCCCGGAGTTGCCTCAGTATGTCTTGGTCCCCTTGCTGTTCGCCTTCGTTGGTTGCTTCAATTCGCCGTCTGTTCGCTGGGGGAGGTCCATCGTCCTGTAGGGGCCTGTAATGTAAAGAGGGGACGGGGCCACCCCAACCAGGCCATGGACCCTGGTTTCTGACCCGCTGAACTTGGTCTTGATATTGGGCTAGGCCAGGCACACCCAGGGGGTCAATGGCTCCAAGGGGGTACCCGCACGCCCAATCCTGATCACCCGCTTGATTGTGTGCTTGTCCTTCAAGGGACATGCCCCTTGCATGGCTTGTTGCTGGGGTGAGTTCACCTACCCTTTGCTCTTGCCATCTCTGGCCGCTATCCCTTGCTAGAGGGGTTGCTGGGTTGTTCCCTCGCCCCCTGTCTTGGCACTGCTGTTGGCCCTGGTAAGGGCTATAGACATATTGCGTGTCCCTATATCGAGCAGGGGGGCCCGCTGATCGTCTCTCCCCACCACCGTGGGGGGGGAGCCACCCCATCCCCTTGCTGGGTGTTGAGGCCGCTTGTGCCTTCTCCCAGGCTTATTTCCGGGGGTCCAGGTTCATTTTCCCCATGGGAGTGATTTGGATTCTCCTCCCTGCTTGCTCTAACCCCGGGGGGAGGGGGGCCCCCCTCCCCCCTTGGGGATTGTGTCCACCTACACTGTCCCCGAGGGGTGGGGGGGCCGCTCCCCTTGTCCCAGTCTCAGGCCCGGTTATGTCACTTTGAGCCCGAGGGGCTCATGCCCTCAAAAGGGCCTCGCATTCCCGTAGCCGCTCCATCAGGGTGGCATGGGTTGGAATGGGCTCACCCCTGTCTTCTGCACCTTCCATGCGGGCCCTGTCCTGCTCTCCTTCCTGGCGCATCAGGGGGGGTCTTGCCCTTTTTGCCCCCCACGTTCTTCTTTGCTCGCCCCATACCGCTCTCCACTTTATTTTCTTTTTTGGGGGGGCTCTGGTAAAGAGGAGTGGAGCAGCAGCAGTGAAGTCCTGCTGCTGCTTCTCTGCCCTCCGCTTAACGAAATGGCCGCTCCACGCGGCGACGGAGGAATGCCCCTCCTAAAAGGGGCATGTCCTCATGGTCCCACGAGGCGCGCTTGCGCTGCCTCGCTGTCAGGGACGGTTGCTGCAGCAACCACCAGAAAGAGCGCGAATGGGGCTCTCTAACAGCCCCACCCCACTGGCCCCTCTCTCTGCGTCTCTCCCATGCGGGAACAGGAAGCGACAATCGCCCCGTCGCCACCATTTTGGCGGCGAAGGGGACAAAACAGGTAATGAAATTTTAGGTTTTATTAACAGAAGCCTTGGTTCCAAGTTGACGGAGGTAATAGTTCCACTCCATTCAGCAATAGCCAGACCTCACTAGAATATTGTGTCTAGTTTGGGATCCCTCATTTTAAAACACATTGAAATGGGCTCCAAGGAGAGCCACAAACCTGATTAAGGGTTTGGGAAGTAAGTCCTACAAGGAAAGGTTGAAGAAGTCACTCTAATGAAAAGACTGAGGAAAGACATGATAGTAGTCTTCAAATATCTAATGGGTTGCCACCAAGATGACAGCAAGGATCTGTTTGTCATTGCTAGAGAGGGCAGGATCCAAAATAATGCGCTCAAATTACAGGAAGGTAGATTTCAGCTGGATGTCGGGGGAGGGGGAGGGACTTTCTAACAGTAACAGCTGTTCAGCAATGGAACAAGTTGCTTTGGGAGGTTGTAGGCTCTCTGTCACTTTACGTTTAAAAAAAATTAGTCTGGCTGCCATCTGTCGAGGATGTTGTAGTTGTAATCATCCTGTAGCCAAACAGTAGGTTGACCTGCAAGAAGGTCTCTTCCACAGCCCAGGGGTAGGCTATGGCTCAGGTGGTAGAGTGCATTCTTTGTGGTCCCAAATTCAATTCCCAATATCTCCAATTCAGGATTGCTGGTAGTATGCATGGGTTAGGCTTCTGTGGGGGATCCTGGAGACTCTCAGATAGTATGTCTGCATGAGGCCTCTGCTGGAGACCCTGGAGAGCCAGATTTGAAACCATCTGCCATGTCAGGTTGTGACAATACTGGGCTAAGTTGGTCTGACTCATTTAGGCATCTCTTTAACTCTGACTTTCTATGTTTTTATGAAGTGGCACAAAGAAGGCCTTACAGCATATTAATTAACCAGCCAAGAAGCACAGCAAAATAAGATATGCTGCGCTGTCAGAGACCAGCCTATGTCAATTATGGGTCAGCACATTCAGTTTAATGGACACAGGATCTCAGTCACAATGACTGCTGGAAGATGCTGCTACTGCAGTATAAATATACCAATACTATTGGTATATTTACCAGCACTATTTCACTATATAAATATACCAGCACTATTTCATCTCCAAAGATTAAAGTCCCAGTCTTGGAATCCCTTCAGTCAAAGGACTTTCTCTCATGGGAAGGGAATAGAAAATGAAAACCACACATGAGAAATACTAATCATGAATATGATCCTTACTTCACTGAGGGCAATTGGAATTTGATGATTGACTTCAATGGACTAACTAATGGACGAGTAATCCCGTGTTACTCAGTACTCACAGGTGGGTGATGAGATACCACAAGGTTTGGTTTGCTATTAGAACCAGAACAGACTAAAATGTAGCCACTGAGTTTTCAATAATATAGGCTGGATCTAGTCCGAATAGTTACGACTTCAATGGCACAGTGTAACTGAATGAAATGCCTTTATGACATTTCATAAGGTTACATAAAGCAGCAATTAGCATATGTTTTTAATTTATCCTGCGTAATGAGCCAAGTTCTTCAAATAAATAAATAAATAAATAAATAAATAAAGGAAAGACTATTTCATTTTAAAGAAATTCATCTGGTATCATTATAACTCTGCAAGATGAAGTTTTAATGGAACAGACGCTACTTGAATAGAAATGTTCTGATCTAAGATGCAGTTGACAGAAAATATTTCGAGCACAGGCTCACACTGGCATATTCAAGGACTTTTCTAACCTCCCAACTTTTTAAATTTTCAGTGGCTATTTCCCCCCCACCCTTTCTTGACAGTTCCCAAACTCTCTGCATAGTGAGACAGCACAGTGTGAATAGAAAGTTAAATGCCTCTGTATTTAAAGTTTTACAGTGCTGGAGAAGTTGAAAATTATATGTGCTGCTGTTTTCTCAAACTACTAACTGTAACAAAGGAAAAATCATTGCCATACACAGGGTAGCGGATAGGTACTAATAACAGGAAATGCTCAATTTAAGGGATAAGGGCAATTGTTTTATATTATACCAATTACTATGGCATCCAAGTGAAATATTTTTGAGTATAATATTTATTTATTAATTATTATTATTATTATTATTATTATTATTATTAATAAAATCCATAGCCCACCTTTCCGCTAAGGCTCAGGGCAGCTGAAAATATAAGTTCTAGGGTGACGCCACATGAGCAGCAAAGGCCCGATCCCCATGTGGCTCCATGGTGTGCAAGTGTGGACGCCACACTGTGGGTTCAGTGCGGGGAGCTGGGCCCACGAGCAGCCTTCCTTGTGAGGAAACTGGGCTGCTCTCATGAGCGGGTGCTCAGCCTTGCCCCACCTTCCTCCCCCAGCCTGATAAATATCCCACCTCCCAACTGTGACGTGGCTGCGTATAATGGTCAGCAGTGCCTACTGCTCATAATCCTGCAGTGGTGCTCCCCAGTTGGGGTAAAGCTGCTCTCTGATGCATCCTTGATTTTTTTCTGACTGCTGCTGGCCACAGAATGCATTATATCATATGGCCTGATTACTCGGGGAGAGGTAAGTTTACCCAAGGTGTGGGGGCTTCCCCTCCATGTCTCACATGGCCTAACCACTAGTGTTGAAAATATATCCTCATAACATAGATTCCTAAACTATGGGTTGGAACCTCAAGAGGTGTAAAAACCTTGACTTGTATTTGATGCACGTCTTTATTACAGTCTGAGGTCATGGGATAATATTTAAGTCTCAAAACAGGGTCACACAGACAAATATTTGGGACTTCTGTCCTGTCAGAGTAAATAGTTTGATGCCTATAGTCATTGGTAAACTATAGAACTTGGTCTCCTAAGTTAATTAGGTGATTGCCTATTTATTATTAATTATTGTTATTATTATTATTATTATTATTATTATTTTATTTAAATCAAGTCGTGCTCCATTCACAATCAATGAAAGATGAGTTGATTTCTGTGGGTCTACAACAGAGTAAGCTGCATAAGGATTTTGGCAAAAAAGGAAAATAGTCTCTTAATGTGTCTAAGTAATTGCTTTTTTAAAATGGGCTGTCAGCTGTTGAAAAATTTTCTCTTATTCTTGATTAAGAAAAAACAAACGCCTAACTCCTTCAGAATGCTTATATGAGGGGGGGTTGGGTGGGGTCTCCCTTGGGGGGGTCTCCCCTCCCCCACCCCCAGTGTAACCATTCTTCAGGAGTTAGGAATTTTTGTTTGATTTTTCTTTTCATCTCTTATCCGAATGCTCAGTGATTTACACAAATCTGCAAGAATCTGTATTAACGCCGGACCCCAACAAAATATAAGCAACTTCCCAAATCTCCTGCTCACCCGGTAGTATCCACACTCCAGAGATCAGTGCATCAAATTATTTTTCTGCTCTGAATTGTCCCTCAACTCAGTATTGCACTATCCATCACAAAAAGACTCTCTGCTTCCTTGGTTTCTGTGGCAGAAAATAGATATGAGTGTTTGCTCTTGTAGAGTCTCCCCTGCATGATTCTACATCCACCTTCTTTCTTATCTCTCTGTGAACTTTCTGTCTTAAGAAGACACCAGAGAGAACTCTCCAAGACTCCTTCTTTTAATGACCTAGAAAGTTTTTTTGCTGAACTTTGTATAAGCTTGGTAACAGAATGTTTTCCGAAGAAAACATTGCTCCCTACCTAACTAGACAAAATACAGTTTCTCCGCTTGGTGGGTGGAGAGTTGACAGGTGAGACAGTCAGTGCTCTCAGCTGTCAGAGGTATCACTGAATGGTAGGCAGGAGTAATGTGGGACTGTGCTGGGGATGTATGCAGCTCTGCACCACTTTGGTTGTCAGTCAACACTTGCAGCAAAACATTTGAGGATCAATAAGCATGGACTGAAATATTTGTAAGAGTTGATCAGAGCAGCTGGAGATATAACAGTACTTGAAGTACTTATGAAAACTTTGAAAGCACTTTTGCACTTGGACACAAATAACCTAATCCTCAGCTGAGATACACATAGATTCAGTGAAGTCCTAAAAGCTGCCAGGGGGTAAGATGTTATCAAGCTGGGGAATCAAGGGGTTTCCTCCTCCTGCTCCAAGACTCTCTTCTGCTTCTGCCACTTGGGTCCTTGACTCTCGAACCATTTCCACTGCTATCAAAGCTTCTGTAGATGATGTTCCCCAATCGTTGACTGATGCTATTGTATCATGATGCAAGATGCAGTCGTGCCCCACCAGTCAATGAGTCTCCTGTACAGTGGTGAGATGGGAAATGGCCCCTTTTGAAAGCCCTCTGTCACGGGTTGGAGGTCCGCACCCCCACTATACTGGGTTTGAGAGATTCAGTTGCCCTCGCGTACAGCCCAATTGAATCAGTTTATCTCTCTGGCCCATTCAAACCTGCCACAGGGACAACCCCTTTGTCACCCAAGGGCCCGATCCTTCCCGTTTACAGTCTCTTTAATCTTTGGGTTTGCAAGAACTTGAGAGCCCTTGTTGCTCACTTGTGTTCCAATGACAGACACAGACACTTCTTCATAAAGATAAGAAGTCAGTTTATTGATTACGTAAGCAAGATTGTTGATACAGAGTGGTTACTAGAACTCAAAGGTAAATATAACGCATTTCTAACCTATACTGGTTGAGTTCCTAAATAAGCATCTTACCCTACAAAGGTCCATAAGTTCTTGTCAGTCCTTGATGTAAGTGACTGGGTCTTCAGTCTTAGAGTTGCTAGAAAGCAAAATCATGCCTCTCAGTTCATGTCTTCCAGCCTTGCTTGCTGGCAAGATGCAGGATGCAGATGAGAGTGCTCAAGATGGCTCTGGCCAAGCGATAGCGAAGCTGGCTTAATGGCCCTACCTTTCATGGTCTCTTTGTCTCGGCTTTCCCGCTCATGAGCCTGTGTCTTTCCTCACGTAGCCAACCCAGGCAAACATGAAGATCCATTTGCATCTTCATAGGGTTCCATCTGGCAAGGGGTTGCCAATACACAATCTTTTAACTAGGGGTGGGACACCGGGTCAAATACCGGATACCGGATTTACCGGTTACCGGATTTTAAAAAACCAGATTGCCGGATTTGTGTACCGGTTTACCGGTACCGGATTTGTTCCATTGATTTCAATGGGGACTGTCCCCATTTAAATCAATGGAAAAAAACACAAAAAACCTCCTCCCTCCCCCTCCCAGACTGTGCGGGTGGAAGGGGAGGCACCCCCCACCCACCCTGCCCAGCCTGGCTTTTTTTAAAAAAATTTGCCCCCGAAGTCCCTGCTAGTGCAGATTCTGGGCCGCCGGCGGTGACCCGGAGCCCGCAACAGCAGGTACTAGGGTGATCCCTGGGGTGAGGGGTGGTTTAACACACACCCCACCTCAGNGCGAGCCCACCCCCCAGCACCAGCGGCCGCGGCTGCCGGCTTCAGTGCTACTAGGCCTTCCGGTGAACTTCCAGGTTTCCCCGGAAGGCCTAGTAGCGCTGAAGCCAGCAGCCACAGCCAGCACTGAAGCCACTGGAGTCGGACCACCACCGCTTCCGCTGCCCGGAGTGCAAAGTAGGCGATCCCTGCGTGGGGAGCTAGGTACTAGGTAGGGTGATCTGATCCCTGCAGTGGGGTGTGTGTTAAACCACCCCCCACCCCAGGGATCATACCTGCTGGTGCGGGCTCTGGGTCGCCGGTGGCGGCCCGGAGCCCGAACTGGTAGGGACTTCGGGGGAAAATTTTATTTTTTAAATCCAGGCTGGGCAGGGTGGGTGGGGGGTGTCACCCCTTCCACCCGCGCAGTCTGGACTGGGGAGGGAAAGTAAAGTGGGGTGTTTTTTAGTTTTTTTTTTACATTGCGGCCATTTATTTGAATGACTGCAATGTAAAAAATCCGGTATGGGGGAATCCGGTAAACGAGCTGGATTACCGGGTTTAATCTGATACTGCCGGTACACCAAATATCGGCAGTATTGGATAATAGAAGATCCGGTAGTCCCACCCCTACTTTTAACTGTCCCTACTTCCTGGAATTTGGTCAGTGTTACAGTCCTGATTTGGGTTTTACAGTTCTCAATTGTAACATTACATACATGTTGCACCTTTTGCTTTACATATTTACTAGGCTTGTAATTTACATGTAGATCAGTATCACACGTGTGTGACCCTATGTTTCTCCATGACACCCTCTTCAGAGATGAGCAGAAATATCAGAGCTTAGGAGATGTGGTGGCAGTTTTTGCCATCACAGAAGCCAGGAGGGACAAAAATCCATGTTGGAGCATCTCCCAAATTGAGATGGGAAAGAATGTATGTCCCTCCATCCCCTCTCTTTGTTTTTATACTTGTGGGTGCACGTTGAATTACACACTAGGTGAGGGGCTGGTTCAACATGTTTTAAATCTCCCCAGATGCTTGAACCTGTAGGTAACTGTCAAAACTCTCCAGCATCACTCATATTTAGCACACAGGCTGGTCCCAAATTGCATTTAAACTGAGATAACTGGACCCAGGACATAAACAGTTAACACTTCAGCAATGTCAGTTCCTTGGTCAATATAAACAAGTCCTTAAAAAAGATCTTGTTGGTGCAACAGCCGATGTGCAATGTTGCTTGAATGTTCAGTCTACCTACTAGCTATTTTCCTCTTATGTCACCTTTTTAACAAAAGGTATGAGTAGCTCTTTTGTATTTTTGTGGCTATGGGATCTAGCAAGAATCACAGGAAATTTCTGTTTACATGCTGTCATCCTACAAGTTCTTTTTACTATTTTGGGTGTAAACATTATTTAATTTCTTTATTTAGATTTATATGCCACCCTTTCCATCAAGGCTCAGGTTGGGTTAAAATCAATGAAAACATCTAAAATTCTCCTTGTCCCCAACCCTTTCCCTAATCTCACCCACCCAAACCCATCCAACCCTATCTCTGCCTGTCAAACAAAAAAGGCCTTAAAATGTGTTTGGAAGATAAACAGTCTTGGACTTAAACAACCCTCCAAGAGAAGACAGTTTCATAATCATGGGCAGCCACAAAAAACACCCCTTTGCTTGCCCTAGTTGTAAAAACTTCATGGACAGATGGTACCTGCATGAGGGCGCTCCCGACTGACCTCGGAGGCTGTGGTGGGACATAATGGGGCAGATCCTGTTCTCCGTTGCCCTGATGCAAATTCAGTGTAGCCCAAACTCAGGCCACTTTCAGACCTCCCCTCCCCGCCACCCCCCTATTTTGGCTGTGGGAGGGAATGCACAACCAGGATATGCGTGGGGTGCCACCAGTCTGAAAGCCTGCCCCCCCCATACAGCTTTGCTGGCAAACACCCGCAACGATACAGATCAGGATTTCCTATTCTGTATTGCTGCGAATGTTTGCCGGCAAAGCTGCGCAGGAGGACTTTCATACCGACAGCACCTCGCACATATCCTGCTGCGCATTCCCTCCTGCAGCCAAAATATGCATGGGGGTGGGTGGAGGGGAGATCTGCTGAAAGTGGCCTCAGTTGATGTACCAGAAATTTGAAGTAAATGGTATAGCTGAGATCAGAGTTTGGCTCAGGGCAATTAGGTGTGTCTCACATTTTCTAATCCTTGCTGAGTGCTTTGCTAAGACTATATTAATATAACACACATCCTGGCCTGTGGTTAGAAATCTGAAGGATGTAGATTTAACACATAAAATCAAGTAAGGGAATTTGGTAACACCTTCCTTTGCCCATACACACAGGTCATAATGGCAGGAATATGGGCAGACAAAATCAAAGAGAAGCATCCATCTTTTCTACCACAAAAAAAAAAAAAAAAAAAAAAGTAGAGAAGTGATTATTTCAGCTCTGCTTCTTTTTCTTTAAAGCTGGGCTTTCCTTAAAAGATGTGAACATTTATTTAATTGCACAGAAATCTGTACAAATCCTATACTCTCTCAGTGCTTTGGAACAGTGTAAGAGGAACAGATGGTAGATCAAAACCTACTCAGTTTATGTGAAAATGATATCCTTTTGAATACTTGTTTACCAGCTATGTCTAGCCTTTCAGAGGTACATATATTGTTACACTTACCATCAAGGTGTAATCTCCACTGGACACAAAAGAAAACACTCTCTGCTACAGCTGAAATGAATTATATGGCAAATACGATGTCCGATGATTTTACTTGTTTTCGATGATTTTATATTTATTTATTTATTTATTTATTTAATTTATACCCTGCCCCTCCTGAATACAGCTCAGGGCGGCTTCCAACAGTAAAAAACAGTATAAAACAGTTTAAAACGTATAAAAATACAATATCAAATATTAAAATATTAAGAACAGGGCCCGGGATGCAAAAATCAATAGGGGAGGGGAGACAAAACCCACTAAACCCTCCCCCCATCTCCAAAGGCCTGGGCGAACAGCCAGGTTTTATACTTTCATCAGAATATCAAGAGACTTGGGGTCAGGCGAGTTTCCTCTGGTAGGGAGTTCCAAAGATGCGGCCTGGCCACTGAGAATGCCCTCTCCATTGTGGCCCCCCGCTTAATGTGGGGGACCTCCAAGAAGGCACCCCCAGCAGACTGAAGGGTCCACTCCGGGGTGTGGAGAGCGAGGTGGTCCCTGAGGTATATGGGGCTGAGACCGTGAAGGGCTTTATAAATCAATACAAACACCTTGAACCTGGCTCGGCACGCTATTGGCAACCAGTACAGAGCCCGGAGCACAGGTGTTATGTGCTCCCGACGACCCATTCCTGAAAGGAGATGGGCCGCCGCATTCTGCACTAGCTGCAGCCTCCGAACCAGGCACAAGGGAAGCCCCACGTAGAGCGTGTTGCAGTAGTCCAGCNGCTCCAGGTGGAGGTCCGCGTCCAGCACCACCCCCAGACTCTGGACCTGTTGAGCTATGGGAGAACGAACCCCCTCAATCAGGGGGGCCGACACCTCCCTTGCTCTCCCCACCACCATCACCTCCGTCTTATCGGGGTTGAGCTTCAGTCTGCTCTGCTACATCCATTCCGCCACGGTCTCCAGACACTGGGATAGCACCGAGACGGCTTTGCTTGTATTCAGTTCCTACTTCATTTGCGGAAAAGAATATTCATGTTGGGTATTTTGTTTTGGATATTTGGGTCACTTTAACATTCTAGTCACTTTGTTTTTGGTGTTTCTGTGTTTTGGTTACAGCAATATTTAGTGCATTTGAATGGCAAAGTGTTGCACAATAACACTAAATTAAAAGATGAAATTAATATCCACTACTATCCAGTATCCAGCCAGATATCGTGGTTACGTAGTAAACAGTAATATCCAGTATTCTGGTTTAGTGGTTCACCTGTGTGGTTACCTGATAGTTTCTGAATGACCACCAACTCTCTGGAATACTGGATATTAACCATGAATAGTTTTGCTATTCATTTCAGCTCCACACTAAATATTGCCCCCAAAATGTAGCCAAAATACAGAAGTGCCCAAAATAATCAAAATGAAGTACCCAAATAAATGGATATGAACATCTCATTTCCATAGCAAATACTTATTCAGATATATGAATATGAGATATATGAAAATGTGAATTATATTAATATGGGATATATGAAAATGCAAATAATAATCATGAACCTGAAAATGTCTATTTGTTTCAGTTCTTCTCATAGAATACAGTATTGGTAAAATCTCAAATAAGCAACTATTTCCCTCAAACTCTTTGTTTTAAGACTCTGGCATCAGAAGGCACCAACCATCACCGGTGGGACTCTCCTAGAACTACAGCTGAAAAGAGGAGTAAATTTAGTATCTGTTAGGGTGGATACTTGCTTCTCAGATTCTCACTTTTCTCAATGAGAATCAGGGCTCTTTCCTCGTTTTTGTAAACAAAAATGAGCAGAGAATTTCCCTGACTTTTGCCAAAAAAGCAAGAATCTCACCCTCTCCCTGGACTTGTTAAAACACAAAAACTTATTTTCACCAGGCTGCCTCTTTCCAAGTATGGGTCTGCTCCGGTACTCCTCCCCGCTTCTCTGCAGCAGCAGGCAAGAAGGGGGAGTTCACTGAGGAGGCAGACACCTCACAGTGAACAAAAGAAAAGTACAAAAAACTGGGCACGTGTAGACTGGCTGTGCTTTTTCAAAATGGTGTCAACACTGCCGGTGCCATTTTGGAAAAATGTTGTGTATGCACAGAATGGCTATAATGGACATTTTGTGCAGGCGCAGAGTGGTTATGAGAACTGGGAATGATTCTTGACCCAGCTCTACTAACTGTGAGTAATATCTGAGTTTTTGGGTAGCTCTTTAAGTATCTGGCCCTATACCTGCCATGGGAATGAGTACTTGCCCACCTGTTTTGAATTTGAAATGGTATGTGTGTAAATGCTCACTACTTTTATAAGCCAGGTGTTAGAAAAGGTCTTGAGAAGCAGAGATCAGCCTACAACCTAGGACCCTTAGCACAGCTGTCCCAAACCAGAGCAGTGGAGCTACACCAGAAAGGCCCTGTTGAAGCTTGGAACTGTAGATTCTTTATATGACAAATATACAGTGCCCACCTGCATGACCAAAGTAGAAAAGCACAGCTAGCAGGGTTTTGGAGGTGGAAAGGTTGGAGGTTCAAGGCTGCAAAAGGCAAAGAAACTCTATGGAAACATCAGAGAATCTTCGACGCAGGAGGCAAGCCCTATATCTTTGGGTGTTTTTACACACACATTTCTTCTGCATGTTTGCTGTTACATCCTGAACTTTCTGTGTGTCTAAATCACTCACCCAGATCTTAAACATCAAGCTCTTTGAACTTCTGCATAGAACTTCTCCCAGAACATTTGTGTGTAAAAAGTTCTCCTGGTAAACTGCTTTGCTCCAGGCAGCTGTGGTTCACTTGGTTTCCATGGCAGCTTGTCACGTCTACAGCTGCGACTACTTTAGGTTGCCTCAGGCAGTGTTTGTGTGAAGAATGCATTCAGGAACTGTCTAAGGGCAGTGTTTGTGT
This sequence comes from Sphenodon punctatus, assembly GCA_003113815.1. Classification (NCBI taxonomy): domain Eukaryota; kingdom Metazoa; phylum Chordata; class Lepidosauria; order Sphenodontia; family Sphenodontidae; genus Sphenodon; species Sphenodon punctatus. Next base: position 2,635,872 of record QEPC01009674.1, read on the forward strand.
ATGTAAAATGTCTTTGACTTGGCTTCTTAATAATACCAGCGAGGCCAAGCTCTGGCTGAATGTTGCATGGGCCTTGCTCACAAACTCTGTCATGACCAGAAAGGGCTACAGCAGAATAATGAGATTTTCTATGACATTCCACTGTCTGAGATTTATCTGCATATCTGAGGCTTCCTTTACAGATCTTGCAGACACAGCAAAGAAAATCTCAATTGCAAGTCTTTGCGAATGGAGTCTCTTCAGCATATGATATGTGGAGTTCCACCGCGTGCATACATCGATGGGGTAGAAATGAAGTGGAAGGTTTGTCTCCTGCTATATCCTCCGTAGCTCATGGCACGATGTGGCAGATCTTTGAAAGTGCGCCACCAATTTCTTAGCACAGTATACTGTGTCCCTAATCAATTGATCCGCTTCCAGAAATTTTTTAGCAACGAGATGCAGCAAATGCGCCATGCAGGATGCATTTTCGAAACCGGCCTCCAAAATGCCTTTCACTACATTTGTCCCGTTGTCTGAAACAACGTACCCACCGGAGAGACCAAGTGGCTGAAGCCACTGCTCTGTCAGTTGTAATAATTTTTGCCGGATGTTTTCAGCAGTGTGTCTCAGGAAAGTGCTCCAAAGCAAGTATGGCTTGCTGCTTCACCAGTCTATTTTTGGGGTCACGATTAATCCAGTGGCCAGTAATGGACAGGTACTCCATGTGCTGCGCACTGGTCCACATGTCCGTTGTAAGGTGGACAACGTTGCCCTCGCAGTCACGCATAGTATCTGATACTGCTTTGCATGATGTCTCGTACAGTTTTGGAATGGTCTTTGTACCAAAATAAAATCGTGATGGCACCTTCCATCGTGGTGCCATTCCCTCCATTACTTTGCGGAATCCCTCATTCTCAACAAATGAGAAGGGAAGCATGTTGACTGCAAGCATCTTTGACACTAGTGCGAGGTAGTACTGGGAAGTAGGGTGAGATGCTGGCCATTTAGTTTGATTTTGCACAGATTCTGGCAATGTTGTCTGAACAGTGGCAGCACTAGTAGCAGCGCTTCTAGATGGATCGGTGCCTGTCGTTATGCCAGTGTGTTGCGCTAGAGGCATTGAGAACAGACTTGTGATGGTGCTTCATGTGGCTATGCATGCCACTAGTACCAGAGCGACTCTTACCTCCTTCTTTCGCTCATGTTATTTTCCTGCAGCAGTATTTGCACTGGACTACAAGTTTATTTTCGTCACAGGCAGTGAAATACTTCCAGATGTCTGACCTTGGCACTTTTCTTGCATCTGCATGGCTGTCGGTGGTTGGGGTGATTGTTCCTTGATGTGAGAACAATGAAACACTGTCATCATTTGTGCATGTTGAGGGAGCCTGTGAACACGCAGGCATAGAATTTCTATGAATGGTTGTGCTACGAGCCACTGGTGATGGACTGCTGGCGTTGGTTGCTGTTGCCGTGGTGATGCGGTTGGAGATGGTTGATTTGCTTTTAGACAAACATCTGTTGAACATGGGAGCTATATTTTTCCTTATTGTAGAGTGCTGCAATGTAAAATCATTTCCTTGGCCTTGCTGTTCCACATTTCTTAGGTTCTCATCAATCCTGGGTCTTTTGTATGGTTGGCTTGGCAATTTTGGTGCTGCATAACTTGGGGTGTATGTTGGATCGTCATACTCATAGGCGTCGTCATCATCGATGATGTCAACATCATCTGCGGTGACATCACTCTCTGAGTCGGCATCCTGCGCATTTTCTATTTCTTCTGCATCCCTCGATGAAGTAGACAATGTTGTTGCGTCAGTGCGTTACTGCCTCCGCGATGTTTGTTTGAAATTTGTCAGGTGTGCATTCAATTTCAAGCGGAAGCATTTCATCATCTTGCTGTGACAACAATTGGCTGTCTATAGCATTGTCTGATTCTAAAGATGATTGTTCGACATCAGATGGTGTGCATTTCGCAAGGTATTCCAGCAGTGTGTCCTGTGAAGAAAGAAAGAGTCTAGAAGAACTGCCAGGCTGCGGCAATGATATTTTTGCTGGCAAAATATGCATTGATAGCAGCGTCTGAGACAATTCTGCAAGATCAGACTGCTGAGGGGAGTGTGCGGCGCATGAAGCAACAGCTGGAGCATGCAGTAAAGATTGTGTTAATTGTGGTGGTGGGCAAAACTTGGAGTGCTTCTTCTGATGGTTCTCTGTCTCCTGTACCCCTTTTTCCCATTCCAAAGTGACAATGCAGGGCTCAGACAGTGACTTCTATTGTGCAGCTTGGTAGAGGAATCATCACGTTTCCGCTTTGCAGAATCGTGTGCCATTTCTCCTTTTCTTTTGATAGTCTACAGTAAGATAATGAGAAAAAATGAGTGTATTTTTAAAAGTACATTTATTTATTGCGATTTTGTAACTTAAAATATGTTCTTAGTATTTGCATTCCTAAACACACACATCACAAAACATTTTTTAATATTGCAGACCTAATGTTACTATAGAACATAGACATGCCATAGCGCGAAAGATGTACACCATCGTCCAAAAACATATTGCTATCAGCGGCTACAATGTTCCTATGCCAGACCAAAACCATGTCAATATCTTTCATGAAAGCACCAACAGACTTGTTAACATTTCTAACGCATTTCTTGATAGCCTTCATGTCTGTGCTATATCGGTTACACTGGTGAATAATGAGATCAGAGAAAATGATCTTGCAACCAGGAAAAAGCTGACAGATTGCCATTACATCGTTTCTC